>CM037928.1:10902277-10914777 GCA_021346845.1 Apeltes quadracus | reverse complement strand
TGAAAAGAGGCCACTGAAATAATTAGGCGACTTTTGCAACATCCTGAATGCCAAGGACAGGTGGATTAAAGTATTAAAACAATCGCATTTCAGTCTTAAAATAGTCTTGTGCACGACTCAGCACCATGCGCATCCGTTCAAGTTCAGCTGCCAGCTCCATAACGCCACAGGAGAGAGGTGGGGGGGGGGGAAGCCCAATCCCATTAGCTACGTACATGCATCTCAGCAGACCTGCTGGAAATGTGAGCAAATCTCAGTGATGATTATCCCCTAAAGCTCTCAAGTGATAATACATAATCAAACCGTACAGACGGCTTGTCTGAAATCACAAAGCCAGCCAGCACTAATGTGGGTTTCCCCATTTGTGTTCAAATCTGGTGCTTTCCAAATGAAAAACAGAAGACGGCTGCAATCAGTCGCCTCCGCACCCGAGGAGACGCTTAACTGCTGTCCTCCAATTAGGAGCCCCGAGAACGGAGCTCCCCTACATTAGGAGAAGACATCATTTAAGACAAAGGTTAAGACGTGAGTTCGCATTTGATTTTATTTACAGTGCAAAATTAATAACTAGACAAAGTGCTATGGTGGTTCTGGTTCACTCAAATATTTGGGTGAGTGATCTACAAATTAATCAAGAGTGTTGAACACATCTCTGCGCCTTGACAGTCAGAGACTTTGGGAATAAAAGAGCAGCAACGTAACCCTAAAAAAGGCTTCAGCCACAGTGTTAAGAATTCAACTACAGTCCCATTTTACTACTGTGACAGAAGGGTTAAACTATTTTTAAACCCCATTAGTGAGCTCATTACTATCTTGGGGATTTGATCTTATCAGACTGAACCACTTTCTTTAAAGATAGCAGATTTATTTCATCAGCATCAACTCTGCAACTCTCAGCTGAAGAGAGCTTACGTAAAATGGAGGAGAACCAGAAAAAGATATCTACTGTAAATCACTCTGAAACAGTTCTATATCTAGAAAATAAGTGATACACTGCAGAGCTCTTGATCTCATTGTGTGTGTGTGTGTGTGTGTATGCTGCATATAAATTACACAAGCAGTGAAAAGATCTTTCCTTACAATTGACAATAATTAAGGTGAGTGCTCTGATGAAATCTAAGCCTCTTATCCCACCTTCTGCCATCTGTGGCTCCCATCTAAGAGCGCGGGGACGTTCGCCCCTTCCCCTTTCTGGAAAGGAGCGGGGAAGAAATAAGTGCCGTCGACACGACGAGTCACAGCACCGCGGTCACAACCTGCTCCCCGAGCCGTGCCGTGGAGGTGGAATGAACCTTCGGCGGCACAAAACAAACAGGAAGCTGAGAGAGGGAAAGAGACGGAGAGACAGCGTGAGGGAGAAACCCGTGCCCTTCAGTCTCCTCCCGGTAAAGACGCTCTTAACCAGGTCTGACAGCTGACAGCTCTTTGGCAATTGGGGTCAGTTAAAGGAAAAGTAGCTCAAGTTTTTGTTGGAGCTTTGGCTTCCCGAGATGTTCGGGAGCCACTGCCCACCGCAGCATCAAAGGGGATTACAGGGACAGGGCCATCTGTTGCCAGAATAAGCGTGAGCCCTTTTATGTCTCCGCTTGTATGTTGGTGCGCATGTGTGTGCGTGTTTGTTGGCGAAAGACAGCAAGAGAGACGGACCCTCGCGTCAATGTACTTTTAACTTAAAGGGCAGCAGAGGAGAGGGGTGCTGACAACCGGTTTTAATCTGGGCTGGGGGCACTAAAGGTTAGATTCGGAACAAGCGGGGCACCGCTGTTCAATCGTGGAGTGAAGTGTACCAGGGTTTTATTTATGTTCGCACTGGCTGGCTGAAAACAGGATCCTGCACTAATCATGAATTGCCTCCTTTTTTTTGTCAGCCAGGCACAACACAGACCTTGTTTTTGTTGTGGGCAACGCACTGCCAACCCCCCCATCCCCCCCTTCACCTCTCTAATTTGTTTTGGGTCCGGTTCCTGGCCTGCGCCTGGGAATGTTTTCTCCTCAGTAGCCTGCTACCTTTTAGCTGTGCCGCCCAGTGCTTGACCCGCTGCCAACACTTACTTTCATCACTCTAATTGTCGTTTAATCACATATCAACCTGTCACTTAAAGAGCCTCTTTTTTTTCAACGGGGGAACATTTGCATATGTTGTAAAACTAATTTCTATCAAAAGCTCCAATGGCTGTGAAAGCTGGGTCTCTTTCTCCCTTTTACTTTCACACAGATGCACACACAGTAAAGCGCAGGAGGATAAAGACACACTCACGGGCACGACGCACTACTACATCTCACCTTAACAGACAAAAACACACAGAGGCGCACGGCAGAGCTGATATTTTCGATTCAGGTGCTTTTCTCACATTTGTTAACAGTGAGCGGTGACACGTAACGTGTTAGAACGCCGACAACGCGGATCCAGAGCGCACGAAGAGAAGGTGACGGTAAATGTATAGTGTTATAAAGGAATCAATTAGAGTTAATAATGTATCACTCTTTCAAATGTTACATTCATTTGTTCACACTTAGATAAAGCTCCTGCAAAATAGGCCGCGCTGGTCTGCCTGGCAAACTGCACCACATTTACATTATCACCCTTATACATCGGGGTGCCGTTGCTCCGCTTGAGTGGCGACGGCGGAGAAGGAGGGAGGGGGGGGCGAATCATGTTTTTCGGGCCCATGGAAGAACAGTCCTCAGGAGATCTCCCCCTCTAATTACAGATCGGGGCAAAAGAAAGCTCTTTGTTCCACCTTTTATTACATTAATTGATAAAACGGCGTTCGGGTGGAGCCCCGTCCTGCAGGCAGGGGAGCGGGAGGGGATGCGGCCGGGGGGGAAGTGAGGGGGATCCTATGGGCAGTTGAAGGTGGGTGAGAGGCTTTTGGAGCTTAGGTCCTATTTTCAGAGGACCCCCTAATCCCGTTAGGGGCCCCGCTGGTGGCAAAGCTCCGGCGCTCTGCTTTCCCACAGGCCCCGGCGGCTGCAGAGTCGAGAAAGGGGTGTGGTGGGGACGGGGGGGGGACGGGGGGGGGACGGGGGGGGGGGGCGGCGATGGCGTGGAGGGTGAGAGTCCCGGCAGCGCTGTCTGGGCTCAGGCCTTAATTAACTGTCTCTTCAGGGGGTACTGAGGGCCACACTGAGACCCTATGTCACAAACCCCAGAAAGCCCTGAGAAGCTCTGAGAGGAAGTGGTATCTTACCCAGTGTGGAACCCTGGGAAACCCCGTGGATATTTAATATGGACCCCGTAAAGCTCCGAGCCGTAGAGATGTCGCAGGACATTAGCTGGGCTACTTCGTGGCTGGTTAATAGCTGAGCGCAAATTGCGCAGGTGGTTGATATTTTTACCAACGTCCCAGAATTTTAATTGAAGCTTACGGTAAAACTTTTGGAACACCCAGAAAAAATTACTTTAAATATGATTTCTAATTTATTTGAATTTTTCAAAACAAAAATGGACAGTAAGTTCTTGTTTTTTTTTGTCAGTGCTTAAGTAGATATAACAGGCTTTGTCATGGCCGTAATCTGTTTCTGCTCATTTAGGCCAGGAGGCGCTGGAACAGTGGCCAAACAGAGTCTGAAAATCTTACAGAGACAATTAAGCGTGTTGGTGTGTGTGCACGCACACAACAGTGTCAGAGGTGCTAAGCCGGGCCAAACACGCCTCACTGAAATGTCCGTCTTAAAGCCACACAAGTTGCTCATCTCCCCCGCCCTTCGACAACCAAGATGCTTCAAGACTGTCAAAAGCATTTTCCACAAAGCTGAGGAGAGGGCAAAGGGAAAAAACGGACCTGCCACTGTCACATGCACACTCGCGCGTGCACACACACGTGCAAGGCTGTCAGGTAAATTAGATCTGAAAGCTGACAATTTCTGACCATATTTCCTTGATTATTTCGAACAAATGCACACCAGCCGCTCTAAGGAGATTAAAGTGACATAAAAGTCCCGAGTGGGAGGAGGGAGGGCAGAGAATCCAGGTCACCCCCATTTGTCCCCCTGCCTGACAGCAGCTATATCGCTATCCAATCCAATAAAAATCCCCCCCCCCCTCCTTTTGCTTTAATTAATTTTACAGCTAGCTTGCTTAATTACTTTCAATCAAAATCCTCTTGCCATCACAAAATTAGAAATGGTTCAACTCCATTAGTCTAAATTCTTCATTTACATACACAAAGACTGTCAGCTCTTGCTAAGCAAACGGCCTCCTGCTTGATGAGATTGTTTTTTTTCACACACTCTATCACACACACACACACACACACAGTGAAGCTGTGGTGCTAATTTTTTTGAAAGGAGAAAAGTAGCATAAAATGATTTGATCCCTTTACTTGAGACATACTCTGCCTAATCAGGGTCCAGGTGAGCCGCGGTGCACGTGATCCAAAGCAATGGAGAGTTGTGCATCTACAACTGTCAAAATTGATAAGATCCACAACTCGGTGCAGAGGGAAAACTGCACAACCTTAAACAGCGCAGCGCCTAACAAACGCTGCATATAAGGGATAAACAGAATGAGTGAGGCGGCGGTGGCCGACATCGTGCAACTGAAGCCAACTAGCCATTTCTCAGGATAAGCTTTTATTTCTAGCGCGATAGAGGAGTCCCCTTTGTGGGGAGGCGTCCCGACCTGCCTTTCGGAAACCGGCGGCGCGCTGCTTGCCGGTCGGCGGCTGTGAGCAAAGACAGGGTACTTTTCAGAGGAGGGCGCGCGCGTGCCCTGCCGTCTGATCACTTCGACTTGGCACACAGACATCCTCTCCATCACACACGCCGCCTAAGGCACGCACATCATCAAGAATTAGGGACATGCAGATAGGGTTTGTGCACTGACCAAAGTGAAAAAGCCAGGCACACGAGCGCACCACCACATGTGCGTGCACACACAACCAGTATCATAATTAGGTCCCGAGATGAAGGCATTAAACTGGTATAATGCACTGACTGCACTACACCGCTAAATATATGGACTCTGCACTACATGCCCATCAGTGACACCCTGCTATCAGCCTTTATTTCCCCACTCGCACGCATTCCTACGGAGCAAAAAAAAAACACACGACACAACAGACTTTGATCTGCTTTGTTCAGATCATCTTACACTTGTCGGGATGGGCGGAAAAAAAGAACACCTTGAAAGAGATATGGGGGATTTGTAGCATTTCCAAATGGTGTCTGGTAACACTTTTGAAAAAATCCCCAACAAGGGGAAAAAAAAAGGGCATCCCTTTGGGCCGCCTGGCTGAACGCAACCCAGGTCTGACCTGGCCCCTCTACTGTGCGCCGCCAATGACCAGTTTCCCTCGCCCTCTTTAACCAGTCTCCATTAACACTGTTAATTATCCAAATCCATCATTCTTGGGGTAAATGAAGACTGCCTCTTTAATTCAATTTAATAGGATCATTTTCCAACTCGCGTTCACTTTAGCTCCAGCTGCCCGCCCACTAGTCCCCCACGGTGTCTCCCCCCACTGTATGTGGACTCCCATGGCTGTATCTTCTATGTACTGGCTCTCTCCCATCAGTGGAAGGGGAAGGGGAGGTAGGGAGGGGGGGGGGGGGGGTGAGGGGCTAAGGCTGGATGGCAGCAATGGACTGACACACTGTTGATCTCCCATGTCTTGTCTTGGCTCGGCTGGTGGCGAGCAGCAGTTCTGGGTCCCCGGTCTGCTGTGCACACCGCCCGCCTGGCGCACACACACACACACACACACACACACACACACACACACACTCACAGTACCAGCCATGCTCACCGGGGCTTAGCTAATCCTGTCACATCAGGCCACGTTGGCTGAGTTGAGGCCTTTAGCAGCAACCCCCCCCCCCCCCCCCCCCCCTCCCTCCTTCTACCCACCACCTCCATACACCTCCACACTTTGCCAGCACTCCTTCAGTGACTCCTGTGACTCACTTTCTCCCTCTCTTACTCCTTTGTTCATTTCACAAGGTCATGGGTGGCCGACTACGGCACGCGAGTGGTGAAACGGGACAGCTGACAGTCCCTGTGTGTTCCAATTGTGCTGGTAGACCAAATCTTATGGCCAACGTGCAAAAACACTGCGCTATGAAATGAATAAATACACTAAAAAATATCATTTTTACACTTTTTCTATTTTCAAAAGAAAAGAGGTCCCTTTATAATTACTATTACTGGGAATGACATGGATGTCACTCACTACTATGGCACATCAATTAGATGTGTTTATAAAATATACAGGTATCATTTTCTCTCTTCCTGTAGTTATAATGGTGTCAGTATCGAAACACATTTTCCATGAAGCGTGGCCTGGCTGTGGAAACCAGACACTCTGGCCCTTTAATCTGACATTCTAGCTATGTCAAGACTGACTTTTTTTAATACCTTCTGAGAGTTTCCTAACAGGAGACCTTTCCATACTTTTAAATAGTTTCAAGTGACTCAACAAATAATATCAACACATTTCTAAATGGACGAGGTACTGTGTCACAATGCTTTTTTAAATAGAGACGGTTTTTCCCATTATGCAGCGTGAGGTTAAATTTGCCCCCATTTCGATAGTCCAACCCCCCCACCCTTGTCCCCCGTAACAAGATAACCTTAAACCCGTACTCACGCACACCCCAATCACGCACATGGCGTTCTTTACATTTTTCCCAGACTTTCATTGTTTAGTCATTTGAGAAAGAGTCTGGGAGAGTTTCAAACTATTTTAGCCATGATTTAATTTAGTTTGTTAAAGGGTGATGTCAGCACAAAGGGAGACGAGCCTCTAAATCCACCACATTCACCCAAAATGCCCAGATGAGATAATCATTGGTGACGTCTACGAAAACACTTATTATATTTGCCCATCGCCTGGCTGGAGCTGTTAAAACTCATCAGCGTTATTCCCTTCTTCTTCTTTTTTTTTCTCTGGGAAGAGAAGAAAAAAAAAACTCAACTTATAGTCAAAACTGTCACCCCTTTTAAAGAGACAGCGCGACATTGTTGTGGCTGGACAGAGTTTATAAATGGAAAAAGACAGGGCAGAGGGCTATCGGGTGTCTATTCAATACTCATTTTGTTTGCACCCAATACTAATTAAATAAAACACGCACAACTTTTTAATTGGGTTTACAGAGATGAACCGTTTCAAGCAAGTATATTATCTAATGTAGTTAGACATACCCATGTTCAATATTTAGGACTAACAATAAGCTATTTTCATTTGCTAAAAAACTGTGAACGAGGACTGCTTGTCCCTGAACTTGTCCGCGCCGTTTGAAAGGACTGACGAGGCAGCAGAGGAGATAAGAAATGGATCAACGTGAGCTTTTCTCATAGCTTAATTTAGTTTAAATCCAAGCCCTATTTACACACCGGCAAGCCTTGTCAGCTCCAACTAGCATTGAGATATTTAAAACCATTAATGCTGTCCAGCAGCAGCAGCCTGAGCGTGCATGAAACAAGCTGTCGCTGCGTGAAGCCAGATCTCAAACCGCCACTAGCTTCCACTTTTAAACGCGGCGATACTGCTGCCCGACCATGGACTCACGGATGCGAGGGGGAAGTAAAAGACAAACTACCAAATGAGTGATAGAAGAATAATGAAGCTGTGTGATTAATCTGTTGAATGCACACATTTAGTGCATCTTTAG
Source organism: Apeltes quadracus (assembly GCA_021346845.1). Taxonomy (NCBI): domain Eukaryota; kingdom Metazoa; phylum Chordata; class Actinopteri; order Perciformes; family Gasterosteidae; genus Apeltes; species Apeltes quadracus. Next base: position 10,907,163 of record CM037928.1, on the reverse strand, counting down.
TGCAGGGTCGAGCCCAACGGAGGCAGGGGTCGGGACATGAAACACAGCGGCTATCCGCCTCCCGGCGGGCCGTCCTCGCGGATCATCAGGGTAGCCACGTTGACCCGCCCCGTTATTAAAGAGGCTAATCTGTTCAACATGGCAATGTTAGCACTTTTAGCCGCGATTAATAAAAGAAGACCCCGAGAGTGCTGTGTGTGCTTTTTCAGCGCCCCGGGTTGTTTTCATTCAGTTTGTATTTTTAGAGGTTTTTGCTGTTTGGTAATTCAACAGTCCTCTTTCCTTCTATTAGCATAAACAGTGTAAATTATTAACTTTGTTTGAAGAATTATAATCGGCCCTGAATCCTGAGCTCTGTAGTGGCTTTGTGTGTTTTTCCCTACCTGGCACTGGCAAAGAGGAACTATGGCATATCGGATAGCATTAAGGCAGACTTTTAAATGCTTTTGATACTGGGCAATGTGCATGTGAGACCTGACTTTGTGGCCATTTATACGACGCATAAAATGTACGGACCGGCTGGTAGTAACAGAACTGCTCTCTAACAGACTTACCGTCTATGAGCCTGGTGCTGTGTCTTAATTTGTAATCTAGTCAAACCAATTGTCCGCTTGCTAAAAAGGTCACCGAGACAATTGACTGCAAAGCATCCTGCGATGCAGAGGAAGTCCAGGGTGTCTTTTGTAGCTTTTTAACCAGAGATGTAATTAAGAAACCTTCATCTTAAGGGAAAGGAGGGCACCAACACGAGTCCGCTGGCAACATGAGAGTAACTTCACGCTTACGAGGGCAGCAGAGAGACCGAGCTAGGAGAGACCGTTCGGTTGGAGGAGGAAGGCAGCAGCATGTCACCGTGCGCTGAGTTAACCTGCTCGTGCAGTCAAAGTGGAATTTCACGCATTGTGCCCGACGACTGTGGAGAAGAAAGCTTGTTGGGGAAAAAAACTGAGTGATGCAAAGCAACACAGGAGAGGCAGAGAAGGGGGGATGCGAGGGGAGGAGGGGGGAGGAGAGGTGGGGGGACTTAAAGGACGTGATTTATCTGGGCTTGATTGCGTGTTAATCGAGGTTACGTGTATTAAGTGGAATCTAATTGGAACAGACACTGGCAGTCTGACAGATCGACATGATGCAGATGGATTGAGGGGGGGCGAGGGAGGGTTGGGGGTGGGTGGGGGAGACAGGGAAAGGAAAGAGGGAACGAAAGACAGAAGGCGAGTCAAGTCGAGGACAGCCAGAACAGAGTCAAAGGAAACACCGCTTCGCGACTACGGACGGCCAAATGGAAAGAAAAGAAAGGGGAGGAAACCCACCGGAGCCTTTTAAGGTTAAGTCGAATCACGAGGAAGAAGAATCGGCGTTTAGGCTCGTCTCGCGTGCATCTCATGATAGGCGGCTGATGAGACATGTAACCCTTCCAGAGGAGGACACACATGGGTGAGATTGTGAGTGACGGGGCACAGCACTGTAGTCTGCCCTCCCCCTCCAGTTGCCACGAACATTCATTTCTGCTTTATTGCAAATGAAGGAAGAAAAAACACGAGGTAAAGAGGCCAAGTGACAGCTGCTGGAAAATTCTCACCTCCGCGAGGGGGGGGACGAGCCGGTCGTCCAAGTCCTCCTGACAGGCGACAACTGTTTCGAAGGCCCTCTACCCCATTCTGAAGTATTTAGTAAGTGGGCTGAATGACCCTTTCAAATGTTACCAGAGTAATAGACCGTAAAAGATGACCACCTGTTAAGGGCAAAGCAACTGCTGCTAACTCATAACTCATAAAACAGTGTGTGGACAACGTAGGCAAACAAGAGGAAAAGGGTCAGGCAACTGAAATTAAGATTTGAATGTGAAAATATGGTGACGCATAGACATTATTTCTGTAGCAGCATTGTTTGGAATTGGTCAGTGTCGCTTTAATTGGCAACGAGGAGATACAAAGTGTGAGTGACATGAGCTGCCTCAAAGCAGCACAGAGCCCAAGAGCAGAAATGACTGTCATTATCTAAATCCGTGTTAAAAATACAGCAGTTTGAAAGGGTCACTTCTTATGATAGGGTGGCATTAGCAAATGAATGTCCAACAAAAGTAAAAAAAAATCATTAATAAAATGTTTAAATAGCTGAGAGAAATAGACAAAGAGAGGAACTTCCTGCATTTTTTAGGGGCAGTTAGCAGGGTACCACAATCACTCGAAACTTCACTCATCAACACAAAATGCCCAAATTGTTCCCGACATGATCCCGTCATAGAGCGGAGACAGAGGAGTTGCTTCGGTCATCCGTTGATTTGATCCATTGTGACTGTTACACTAATGGCATTAATAAGGGCAAAATTGCTATTTTAAAACACTGAATTTTCATCCCGTTCATTTTGCTGACCTTACTGGCTTTCTGCTACATGAATGTGTGTGTGTGTGTGTGTGTGTGTGTGTGTGTGTGTGTGTGTGTGTGTGTGTGTGCAGTTGTTTCTATAACCATGTAATGGCTATATGGTCATTCTCTTTAATTCGGGTGCTGGAGTAGAACGCCGTTGAATCGCAACATTTTACGCAGTCTAAAAACAACAGCACCAGCTTTGAAATTTGACCCCACGCTATTTCAGTTTGGATGCAATGTCGCGTTCACCAGTTGACCCCGATCAAGTCCCTCACCCAACATTGTCTCAACACAATTTGATTGAACCTTTGAACATTCATTCAGTTGTAAAAACTAAATCATACAGCAAAAGGAACAGCACGGAATAGGTATAAGGGGTAAGATATTAAGTCATGTTGCTGGAAATACAGGTGAATTAAAATGTCTTCTTCTCCAGTGGGTTTAATTTACTTTGAACTGAGTGCCAGCACAGTGAATGGGTGTGCATTCTCCTCTATATCTGTGCTGAATGTGAGTATATGCGTGTGTGCTCAGCCCTCATCAGCCTCTAACATTGAGAGGAATGACACCCTGTGATCAAGGACATGAATTGCTCATTGATTTTTAGGGGCCAGCTTAACTATCCATTCCAATTGATTTTTAGCTTTGCTGGGTGTGCGAGTTATGGCAGTTTTAATGTATCATCTGTATGTGTACTCATCACCCACTGCAAGCGGATTTACAATAGTCTGTGGAAAATATACAATATAATATACAACACAATGTGCAAATATGGGAGGGAGAATCTTTTCCTTTTATATTTTCTAGGAAATGAAACCCATAAAACTGCTTATGTCTATAATAAGTGACAAAATATCGACTTTAACATGCTTTTTTATCCCTTTCTCGTTATGTGCTTCTGAAATTGTTTTTTTCCCCCCCTTAAAACATTCATGGAAATGCAAGTAACCTGAAATCCCCTTGTCAGTACTGTTTAGAGCATCCAATGAGCTTCATGTTGCCTCAAAAAACATTTTAGCGTGGCTCAGCCCCCCATTCAACACAAACAGACTTACCACGGCTTTACCGCAAGCCGACACCAGGAGCGTACCAGTCTTGGACTTTTTACTTTTATAAAACAGACCAAACAATGATCTGTTTACGTTAAGGGAAATAATGCCATCATAACTCATATTACCAATCAATTAACAATTCATACAAACTATTAATAATCAATGGTTTGATGATGTAAGAGACAAAGTCTGAGCAATGTGATCCAAAAGGCGGTCTAAAGTCATCTGTCAGGTAGAAAGTCATTAAAATAGAGGCTCGTTTTCCTGCGCCAGGCTTAGGTTTCACTGAGGCAGGGATACGTTTCTATTCTTCAGCAAAGGCCTGTGTTCTCGTATGATATCATCTCCTTTGGAACATTACTCTCAATGGCTCGTCTTGTTTGTCTTTTGTGTTTTTTCTCCAATTTGAATTGCCCTTTTTTTTCCAAATGGTTTGGGCGATGCATTCCTCTATGCGAGGTAACCGTCTTTTGTTCAGTGAAAAGGACTGCGCAGAGCACACTTTGCTCCATCCATAAAAATAAAAAAAAGTCTGCCTAATTAATGTTTTACAAGTGCTGCTGTAGTCTTAGTAAAAAAAGGAAGAAAAAAAAGCCTCTATCAAAGCCGGCAGGTTCAGATTACGTTCGCTAATTGAAATTCACAATTTCTAAGCCAACTCCTTTTTATTTCTCCGCTCCCGTTTTTTCTCCCTGCACACACAATAAAGCCTAGTGTTTTGTAGTCCACAAATGACATCAAATCATCTAAGTAATATGGGCCTCTCTTTTTTTCTCCCCTGTATTCTCATGTTCTGCTAGTGGGTTCATGAGACAGCTTAATAAAGCAGTAAATGCTTGGGGAAGCCTCAGAGCCTACTGTCTGTGTGCGCGCGTGGGTGTGTGTGTGTGTGTGTGTGTGTGCGTGCGTGTGCACACGCATGCTCTCGTGTTTTACCTCCACCAGGGACCTCAAAGCAGAAGGCAAAGCCTAGTTCCATACTCAAGCAGATTTTCCCAAAGAACAAAAGAGAATGACTAATACCGAAACCAAAGCCCAAACTAAGACACTTATCTCATGGGCTGACATTGATAGAGCCCTATATTAATGCAGTTTGAGCTAAATGAATACAGCATAATTTACAGGTTACACATGCATTAGGTGCTGGAGGAAGACAGGCTGTGTGAACAGCTGCAGGTGTGGGAGCAGCGGAGACAAGGCCGAGCTTGGACAGCGAACGGAACACAAAAGAGGAAACGCAGGTTTCAAAGCTTCGGAAAAATGTAGTTTGAGATCGGATGAGCCGAGATCTGAAAGAAACCCGTTTTAGCTCACCTCATAGTGTGCATGTGCAGGTGTGTTTGTTTTTCCAGGGGAAAGTTAAAACCTTTTCATACATCACTGTTTATCTGGAAAGGTAGGTATAGTGGGCAATTACATAAATTACAGAGTTAAAAAGAATGTCATCCTTCATAACCTTTG
>CM037928.1:7569777-8064777 GCA_021346845.1 Apeltes quadracus | reverse complement strand
CATGTCTGCATCTTCCGCTCGGGAGTCTTTAGCTCATCATTCAGCGGCAGACGCAGATCTGAGGGGAGGAGATGACCCGTGGGCCTCCGTCGGTTGAGAGATGTTTTGTCCTGGGAGCAATATCTGGCTGCTTTCTTGACGCCGCGATGGCCAAGATAGGGAAGGATGGTTCCCTACTGGATACTCGGATGAGGAAAAAAGAAAAATTAAGAAAAGAAACCACAGTAACTTCCACTCTGTCGCTCACGCTCACACAGGGAGACTCACACAGGGAGACTCACACAGCAGTCTGTTTTTTCGGTCCCTGGCAGCGCTCGCGTACGATGTGGTGACAGCGCAACCAGCGAGCGTAGCCACCGCATTCGCAGGCTCACTCGAAAACAATAGGGGTGTGAAAATGAGCGACAGACATCTTACCACACACGCCGCCGTCACCTATAAACTGAAAAAAGGACATTTTACCGTGCGCACAGACGGAGACACTGACACACAAACTCCCTCTCTCTCTCTCTCTCCCACACAGACACATTAGAGGTACCCATAAAACGGGGACACAGAAACCACAATTCTAATTTGGAGACTCCCATACACTGCGGAGCCCGCAAAATTACTCATTTCTTTTGCGGCCGTTTATTTGCGCTGAATATATCCGTACGTCGCAGCGCCAGCCTACACAATGCACATGTGGTAGTCATCAATCATAATTATCATGGTTTAAAAAAGCCACAGCTGTTATTTGATTTTAAAAACAAGCCATAGCGCAGCGCCTTCCAATGATACGTCAAGTTGTCAGAGGAGGCCTTGGCCTGCAAAGCACAAATGTCTCTCTCTCTCACTCTCTCTCTTGCTCGCTCGCTCCGGCTTCCCAATGAGCTCGTCGGAGAGCACAGCACAGCCGAGCTGCATTCACCCTTTCCCCCATGACTCACCCTTGTGTGTCTTTATTTTTAAACATTTTCTCTCCACGATGCTGCATGTTTATTCTGTCTAAGTGAGACAGCAGTTATGGACTTCACACGTTTGTTTATGGCTTATTAAATCAGGACCAGATAACGGAGGGTTGTCTCCGTTCTTGGGGCGCATCCCCAGGAGCTGGGTGATGTGTGTTTGTGTGTCTATGCGTGGGAGGGCATGTGAGGGTGTTGCTATGATTTAATTATTCCCACCAGGGTTTTTCCAATGAGGATTGTTTTTTTAAATCAATAAATGGGAGCAAGGTGTGTTCCCATGAGGTAATCGTGTGCTCCGTGTGTCATTCACCCAGCCTTGATCGTGTCGATTGGTTAGCCGTTGCTGCTTGCGGTGTCATCTACTTATCACTTATGTTCACCCCTTTATTCAAGCGGTAATGCGTTACACTCAAGGTTGCATTCATCCCCAAATTACTGGCTCGAACAGATTGAGCCAAAAAAAAATGGGAAAAACTTGAAGTAAATAATTCACATGACATCACCACAGGACTTTTCCCAAGAGGGAAACCGGAGTTCAACAAAACTGTGAGGAAATAGAGTGACGAATTACACAGCAGTTGTTGATTTGCTTACGTTTCTGAATCATTGTTCTTGTTGCGTTTTAAGGAAGGTAATAAATTATGCTGCATATGGACTTAAAAGACCATTTGAAATCGTTTCTGCAATCAGTTAAACATTATCTCATAGGATGAGATGATTTTATGGATATCAAATTGGGCTTATATAAAAAAGTGCACATTGGAGCTTTTAATATAAACAAACATGGCAACATAAAATGTTTCCCGCCGAACTGCAGGATGCGCATCCTTAACATACATTCGCAAACCCTTGCATCATTTTCTCTGGCTTTTGGTCTTCTTCTTCTTCTGGTTTATTGGCCCATTGCTACCTTTTATGGGCCCCACCAGCTGTCAATATGCATTACTAATCTCCGCAGCATATAGTTAATGTGTATAATGCCACTCCCGTGCTTGTGGGGGAAATCTCAGAACTTGCTATGAGCGTGCCAATGGATAAGCCCCCCGGGTTCGAGGGGCTATATTTTCGGCTATATTTTCGGGGATCCGACGTGGCCAGCTCGTTAAAGCCTGCTCAATGACAACATGGTCAATTGCACTGCGACTATGAATGGAAAAGGAGCTTCCGTTGTCCCGTTGCCTACAAATTCTGCAAATAAATGCAAGCTTTTGTTTACAGAGATAATTGTGGCGGCCTATCAGCACACGATATGCAAAAAACACAAAACTAAATTGAGTCCAGCAATTGTGATGTGGAATATTATTGCCCTATTTGTTACAGAGGAAAGCAATAACATTAGAGAACCAACATTTTACTCCCAACACTGATAGAAAACATCCAACCTGCCAATTTGTCCTGGAACCTGAGAAACACCTTCAAGCCGTCTATCTGTCATAAGTCAGACCTCCCAGGAAGGGGCATGTGTAACAGGAAATTCCCAGGAAAGGATATGAACATGCCAAAAGCAAGAATTATTTTGTACGCAAGATGTCCAATGTCAGCAGAGGTTGCATTGGGTAATTATCCGACCGGACAGAATCTTCCCGTAAAAGGACAGAGTTAACGTTGCACGCTCATCACATCACAGAGTGATAGGGGAGAATCCACACCCTGGCCGTCCGATGTTAAACGTTATCCTCTGCGGTGTGCCAAAGTGTTGGTGTACTGCGTTTGTCTCGTCGAAACCTGCTAAATGAAGGCCACTCAATTATCCAAATTGGTTAAGCAGAATATCCCCCCGCAGATATTCTTCCACATCGTCTCAGACGCTGAATATGGATCACGCTCGCGGCGGCCTGCCTGGCTTGACAAACAAACAAGCGAGTGTGTCAAAACGCCGCGAAGAGCTTCTGAGAGCACAGTTTACACTCGCTCGCCCGGTGGTCTGGCTTTATGAGCAATGCTTAGTGTCATACACACGCAGACAAACACGCACATTCAAGGCTCAATCTTGAAGACCCCCATGGGCTGTGGAGGCGAAGGAGGGGTGACGTAGGACCTTCGTGCTTTCATTGCTTTTATCAAAGCGATGACCAGACATGGCCGAGACCACAAGGTTACGTGGGTTTTCTACAAGAGGCCGACACATAAGTCGTCCGCATACGACTTATGTGTAAGAAAAAAAGTGGGTAAAATCTGTGTGCATAAGGAGTATGAGTGTGCATAGATGTATCAGAGCATCCTGCGCCTCTCCCTCTTTGACCGCAACGCAGCTGCGTCAACACTCACCCCTCAGCACACCGTGTGTGTGTGTGTGTGTGTGTGTGTGTGTCTCACAGAGGCAGGGAAATCGAGTGTGTCTATGTTACAGCCATGAACAAAAGGAGAAGGAAATGGTCTCCAGAGAAACCTGAGGAAGAAAAGAAAAAGGAGAGCGATAGATACAAAGCGAGGCTGAGGGGTCAGATCTGAGAGAAGGTAGAGTGAGACATCTGGAAAAGAGAAAAAGAGCCACTGGGACGAGAGGGAAATTACAACTTCCCAGCTATGAATCATTGGGGAAAACTTCTCTCTTCTACATCTTTCTCTCCTCCCTCTCGTTCTCCAACCTCTCTACCTAACCTTCTAATCTCTGTCTACATTCTACTCCCCAGTCGTGATGATTTATCGGCCATGAGAAAACCGGGTTTTCAAACATTTGTAAATGTACATGCCGCGAGCACCTAGAAGTAACATTGATAAGGTATACATGTATTGATACTTTCATACTCATGTTTCCCCTTTTCTCTCTCTAGGGATCTCAGCATGAACAACATCAGTGAGCTCCAGCCCAGAGCCTTCCACCGACTGCACCTGCTAATGGAATTGTGAGTACAAAATCATTCAACTGGCATTCAATTGGTGAAACTCCATCACCACAGCTCACACATGAACAGAAACAGATATTCCCTGAGCCGTTCATACGCACGTAGTGATGGGGATTGATGACTCTGGCCTGCCTGTGATCTCTCCTACTAGGAAACGGCCTGCAGCAATGCACCAGTAGATCCGGGGCTGGCTTCACAAAGGAGGGAGGATAACATTCAGAGAGGGAATATGTGGTTCTTAAAGTGTTTAGAGAGCAGGTCCAAAGCTAAAAATCCAAGCCGCTGTAATTGTTGCATCTCGCCCCTCCTTGGCGTGTGTATTTAATGAATTAATCAAATGAAAATCAAACAGTGTTCAAGTGAAAATGAAAGATGGTCAGCGCAGGACAAAGAAGCAGGTCTCGGTTTCATTGCCACTGGGCTGATCAAAGCACAACAACTTTGAGAAAAACCTTCCGGTCGACTTGGCCGGTATCTGATCTGACCACTCAGCAGAACTCGGCTAAGTCTCGGTTTGACAAAGGCTGCCCACAGATACGGCCCGAGGGTGTGAATGTGTGAATGTGTGTGTATGTCAGCCTTCACCTGATTCTTTTACTTCTGAAGCCTGCAGTGTTTGTGCAGGTCTGCTTGGGGTGTTTGAACAGTCTGCTGTTTTCTTTGTTAATTCTTGCAGCTGCAGTCCGTGACGCATGAGCTAATCGTGGTGAAAGTAAAAGGTTGGGTGGATAGCCATTCACTTGAGTTACAGCTGCAATCCAACCGGATCACAAGTATAGAGCGAAGCCGGGCAATGAGGCACTGGGACACCAAGAAGGTAGCGAATAAAATTCAAGACAGGATTTATTGTCGTGCATCAAATCGATCTCAACCTTTGCTGTTGTAAAAACGGTTAGATATTGCTGATAGCCGAATAATCAGAACCAGATAGTGCAAAGTGATGCTGAACATGGATGCTGACATTTTCCTACATTGGGGAAAAAGGGGGTGGGGGTCTTGGATCTGCACTGCTTGTCCAGAGACAATCCTCCCAGTGTTTTACGGCCCCGTTGAGCTTGCCTCCTCTGTAACGCTCTTGTGTCCTGACAGTTTATGAAGACGTTCTGTTGCTTTGTAACTCTTCCAAGGAGGATGTTCCTGCCCTAAAGCCACATTTTTGTAGCCTGCTGACCATTTCTGGAAATATTGCTAAAACGGTGATGATGGTGTTCCAAGGCGAGGGCACAGCCCATTCCTGACATCCACTCCTGTCTAGGAGGTCTGGCGAGATGAACCATAGCAGGTTATGGTAAACAGATTATAATTGCAACAAGTTATAGCACTTAGAAAAACATACCGAGGCTCTAGACGCAGTCGGTTTGAGAGCGAGATCGTTTGATGTGGGTCCACAGCACTTGTTGGTAGCACGGGGAGAACCAAGGGCCAGACATGTTGTGACTGGTTGTGATAAATTGTTTGATGTTCGGTCTACTTCCCTGTCTGCACTCCTTCACTTTATCTCCCTCCTCGCCAATTAATTTCTAGAGCCTCCATCTCCATTTTACTGCGGGCTATAGCAAGCTGTAGACATTGCCTTTGATAGTTTCTCACTTTTTCTCTCCACATTCTTACAAAACAAGACAAATCTGCTCATGGCAAGAAGTCCAAGTTTCATCCTGTTTTACACTGAGGGGAGGAGGAGGAGGAAGGACATATAGTGTCCCTCTAAGGCACCGCTCATAAACCTAACCTGCCTATTTTAATTCCTCGCTCAGCTCTCACTTCTGTCGTATCAAAGTGCACACAGTCAATCCTTTTGAACCTCAATTGAGGTGATTGAACGTATTCACAAAAGCGCATATAGCAATCTCCATTTACCTAATTGCGACATTGATAACAAGAAGTGTAATTACCTCTCCCTTCTATTGACCCCAGACACCTCTCATTAAGCCGTCAGTTAGCACTTAGATCAGTTAATCCCCCAAAACAAACCCGCACGCAACTGTCATACAGCATAGACGTCATGTCTATGGATTAATGAGAGGGCAACATTGCTGACTACAGACTCTGAGACTGGTTAGTCATCCACTGACTTTTCAAAGACTTTGCCTATTAAAATGTTCTTATTCAATATATATTTCTGACTTGAATTGAAACTTGTCAGACGGCGTTTTAAAGGAAATTGTCAGCCTAAAAGCCCTTCTTGAAAAAGGCAATGATGATACCGTCCACCTATCGTGAGTATCAGAGTTCACACGGCTTCTTTTGAATGAAATCATCATCAGCCGTTGGGATCACGTCTCTCAAAGTCACCTTATCATTGTCTGAATCATCACTCTCCCCCATATACAGAGGTGCTAACTATATCGGTTTTCGGTTCAAAGCCGAAACTCTGGAATGTGCTCTCTGACTATTGACTCAGTTCAATCCACATTTTAGAGGCCAACGGTGGCGTTGAGCACCGCAGAGCTGTCTTATGTAGCGACTGTTCCGTTAAATGTTGCCAACATTGGGTTCTGTCATCTTATCTCTCTGTCTTTCTCTCTCACGTCAACACACACATTCACTGGTTTCCACATGTTCATATTTTACTCCAGTAATTTCAAAAGGTTAATGCAAGGTTAAGTGGTTGACCCTGAGGATTGACCTCCAAACAAAAAAGGAGGATATAATTTCTGTTGACAAACCACGGGTGAAAAAGGTCATACATGCATATGTACGTATGGACACATCCATACACATACTACGCCACCTTCTCTCTGACAATAAATGTCACAGGAAAGTCCAGGGACAGGAGAGAGGAAGGACTCCCAAGTGCAAGCCTCCAAAATCAAAGAACTTTATTAAAGGTAGGGAGGGGAAACGCACCAACAAAGACTAACAATCCCACAAGGAGACAAGGGACACACGTGGGCTGGATTTGAATTCTCAACTTTGCTCAGGAAGGTTGCTAACTGAGTGAAAATACACGCAAGTGGTGTATGTGGCCGCCATAATAAGAGCTGCTAATAAGGAAAGGAGCTTTAATGCTCCCTATACTTTTCCACTGAGGTCGAGGAATATTGGTTAGTAGTCATTGTTTTGACAATTCGAATCCAGCCATGGTTTGAAAACTCTGGGGAGGTGCAGGTGATTGGACACAGCGGACAATCACTCACAGGGGAAATACACCAGGGCAGGAAGTGATGTTAACCTAGGAACACAAGAGGCAGGCAACTACAAAATAAAACAGGAAAAGAAGCCACACCGTGACATTAAGACCTGTTTACCGTTGCGTTCTTGTTTTGTCCTCCACTGCCGTCAGCCATATGATGCTGTCTTTTAATGCAATAGGACATGGCGATGCATTGGACAATCAGTGCGCAGATTGCTTTAGTGATGCCAGACCAGCTATCACTGCAGGGTGGTCTCACCTTTGTCAACCTCCACTTCTCTCCCATACCTTTCAACTGCACGCTAGTCTCTGTTATTTTTTTAAATGAGCTGAATTATACTAGATGGAATTTTCTATCAAGGCAGTCCAGCGGCCGAGAATAATTCCAAACCATCCCCAAATCAAATTAAAAGAAAAAACAGCTGGAGCCACAGGTTGACAAGAGCAAGGCGCCCTTCATGTGAATGAGATTGATGTGGAATAACTAGGAGGCAGAGTGCGGAACATTTACTCATAGTTATGACCTTTTTACACACACACAAGTACGCACACTAATATCATGGAAACAGTTGGTCAACAGCAACTGCCGGTGTTCGGTTTACGTCTATCAAGAACGTCTGAACAGTTCTTTACTTTTTCAACATCCATCTTCACTTTCGACGTAATTATCCATTTGACGAATGAAGTCGGCAAAAAAAAATGATTCCACTCTAATGCTGTTTTGGCTCCAGTGGTGCGGCTAATAGAGAAGGGCTGGTTGGCGGTAGGATATGCGAGTCATATCATGGCCTTAACTCCAATGTTTGTTTTCTAAAACTTCCCCCACAGAGGAATTTTATTTTTCTATCTCTAATGCCACCTTTTTTTGTTTTTGTCCAATGGCTCTGTAACTAATCATTGCGTTTGAACAGGAACCAAAAGAAGCTACTCAGGGCGCTTTTCAGAAATGGGCTTGGCAAGGAACTGGAGTCAGGGCCTCAGAAGGTTCTAGTGAAACACATTTACCTAAAAGTAGCTTTCGAAATGGTTTCCCGTGGCCAGGCTATGCAGGAAATTAGACATTTTATCTTCTTTATCTTGAAACAGGAATGAACATTAGAAAGTTTTGATGTCAAAGAGTAGCAGTCCCTGCTGACCAACTCTGTCAACTGTGTCTTCCATGTCGGAATTCTGTATGAAGACCTCAGTCATAGTGTGTTTGAAATAGTTTTTTTCCACTTTGGTTAGAGATGCATGACTAAATATCACCTCAATAGCTTGGATAAAGATCAATCCATTCTGTATTCTAGAAAGCCAATGCGGGTATGTATCTACGTGTATGTGCGGGCTTGTGCTTGTGTTGATAAATAAAAGCTCCACTTGAGTTCTAAACTGGGCCGAGTGTGAGATTTGGCAGGCTCGGGAGGGGTTGTGTGGTTTTCCACTGCACAGTAATAGGACTGAGACATGATGACATGAATATCAGATGTCAGAGGGAGTTTGCTGAGAGCTCTCGTCCATTACCATCTGGATGATGGTGGATTGGAAAAGCAGGCAGAGTGCTATATCAATATTTCAATATCCCGGCAATGATGGTAAAACTCCAGAGGCAGCATGCATGAGATTCAAATGTCAGGCAAATGTCACCTCTAGAGCAACGGGGTGAGCAGGAGCATGCCAATGAGGGACTTTTAACTTGTCTGTGTGTGTTTAAAAGTGGGTGGTCTTGAGCTGTGAAGGCCAAATATGTGTAAAACCGAGCTTCCAGCTTATGACCTTGGGAGTCACTCTGATGGACTGAATGTTATTTATTTGGACATCTTATACACACTCACAAATGCCCATTAGGTGCTGTGTTTGATAAACAGACTGATTGGATTGCTTATGTGAATGTGTGTGGTTTCTCTCCATCGCTGTCATCAAGGCCCCTCAGAACGGGCCTAATTTAACTCAAGGACTCACATGCAAAACAGCACATGCATCCACGTTACACACACACACACACACACACACACACACATATGTGCTCATGTGTGCGTATGTACCATTCACCATACTATACACACACACACATAGACACACTAGCATGCGCACAAGCAAATATACTTTCAGGCCGCACTGGTTGACTCAGTCTCTGTCTCATTCAGTTCAGTCTTTACTCACTCATCAGAGCTCCCAGGATTGGTTAAGGTTTCAGGGTGCGCTCTGGGCCAATAATAACCACATTGAAGGGAATCAAATATTGTTATTTGCATACTGCCCCTGCAGTAACCTCAGAGCAGGAACTCAAGAATGAAGTCATACAACTCAATCCCAAAAAACGTAACATAAAAAAGAGGCAAAGCTTCTCTTATGAGACTTGTAAATTTTTCTCGTTTATGTGCTTGAATCTCACTTTTCACATGTACAATTTGTTTTTCCCCATTTTGATCTGCGTGTTTCTCTCCTAGGCGTATCTCAGGGAATCAGCTGAGGTATATCTCAGGCCAAGCTCTCCAGGGCCTCCACAACCTCAAAGTTCTGTAAGTAACCTTATCCACTCTCCCACCCTACTGCTCTCCGGTGGTTTGCTGCGTTGTTCTACTCTTGCATTATGGGGTGATAGAGTGTGCTCCTGCCTCGAATAAAACACACCGGCCACGCATCATTAACTGTAGTTAAAGTTTATGGGTTGGTTCCTTTATTCTCAAACAAGGCCCGTTTCAGTTTTTAAGCATGCACAAACACATACACACAACACAACACACACCCACCCACACACACACACACACACACACACACACACACACACAGGTGTAATACAGGGACCTCCCAGTCACACCACCCACCGAGATTCCAGCAAGTGACAAAAGAAAAAAGAATAACACTTTAAAAAGCCTTTCAAGGCTGTTCTCTTAACACCCCATTTCTCCAAGTGAGTTTGTAGCCTTATGATCCATGGCCACTAACTGTTAGCGCCGCGGTGAAGTATTAAATCACACAAAAGTGCAGAGCAACTATAAAAACCAAGGCATTTTCTGACTTGGGACCCCTGCATACAATGAGTTACTGCCCTATTTCTGCTGGGCGAGAGACCCGTGTGTTATGGAGTTGTTCGTGTTTCATAGATAATCAATTCCTCTTAGACCCTCGCTGAGAAGTTTGAGGAGCTCTGCCACAGAAAATAAACTTAACAAGAGAATTGTGGTTTGTAAATTGAGGTAATCTGGGGGATTAGCAGGCACACCGCCTTCACCTTGTGTTGTGAAATCCACCGATAGAGAATGAGTGAACCAACCATGAATCCTCTGTTATTATGTAATTACTGCAGAAGGATAAACATGTCCTGGATTCATACACGCTCATGCTTTTGCACTACAACATCCTTGCAACCTCTGGAAGGTCTCTGCTCAGAGCAGCTGAGCGGTTGATTTCCTTCCTCAGTATATTAGGTAAAGTCAGGCTGTCACAAATGGACCGCTGACCTTGTGTAGGCTAACTGCAAGCTGACTTCCTGCTGACTCACACACGCACACGCACACATACACACACACACACACACACACACACACACACACACACACAGGGTCATGAACCTAGAGTGGAGTACAAGCTCCCCCTAGGGAATTTCTTTGAAACAGGAAAAGGCTCAATTTGATGTATTTATCATTGTCCCGGCGGAAACCTTCCCCCGATCCTCTAAAAACCTGAGCCTCATTTTTTCTGCGTTGAAACATCGATGGTACCGAAGACAATACACAACAATACGCAAGAATGCGACACATTGAGTTAAGTAAAAAAATACATCTTCAATAAAAAAAACAGGTCTTGTATTTGGCAGTCGCTGTTATTTCATGCTGGCAAAGAAAAGAAAACTGCAAGCTAAGACGTTTAACTGTTGTGGCAAACAGTGCCTCCCGGATGCCGCAATGAAAGCAAAATGCTGCTGCTGAGAGGGACACACTGGAAGCTGTCAAAGACTACTGGTCACGATAAAAGCTTTAAAGAAGGAGGGAGAGAGAGGGAAGAGAGAGGGATATTGTTTGCTCGCCACTTCCTCCTCGTGTTTTACCCCATTCTTCTGAGGATGACATCAGCAGCCCACCCAAGGAGCTGCTCTTTCTCTTTTCTTCTCCCCTTCATTCTCTGCTTCTCCTCGAGCTTTCACCGGCCCTTTCCTCTCTGAGTCAAATTTCCCCATGATGGAATTATTTGTTCTGCTCGACGTGCCCTCACACACACACTCTATCACTTACAGAGCTATTACCTACGACCAAATAATCTCTGTGTGTCTTTCAGAATGATACAAAACAACCAATTGGAGAGACTTCCTGATGATGCACCATGGGACCTACCCAACCTGCTATCCCTGTGAGTCTCTCCTTCCTACACACACACACACACACACACACACACACACACACACACACACACTAATTATGTTACTCATCTAGCAGGGAATGAAACATCCTTCTGGCCACCCACACACACAGCTCAGCTCTAACCGCAGTGCAGGTATATAGCAGTGCTACCACAGTACAGTTGTGCACTGTGCTGCCTGACAGTAGGAGTCACAGGCCTGAATGTGTCAGGTCCGTTCATGGTAGCATCTGGAAGCCATGAGGGAAACAGCAGACACTGCAGGCCGGGGAGAGCATCTTCAATGAGCTGTGAAACAACCCCGTTTTCCATCAATTCTCCCTCCCCTTCCTCGTCCGCTACTCTCCGCCGTCCTTCTCCCACCACCCACATTGTTATCCCCCCCCCTGGCTAATGAGAGTGTTTGGTGGCATAATTGTCTCATCTGCGGGGTCAGTGTACATGTGCGTGTGTGTGTGTGTGTGTGTGTGTGTGTGTGTGTGTGTCAGCGGGAATGTTTGGCCGGATGCATATGGACCACCTCATCTGTAATTCCTCAAGCCTACCCGTCTCTCTCCCAGCTTTGTACCGCACACATACTCCACACCCCTGCTTTCCAAACGAAAGATTCTCTATAAATACCCGTAAAACCATTTCCTTCATCGCACAGACGCACGCTCATATTGCTCGAGTTGTAAAAAAGCGGCACATGTAACTCTTCTAGCCCCAAAAACGACGCTTCCCTGCCTGGTATTTTAGCGGGCCTGCTGCGCCTCAACACAGTCACCAAGCCCGCACACATCAAGAGAACTGGATGGCAATGTTAAAAATGTGGCAGCAAATAAAAAGCCTGGT
Organism: Apeltes quadracus; assembly: GCA_021346845.1. Taxonomy (NCBI): domain Eukaryota; kingdom Metazoa; phylum Chordata; class Actinopteri; order Perciformes; family Gasterosteidae; genus Apeltes; species Apeltes quadracus. The sequence goes on along the minus strand of CM037928.1, from coordinate 8,052,676 downwards.
AACAGCTGGCTGAATCAAGTGTCAGAAACAAAGAGGTGATAAGCAGGTTTTTCTGTTTCAGCTCGTATTATTTGTTATTTGTCTCTATACTGCAGGCACAGCAATGTGTTTGGCAGCTTCGGAAGTTTGCTGGAGATTGCTTCCATCCAGCTTTTCTAAATAGACAATTCACATCAAAATATGTGGATGGAAACATGGTGTAATAAGAGCAGCGTGGGTCATTTAAGAATTACTCAATGCAGGCGTAGTGGCTGTGTGGTCGACGGCAGATGTGCTCCAAGCAGACAGGTGTTGGCAATCTGAGCAGAATAGAAGTTGGCAATTAAGTCGTCTGGTTGTAGTTAATGAACAATGTAGGTTTCAGTTTGTATATTAAATAATAAAACATACATTTGTGCTGTGGAACAAAGACTAACTGAGGATCTTTGCAAACAAATGCATCAATCTAATTGAAATGAACAACATTGATTTAGGTATTTTAGGTACGGTAAGTATTTAATAATAATAATGGCAACCACCGCGGCTCAGTTTACCTCTGCGTATGTTGAATTCTGGGATTACAACAGTTTTCGTGTATGTGTGTTTGCACAAGCAGGTGTGTGTATATGTGTGGTCTCTATTAATTTGCCCACATCTGGGTGCTGTCAGGTAATGAAAAACACACACAGGCACACATGCAGACACACACGGCACCGACACACGCAGAGCCAGGGCACAGAGACGCACCTTGTCATTACAGTAATGATAAGCTCAGCGCACAGAGATTACTGAAAAGGCTTTGGAGAGTGAAGCTTGTTGGCGCCTCTCACTGACATAAAACACACCAGGTAAAAAGAAATAGAGACCGATCAAAGGTTTTAAATTTGTATAAATGGATAAAGGAGGCTTTGATCTGAAATAAATCGCACTCTTAATCAGACACAAGACCTTGTGTCAGCAGCGAGCCGAAGCAGAGTCCAGGAGTTTGTCTAACTGTTGTTGTTGTTTGGGTCATGACCCACAGGTTTTGCTTACGCACCGCTGATGAGTTCCACAAGCCATGTCTTTTATGGATGTGACTCAAGGGTAGTGAAACAAGCTCCTTCAAGTTCCTTGCTATATAAAATGTTGGCCATCTGGAGAATTGAACTGGAAGGCATATCCACAGAACTCCGGGATCATTTAAGAGAACTTTCTGTTTCTGTCCACATTTCTCCTTCCCTTAATTGTGCCTCATACTTTGATGTGATAGACAGGAAATAGTTCCTGCTTTATTGGCTTCTGTGGAACATTCCTGGTTCGGTCCGGACCTTCTGGAGACCTGGCAGGTCCACCCGGAGGAGCAATTATTATTTTGCCCTGGAGAGAACGAAACAAAACGTCGACGGGTCTTCCGTAGCTTTCATCCCGCGAGTTGGGTCGGGGACAAGCAACGTCCACAGTTGGAGCGCACAGGATGCACAAGAGAAGACGTGTGTGTGTGTGTGTGTGTGTGTGTGTGTGTGTGTGCTCAGGTAGTAGATGAGATGAACATTTATGCGTTAGCATAAGCACATTCACGCGTATCTACGTACATGTACACGTTTCCCTGTGAACGAGCCGCTGCCGGTGTACACAGCTCTGTTTTTTACTGGGGGGAGGGGGAAGGGGGGGGGGGGGATCCCAGAGTTGAGAGTTCAAGTTCAGATTTAACTTTGATGACGCTATTTGTTTGGCGAGGGCTGAGGAGGGTGGAGGAGGCTGAGGAGGAGCCGTGGCTCCACAATCAAAGAACCACAGCAGAAGATTGATAAGAGAGGATGTTTGAAAGGCAAACAAAGAGGGGGGGGGGGGGGGGGGTTGCAGCGGCTGGGAGTGCACGAATGAAGATGTGAGGAATCAAATTTGGGTCGTTAGAGGGGCCAGAGGGAGTGAGCGGAGATTAATGAATGAGTGTGAAGGGCCAGAGAAAGAAGAATAGCGGGAGGAAGTGGTCTCAGCTTGTCAACCCATGCCTCGAGGGGATCATTCATCACTATGGACAGTGTGTATGCCTGTGTGCATTTACGTGAGGGTGGGGATGGGGGGGGGGGGGGGGGGTGTCACAGTCCCACACTTGATGCCTCTGGGTTGAAGACACCGAGTGAGAGAGGGGACAACGTATTGGTTATGTTGGACGAGATGAAAGCATGTGCGTGGCCGGTGTTGGGTGGAAAGAGCGAAGGGGGGAAGGAACAGCTGAAGACGGGTCCGAAACTGTTCCTCTTTCCCTCTTTTTCCAGGCATTTATGGAAGTCCGCAGGCGCAACATAATTAGAAAGACGTAGAACCAAACAGGCCTTTCCCAACTGTTTTTCTCATCTCACATTTCATACATGTCTGTGCTGGTGGAGCTACAGATGGCTTATTTCCATCATAACGGCGCTTCTGAGACGCTGCAGCAGAGATGAAAGAAGGAGTATAAGAGATGTGTAATTCTCATAATACCCTTCCTGTTAGCCAATGTGTTTCATTGCCACGGCATGCAACCACTAATTCATGCACAGGCATGGTTGCACATAAGCAAACAAACTGCTTAAACTTGGTGATTATGTCTGCTGAGCTCAGTTCCTGTCGCCCTGCAGGCGTCTTGACGCTAACCTGTTGTCTGAGGTTCCTGCCGGGGCCTTTCGAGGGGTTCGCTCCCTGAGACACTTGTGGTTGGACGACAACTCCCTGACAGAGATCCCGCGGACGGCCCTGGACTCTCTGCCCTCCTTGCAGGCCATGACGCTGGCCCTCAACCAGATCACACACATCCCAGATTACGCCTTCACCAACCTCTCCGCCCTCGTCGTTCTGTGAGTGACGTCTTCATTTGTTCACTTAAAACCTTCGGTTCATCGTACCGGAGACAATCTTCATCACCTGATTAATAAGAACACGTTTGTGGCCGTTTCCCCAGGCATCTCCATAACAACCACATCCAGAGCATGGGGGAGAGATGTTTCGAAGGTTTAACCAGTCTGGAGACCTTGTGAGTATCACACACATGATCACAGACACACACATCAATGTGCACGTGCTATTTGGATAGAGGTTACTATTGAGAGTCGAACCCAAGAACGTAACTATCTCTCTCTCTCTCTCTCTCTCTCTCACAGACACACACACACACATAATCACCTACACACACTCATACTTTAATTTAATCATTCCCCCGAATGGGGGAATATCAACATCTCACAATCACAATGAACAGATACAGGACAACCGTCCTTCGATAAAACCTCATTAAAGTCAAATAACCAACAACATCCAATTTTTTGTTTGAAGGCAGCAATATTGTTTGTGTTGTTTAAAAAAATGTCAGTGTCAAGTCAATATGTGCGGGCAAATGCGTGTGTGCTTATCTGCGCCGGTACTTCTGCACGTACACAAAGCGCACTGGCAAGACCAACGCTCAACTTTAAAAGCCATTCTCTCTAAGTCAGGGGAGCCATGCTTGTGGGGATGAAGGGAAACCAGAGAATGAGAAAAGGAGCGATGGAGCTCTGTGGACGAGAATAGTGCGCGTTAAAGTGTTTGGGCCGTCAGCAGCGTGCAGAGACGGGCGATTCAGCGGTATGAGGTGGCAGGTGCCATTGACGTGGGGATTGCACTGGTATGAGGGGTTAATCTTTCACAGCGACTTCGCTTATGAGAAATACGAGAGAGACCATCTGCATCGCCACAGCCCTCCCCAACCCATGTGTGTGTTATAAAATCATTATATCGAGGAGCCGTCCGGGGCACTGCTGGAAAACATAACCGCATATCCAAACAAGACGGAGCAGACACAGACAGACATTTCAGAGAATCCACTGGTACTCTGGGAAAAACACAAATGCGTATCTAGAAGTAATTCATCAAAGGCCTTCACTTGAATTCTATCTTCAAATATCCAGCCGACAATGACTTAGTACTTCAAGATATCCTTTGACCTGGAGAAGAAAGCCAGGCACATGCCTTAATATGGCAAAAGGCAAACTACGATATACACTGCACACATTTTCCCATGTTCACCAGCGTATCTACAATAAAAACAATAAAAACCCTTTTGCTGCCCCCCGCGTGTGAGCTGTGTCGACTCAATTGTAGCAATGATTGTTTTGATACATTGTCTCCTTGGTAACTAATCAAAGACAGACCTAAATAGTCAGGTCAGAGCAGCAAAGGTCAAATCCAAACCACAGCTGTCAGCCGCTTCGAGTGGAGAGGAAATGGCTGCACATACATATGCAATCAGGCACACTTTCTCACACACGGAGAAAAAACTGAATATCAAATATGCTTGAATGTGATTTTAGCGAAATGAAAGGTCCATGATTGATTATTTTATTTTCTCGGTCAGGGATTTGAACTACAACGACCTGCAGGAGTTCCCTGTGGCCATTAGGACACTGAGTAAGCTTCAGGAACTGTGAGTACAGACACACACACACACACACACACACACACACACACACACACACACCTGCCTGACATGACTATCATGGTTGCTTCATTCCAAGTAATCCTGTTAAGTGATTTTAATGTGGCACTCGGATACAATCTCTCTCGCCCTAAGCAGGTGCTGGCTACACACCCACACAGTGATCCGCCTGCATGTACACGCAGACGTGCACGCACACATAAACACACACACACACACACACACACACACACAAACCATGTTTTTCCTCAGCTTCAGCAGATGTTCCACGGCGCACATGTGACACAGAGACAGCATATGTTTGCGTGTTTACATCTCATTTATCCAAATATGTTTTACAGCTGTGCACTGGCAGGTGCTACATGAGGACATGTCACTAGCTTCTCGGTCTTCTGAGCTCACACACACATTCGCAGAATCAGAAACATATTGATAATCACCCTAATTATGTTTCTATATTTGCAGTGGCTTCCACAACAACAAGATCAAAGCAATCCCTGAGAGGGCCTTTGTGGGAAACCCTCAGCTCCAAACCATGTGAGCTTAATGCTGCAACGCGCACATTTGTATTAAATAAACACATAATTGCTATTTCATGTCAACTTCACGTCAAGCGCAACTCATCCTCATCGCAAATTAATCAAAGCATGTTGGAATCGATCTTCACCTTCTTTCTTTCCTGCAGTCATTTCTACGAAAACCCCATCCAGTTTGTGGGCAAGTCGGCCTTCCAGTTCTTACCGAAGTTGCACACACTGTGAGTATGCAGTCAGTAGGAACCATTCCAGTGAGTCGGCCCAAACAGTGTTTAAATCACGCTCTGTCCCTCGCAGTGAGAGTTGAATGGACATGTGTAATGGCCTCCTGAATGATGTTGTGTTAGCTTACCGCTGTGCTCTGCGCTGATGTGGTAAGAGAGAGAGTGTTGTAAGAACATGTTGAATGGTGTGACTTATGACGTCTTGTAAGACAGCCAAAACAGCCTGCATGTGTTGATGTTGGAGAAAAGGTTTGATGGCTAAAATGAGCTGTTAGACAAAGTATGTGCGTATCTCTGTGTGAGCGTGTGTGTGTGTGTGTGTGTGTGTGTGAAAGAAAAAAAGATGGATTTTGCTGAGACTTTGTCTTTTTGCTGCAGTTCTCTTAATGGGGCAACACAGATTCAAGAGTTCCCTGATCTTAAAGAAACCACCAGCCTTGAAATCTTGTAAGTGTTTCCTTTACCCCCATCTTTCACACACATAGCTAGCTATGCCCCTGGGCGACAGGTCCGGCGATCCTACACAGCTTTCTGTCCGACCAACTTAGACCCACACGACTGGGGAATCCTTTCGCTTGCTTGCACTTCAACAATGATCCGAGGACTCTCCTCCTCTCTACAGGACGCTGACTCGGGCCGGCCTCTCAGCTCTCCCTCTGGATCTGTGTGAGCAGCTGCCTCGCCTCAAAGTGCTGTGAGTACACACACACACACACACACACACACACACACACGCACACGCACAAACGGAAGGAAGGAGGATGAGGCGTACGAAAAAACAAACCCAACTGTAGAGGGTTGTGCCACCAAGCAATCATTTGTCCAGTCACTGGGCCGTAAGAAACCAACCAAGCCGATATACATCTGGTGGCTGTGTTTAAATGTTGTTGGTATGCTTTGTGAATCGTTGCAGGGAGCTCTCCTACAACCAGATAGAAGACCTTCCCAGTTTTTCCCACTGCTCTGCACTGGAAGAGATGTGAGCTCAACACAATTACGCACACGTTTGCATCAACATCAACCTTTCCCGCCCTTTACCTGCACTTCTTCCCTTGTTCTCACGGCCTTTATTTTGTGTTTTTCCCCAACAGAGGGCTCCAGCATAACCAAATCAGGCGGATAGAGGCGAGGACCTTCCAGCAGCTCAGCTCTCTCAAAGCACTGTAAGTCTACCTGTGGCCTGGTCGAATTCATGGGCTCGATCAGCGGGTTCAAACGTTGGAATCATGACCCCCCACCACGAGGTGGCAATATATTTGAGGTTACTAAAAGGGAATTCTTCTAGACAAAGTGTTTATTTCATCTGTTTTCCTTAGTATGCATTGCTTTATTTCAAGAGGTCATCCGCCTTAGAAGGCGGGGAAGCGTGGTGCATGAACAAACTATGGAGACCAGTTAGTGACATCTAGTGGTGATGGAGATGCAATATTCATTCAGTGGAATCACAACTCCTTTCCATTTGACTTTACTTCTACTTATTTCAGGGATCTGAGCTGTAATGTTATCGAGTGGATCCACCTGGATGCCTTCGCCTCGCTCCACTCTCTGCTCAAACTGTGAGTAAACACATACACTTCAATCTTTAAGTCTCCTCTCCCTTTCATTATATCGTAGCTGCACGTCAGAGCCTTATAGAAACACTCCACACTCGTCTGTGTGTGCCACAGAAAACATGTGGTGCTTTGGCTGAGTCTTCAGAAGACACTGATATGCACTTATTGTTTGAAAACCCCCTCTGTGTGGCCAGACGATACAGCTCAAGTCACGCCAATACAAACCGCTTCATTGTGTGATGTATGCGTAGCTAAACAAGCAGATACACTACATCTGACAGGAAGTGTTATCGAAAGGGAATCTGATCCGAGCCTTGATTGAACCGTTGAGACAAGGCCGTTTTCTTAGCGCGGGTAACCCTCGGCGATGTATGAAACGAAAGCCCATTTAGTAAACACTGACAAGGCCGGATCTAACGCGACCCAACCGCTTGTGTTTGGTCCTCAATTTCTATTCCATAATTATTTCAGGGACCTGACAGAGAACCGTCTCAGCTCGGTGCCTGTTGCAGGTTTGGGGGGTCTCACCCACCTCAAGCTGAAGGGGAACACTGGATTATACGAGTCCTTCAGTCCTGATTACTTCCCCCGGATGAGGTAACACACACACACACACACATCCCTTTCTTTCTCAATGTTTCTTTAAACTTTTGTGTCTCATCATGAACTTACATAAGATGACTACTTACCCAGGTGTGTAACCTGTGGCAATAAAGACCGATGAATCAATTCACATCTTTTAATAATCCTTCCTCCCACAATTTTCTTCATTATACCAAAGTATCTTCAATGCAACAAAAGCAGCAATGGTTGACAATGCAGTAATTACACCGTATCCCTGCAAGCCATTCCTGCACTGAACTTCAATAACGAGGGCAAATTTGTCTGCGGCAAGTTAAGGCCTGTTACAAAGATCCCTGAATACCTGGAAAGGTGCAGAGAAAACCTTGAAGGCCTTTCAAAGATTTAAGAGATGGCAGGTGATCATGTGGCAATGTAATTACTGCAGATCCGGATCCAAAACAGTTAAAACACATTATACGTGCACAGCAAATATCTGTGTAGAAACATTTCCCAATAGATTATGGTGAATTTCTCTGGATTTTTCATATTTACTCAACGACAGAGTCAAAATCACTACAGCACACTTTCTTTGTGCACTTGTTGAACCACCTGCTCTGGCAGTGTTTTTCCCGGTTTCTTGTGATGAAACAGTTTCATCTTTTTGCTTCCAGGGTAATAGAGATGCCCTACGCCTACCAGTGCTGTGTGTATGGTTCCTGTGATAGCTACAAGCCAGTCAGCCAATGGGACACGGAGCAGAGCAACACTGACGAAGACCCACACAGGAGGGCCGTGGCTGTGCACCCTAATCACGTTGACACACAATGTAAGAAAGCATTTTCACACTGACAAACTATTGACAACCACGCGCTCACACAAACCCACATGTCTACGGTTTTCGTGTACGGATGCATAAGCTCATAAAACCTGGTCAAAAACTAACCGCGAATGCATTATTCCAGATGACCCTGACCTGGAAGAGTTCCAACAAGAAATAGAGGAATCCAAACTGCAGACCAGTGTCCAATGCACACCCGCTCCAGGTAACAGAAATGACTCCTTCTGGCTTGCCGATGGGCCCTGCCCTGCAGGGAAATGGACGCACAAATCCCCTATTCACACTCGGTTCCCCTGACCGTTTGTGCGTTGCAGGTCCTTTCCGACCCTGCGACTCTCTGCTGGGCAGCTGGCTGGTTCGAGTGGGCTTGTGGTCCATCTCCCTGGTGTCTCTCCTGGGGAACTCCCTCCTGCTCCTCTCCCTCTTCGGCTCACCCGGCTACCTGTCGCCGCTCCGCTTCACCGTGGCCTGCATGGGCGCCTCCAACCTGCTGACGGGCGTGTGCACCAGCACCCTGGCCATGGTGGACGCTCTGACCTTGGGGGAGTTTGGTCACCACGGCGCCCGCTGGGAAGGGGGACCCGGCTGTCAAGCGACGGGATGGGTCTGGGTGTTTGCGTCCGAAGCCAGCGTGCTGCTGCTGACTCTGGCCGCCGTGCAGTGCGGCGTGAGCGTGACGTGCGCCCGCGCCTACGGGAAGTCGCCGTCCCTCGGGAGTGTGCGTGCGTGTGCGCTGTTCTGCCTCACTCTGTCCTTCACTCTCGCGTCTCTCCCACTGGTAGGACTCGGGGAGTACGGTTCCTCGCCTTTCTGCCTTCCCTCTCCTCTGCCTCCCCCATCGTCTCGACTACCATCCTCCCTCGGCTTTCCCCTCGGCCTTATTATGATGAACACCCTGTGCTTGCTCATAGTCACAGGCTCATATATCCGCCTTTACTGGGAATTACTTAGGGGAGAGTGTGAGGGCTTGTGGGACTGTGCTATGATTAAACATGTTGCCTGGCTAATATTTACCAATGGCCTCCTCTACGTGCCAGTGGCTTTTCTCTCCCTGTGCTCCCTGCTGAGTCTCCTATCTCTGGGCGAGGAGGTGCTCAAATCGGTCCTCTTGCTTCTCCAGCCCTTACCTGCCTGCTTGAACCCCCTCCTCTTCCTGCTTTTCACACGAGACCACACCCAGTTCTTCTTCTGGCCTCACCCGAAAGCGCGTCCGCAGCTCCGCCGGGACCGCACATTGGACTCGCTTGTTTCCGTGGAGACCGAGAAAAGCTCCTGCTCCGACACGTCGACACAGGTGTCACTCGCCGACAGCCTGTACAGTGGCGGGTTGTCTCTCCAACCACGAGTGGATCCAATCAGGTGTTCCCGCTGGTCCTCCTCTTCCTCTGTTCCTCTCATCCCCTGCAAGATTCCCACAGCCAGAGACAGAGACAGAGTGGCAGAAGGAGGAAGCCGAAACGACGAGCAATGTCGCAAGAGTTTAGATCCAGAGGGGATTCATAACGCTTGCCTCCTGTATCACTCAAACACCAGTCACTCTCTCATCTCTCCTCCTTGAGGCTCCACGCTATCTGCGGCCAATAGCTGGGACACTCTGGACAATAAAAGACGATCATCTAAACAGCAAGACACCCTATGGGTTAACAATCCTCAAGAACCTCAGAGTAAGTCCACAGAGACTCTGAAGACGTTTATGAGAACACAACAAAGTGCCTCTAAAAATGGATGGGGTGACTAAAAGTTCCCTTCAATGTAAAGGTTTAAAAAGGAAAACACCCACTACAACATGTCTGGAAAAAGTAAAGGACAATTTCAGACACTACCCAGAGGACTGCTTTGGTTAATGGACTCGCATTACATACAAAAAGAAAGCTCCATCGAAACCTGTTAAATTCATGGAAAATCCAAGCATCAGACACATCAATGGTTAAGCCAGGGGGGAATTGACGGAGAACCAGTAGAATTTTAAGTGTAAATGTTTTTTTTTTCTGAAATGTGATCATGAGACATGCAGCTTAGAGGTTACAGATTGTTTATATTTTAAGTGGTCATCTTAATGTGTTAAATATAGGTTCTATGCTATTGCTATGGTTGGTTTTAAAGAAAGGGAGTCATTAACAGACACACTAGGACATTTTTTTTTACCAGAGTAAGCTACCTTTTTTCATTCAAAGAAATGCTATCATCCGATACTTCTTCTCATCCGTTTAATAGCTGTATTAGACGGGTGTTATTCTTTGGGGCAGCAAAAAGCTACAGATTCACACGGTTTACATTTCTTTCTCAAATATGCAAATCTGCCCAATAGAAGGCAGGCAGTTATACAGACTGAGTGGGATGTAGCGATCTTTCTGCAGACTTTCATGTAGGCTAGCAATATGTACATACAATGTAACTACCTCTGAACTAGCATGGTATTGACTCACTACAGCCTTATGTTTGTCACCGTTTTTATATGATAAACAGCAAATATCTAATTTTATATATTAAGAAGTAAATCCTTAGATTGTAAAAAAAAAACCAACGTGATATTTAGGATGTACATACTTTCTATACAACTGGTATGCATATGTTTGAATAAAATTATTATCTTTATACTGTATAAACCATCAACCACTCTGCTTATGCTAAAACACACCTTCTCTCAACACAAGAAGTCTGTAATACAACAAATGAGTTCTATCAGTTATAAAATAAACTTTAATACCATGACACAAACTTTAAAAAGTGTACATATAGATATATGGGTCATTCTTGGAATAAGAAAAGTAATACATACATTGTGGAATTAAGTTGGCAGTAAAAAAAGAAGAAACAATATACTTTGTGTATACGGAAGGTTTGCTCTGGGGAAGAATGACCGTTTCTTAAAAAAAGGGGAGGGAAACTACACGCAGGTTTTCTTTGGTGGTCCCGCTGCCTCTTGGTGCGTTCTTTTGTGGGATAGTGTTTTCTGATCTGTAGGATTTTCTTTGTTGCCCTCCACAACACCCTGAACAAAGACAATTACAAACAACTAAATCACATTGACATTACATGATTGATTAAATGATTAAATGTAGAGGTAAAATCTGAACACAAATCAAAAACACTCTGACTTACTTTGCTCAAGTCAATACTAAATGAATAGGCAACGTTATATAAAGGGACAACACCACCACCTCGTGGACAAAATACAACACTACAAAAACCTAATGAGGGTGTTGTGGAGCAAGTGACAGTCATGTCACCCGCTAAGATCGATGGTCGGTAAATTGCGAACTAAAAACACGAGGAGGAAATCGGTTTCAATAATTCTACGACAGTAAGTGAATAACAACAAGAAATACTTACAATGTTCTTCTGAACAGCGTGTTCTTGTGTCCACTTTCTGGCCTTCTCCATGAACAGCGGTTTGTTGTATTTGAACTCTGATGACTGCATTAGAAAAGGGTGAGCGTCTCTTCAAATGTGTACGCCGCGGAAATGACGCATTAGATCACAGTAGGACAATTAAAATGTTCTTTACTGAAAAAGACTATTTCAGTAAAGTAAATTATTAATTGAAATAACTTAATATTGGAATGAAACAAAACCTCTGACTTGAAATAAATAGGCATGCCGGTATTTAATTCATGGTCAGGTGCAAATTTTAAGCACAAGTGTCAAGTCATTCCAATTTCCTGGCAAAAAAAAAAGCTATATTGTCGCATAAGGTGGGGTTATAAATAAATGTTATCCCTGCAGATAGCAGGATCATGTGCGACTCACTATATCAGCCATGAGTGGGTCATCTGGATTGGGCTCAGTCATGAGGAGCTGAATGGAGGTAAGGACTGTGGAGATGTTTAGGGATGGCTTCCAGGCACCCTAAATCAAAACAACAACAAAAAAAGCATTAATAACATCTGACCGCAGGCCGCAGGTTAATTCAAAATAGCTTTTGGTTTTGTTTGTTGATAAATCCAACCTTGGGTGGGAGCTTAAGGGCATCATGGCAGATACGTCCTGAATTGTCGATGTTTGGGTGGTAGATGGCGGTCAAGAACCGCATTTTAGGAGGTTCAAATGGGTACCTACAAGACGAAAAACAGCAGGTCAGTACTTCCAGACTGCATAAAGTGTTTCTGACGTGAAAATGAGAAAGAAAATACAACGTAAGATAAAAAAAAATAAAAAAGTACCTCTCTGGGACGTTAATCTCCAAGGAGAAGAGTCCACCTTCATAAGGCGTTCCTGTTCCGCCCACTATCTCTGCAAGAAAAAAACACCACACGATCGGGTACCTAGCACTGACATACATGAGGTGACATTACCGAGAACATATATCGTGTTTATGGAACATAGAAGAACGGCACGTACGTGCCCGCAGCTCGTCCATGCGCTCCTCGACCTGCCAGCATGTGATGCCCGGAGGAGGCTCGGTGCTCAGCATCTGGAGCTCGCGCTTCAAACGGGAAGCCTTCTGCATTCCGTTATACTGGGAAAACGAAGCGACCGGGAATGAGTGTGCGACATGACGCGGTCAGCAAATACGTGTGTTCGCGTAACGTTACTTGTTCCTACCAGAGGAGCCAGCTCGTTGCTATGAGCTCTGAGCTAAAGACGTCATTAACTTTACGTTACGTTAGCTAGCGTTGAAGCACGACTTCGTTAACAAACTAACAACCACACCGTCGTTCAAAAATGAATGTTCTTTACTCGGTATCAGATCAAAATAACTTACTTTTCCTTCACTTGACAGTCGCTGTTAAATCTCAACTAACTTCGTTATACAAGTTAATACTTCAGCACACCTTCCGACAACAGATGACGTAGTATCTGTTTTGGATTTCCCTCCTCTTTTTCTACTTCTTCTACTGCCTCTTCTTCTTCTTCTTCTTCTGCGGCTTCTTCTTCTTCTTCTTCTTCTTCTTCTTCTTCTTCTTCTTCTTCTTCTTCGTTCATTGGCGTTCGGCCAACAGCTCAGAGCTGCATTACCGCCAACAACAGGACCGGAGTGAGGAGGTATCGTGCAGGGAAAAATAAAGATTGAGTTTGAGCCGTTATTTTTAATATTACGGTAAATGTTGCCTGCTTTTATCCTCAAGGGACCTGTTAGTAAAAAGGAATGGTTATTTCCACTCCGTATTACAGCGGTTGAGATCATAAGGGGATTATATCGTCTATTAAGCGGTGCTTTTTTATTAGAGTGGAAATCCTAGTGGTTAAAAAGGCGTTAATATATCATTATCAATGCCGCTTGTGCTTGCCCTGTCTGTGCTGTAGTAAACCAACTTCACTTACGGCAATATGTTCAGCCAAAACAAAAACATAACTTCACCACATATTGAACACAGGCTCTCCGCAGAGGTATGATAAACCCTTTACTGTGACAACTGCACTTTACAGGGATTCAATGATCTTCCATTGTGTGTTATTGGCGGTCCCTGTGGACTAAAGCAGTAGTGGCTCCGAGGACCCCGGTTTCCCTTTTAAAAGCTTTTACCACGTCAGGTTCTACTGTGCTTCAGTGTATCGTTCAGTTAATAGCAGGACCATTTTCTGCATGAATGGTCTTTACTTAAATTTAGCGGAAACTTTTATTTATGGTGTTTTTGAATCCTTCCTGTGTTGCACGGCGCAGTGCTCTCGCCGTCTGTAATAAAGACAGTTCTGTTTTGTTTGATCCAACGTTATTTCCTGCAAATCAGTAAGAGGAGGAGGAGCTTCGGCCATTTTTTTCTGTTTTACGGGCGCACCGTTCTGTCATTTCTCATTAACTCATCCGCACGCGCGCTCTTTTTTTATTTACTTAGCGAGCATTTTTAATCCAGAGATTAAAATCCCGTCAACTATTTCTTCTCATACTTTGTTTATACAAAATGCAGTATCAGCAGTGCCCTTAAATCCAGCTGGACGGATCTCATATCAAGCATTCACATGTTGTTGGAAATGTCTTCCGCAAATGCTTCCTCCAATCAGCCTATTTCTTGCACACACCCCCTGCAGGGATTGTGTTTCTTTCGTTTTCCTTTCCCGGAAGGAACGAATGTGAAAACACTAGAGTTTTCATTATTTTAAAGATATATATTGATTTTTCATTGGCTATGGAGTTTTTCGAGGTGTGATATGGAGTGTATTTCATCTGTTGGACAAGATGATGGTCTGCTTATGAGGAAATCAGGAACGTTTTTCAGTCGAACAGATAGAAGGGAACTTCCATGAAGAACATATCTCCGTCACGTTTGGTTAAGGTAAATAAGTTGAGCAAACCGTTGACAATTTATTGTCTTTAATAAGCTGTGAGCCTAAACACTATTTTCTGGGGAGATTTTTAAACAGCCTTCAAATTTATTCTATGACCAGCTACTAAGGCTGTTATTACTGTGCTTGCACAAATATAATTGCGTAAAAGCTACACATGTGTGGATGTTTTTCAGCAAGAGCACAGAGAAAACAGTCGTCCAACAATAATGCAAGGCAGTGATAGGAAGCTTAACATTGCTCTCAGTGTGGATCATACGCCCCATAACCAGCTTTCCTCGATCAGCCCTTGCACAAAGGAAGAACTGTGGCATCTACCTGGACAACTGCGTGAGTCAGACTGCAAGATATTCCACTCCATTAATAACATGCAGCAAAGTAGATCCAGCCGGCATTACTAAAGCACAAGCGCCTCCGGTAACTGTGGTTGTATTGTGTGCGCCTGTTTTATAGGAATAAACCCATCTCTTTGGGACAGGGAGGATGTTTGCCACTGGCTGCATTGGGCTCAGAGGGAGTATTCACTGCGCCGGCCTGAAAAGGGCCGCTTTGAGATGAACGGGCGAGCTCTGTGTCTGCTCACCAAGGAAGACTTCAGACGCCGCTGCCCCAGCTCAGGTATACAAGTTGGTGTGTGCGTGCTTCTGCAGAATAATGCTGACCGGTGTTGAGGTTGTGTTTAAATATGCACACCCTTCTTTACTACAGGCGATGTTCTGTATGAGATCCTGCAGTGTGTAAAACAGCAAAGGAGGACTGCTGGGTGGGACACCCCAAATTTGTCCCCGCCCATGGAAAACAAACCCATTCAGAACCCATCGAGCTGCCAGAGTGTCCAAGAGCCTCCACCTCCCACAGTCAATAACGTCCCAGGTCAGCACGGCATTTTCAAATATAGTAATGTAGCCTACAGAATCAGTTGTCTCTGCAAACATATTTCAGGGAGGACAATTAGCAGGACTTTGCAGATAAGGACATTCAGGTAAACAAAAACATCAAACCAAACACATCTAATCAAACTTATAGGTTCTTCATTGCAAATGAATTGCACATTTATTCACTACACACAGCTCTCAACGCTGTGACAGCTTAGCCGGCAACTAGCAGAAAACATACAAAGCGAACAAGTGCAACAGTGCGGACCCCTGGAACTATGTAGGCGATTCAATATCGAAATCTGAAAGTGCAAACGAGGTCGATGCACGCACGCAGTTGCGAGCAAAAGTCCCTCTCACATGTGCAAAAGTTCCTACCGATTTTTTGATTTGCTCACTTCTGAAATTTTCCTAGCCCGATCCCCTGATCTGGGAACCAAAAATCATTGATTTTGCGCTAATTGAAAATGACTAGCAACTCAAAACTGCATGGGTACAAGTCCTGAGTAAATCTCCTGTGTTACCTGATAGTATTGGTTAAAAGCGCTTTTGCTTTCAGTTTAGCTCTTCGTCACAGTTCCTCTAATTTCTCCTGAACAGTGCATTTCACTTTGACGGCTGTAGTTCTATCAGCTGTTCGTAAGCACTGTGACCAGCTGGTCGGAGCCCAAAGCCTCTCTCATAGATGGTTCCTTGATCTTTTTCTGTTACCCTGCTCCACTCGCACTCTCTGGTGGTTATCTTACACAAGAACATGAGCAACACAGCGTCTTGAATTTGCAATTATTTGCTGTGAGGTCTGACTTTGTGTCTTTTCTTCTCTTTTGTTTGTTTCCTTCTCTCTCTGCTTAATGAATGAGCAGCACCGCCCCACAACCGAGTTCAGTGTGTTCCCCAAACGGAGCGTGTAATCCAAGAGCCGCTTAACCTGTCCAGTCGAGAGAAGCCGAGGAGCCCACAGGACGAAGTCCACGGCCGCATCCCAGGTGACTGCCCTGCAGTATTCACACAGTGATTGATTATAATAATAAATAATTTATATTTTGTTCCACAAGAGGTGCCTTTTTTAAAACATGAGTAAGGAAGTTTGATCACTAGGGGGCAGAAAAACTCCTAAAATCAAGTCTGATTCTCGACGCAAATGAGATTGTCTTCCTGTTCAACTGTTCAAAGTTCAATATTTCACTGGAACATAGTCTCCCACATTGTCACTTCAGTTGTGTCATGAACATATGAAGTGTTGAAGTTGTATTCAAAAGGTTTTTCCTTTTCTACAATGCCATCGTAACAGAACTTAATGTACTAGTAGTTGGTGAAAGTAATACCAGTTTTTGCGTCTTGCTGCTGTAACCAGAGTGCAGGCTGCTGTGGGACTATGTGTATCAGCTTCTATGCGATGACCGTTACCAAGAATACATCCGATGGGAAGACCGGGACAGCCTGGTGTTCAAGGTGGTTGACCCCAATGGACTGGCACGTCTCTGGGGAAACCACAAGGTGAGCAGCCAGTGTGAGCACCATTTACGGGAAAAATGAACACCGGAAAGGGGGGGACAAGACAGCAAAAACTGGACGTAATACCAGAGTAAATGTTGTAACACACAATCTCCTTTTACAGAACCGAGACAACATGACCTATGAGAAAATGTCCAGGGCCTTGCGACACTACTACAAGCTCAACATCATCAAAAAGGAGCGAGGACAAAAACTCCTTTTCAGGTCTCTGCCCCCTTTTTTCTCCTTGCGTCTTTCTCCCTCTGCCTTTTTCTCACAACAACTCATCATTTGTTGTCGTTGCCTCTGCTCTGTTTCCCCTCAGGTTTCTGAAACTCCCAAAGGACACCAAGAAACTGCGGGCGGATGCTGCCCAGTTCCTAGAAACAGAACGCACTCCGCCTCGGGATGGGGACTCTGCCAACGGCAGCACTACACATGAGCTCAGTGAGGGACATTTTGAGGTTTCCCCTGATCATGCTTCACCACCTTCTACTTTGTAAAAAACAAAATGTTCTTATTAGATCCCCTGAACACAATGTAGGGTACAACAACACAGATGATTACATGATTGAATGCAGTGTTCAGAAAATGCCCCATACGGGTTTAAAAAAAATTCAGTGTCCAGTTTGTTTTGGGGGGGGAATAATGCATTTTGATATTGCTTTTTAATATGCTGTTAATCACATCAATCAGAACAAACACTACCGGACGCTGGAAATTCTGAAGGAAATCCCATCAATATGTAAATAGCAGAACTTCATTACTTACGATCAACACAATCACAAAACAAAAAGCAGCTTTCATATACTGTATCAGTCCTGCGGAATGTTGTTTCAGTAAGATGAAACAAGGTGGAGGGATTTTTTGTTTTTTGACTGCCATTCGGGTAGCCTTTCATTTAATAGCCAATGTTTTACAATACATTGGTATTAGTATTTTATATTCTGTATTTTCTCGGAGCTGCACTAAATCATGTAAACAATTATGAAAGCTTCAAAGATAAAAGTTCATAATTAATGTGATTCTCCCTGATGTTAGTGTTTTTTCAAGTGAGTGTCCTATTACAGCTTTTTTGAGTGAGAATAACTGCCAGTAGAAACCAAACAGCTTATTTTAAGATTTGTATGAAGTGTTTTGGTAGTTTGAGTGAGTTCTCCAATTGTTCTCCTTTTGAAAAACCATGAATGTCAAATCGGACGTTTTCCTTTTCTTCCGTGCAAAAATAAAAAAGGGGTCACGTTGAATGTATCCAATAAAAAACAACTGACAAAATCTCACTGGTGACGGCCCAAGAGCAGACGCAGGACACAGGTAGGCTTGATTGTGAAGCTTCATTCATGAACAAGGCCTGGACAGGTGTATGATGGTTCGTGGTCAGACAGGCGGGGTTCGTACACTAAGCGCAAGACAGGAAGGACAGGGAAAACCGGGCTGTGACAACAGCCGGCGTCTTCGCTTTGTGGATTTGTAACGGACAGTCATGAGTGGATTGCCTGTTATATGTGTCACATGGCCATGACCAATATAGTATGTCCAATTAAGTTTGCTTTAAAAACACTGGAACCGTCGGCCACTTTCCACTGAATAACTCATCTCAGCCTGTTTATACTGAGTCTTCTTTCAAGAAGCAAAGGACTGGTTGACACAGATTTCATGTTTGGCTTCAGCTACGACTTTGGCTAAACTTTAAAGTTTGTTTCGTAAAATCTGTCCGAAAATGGCGCCGGGAGTTTTCAGCTGCCACCATCGTGAAGTTCCTCCGTCCATCTCCTTCTCTGGATCAGGATTCATGGCCACCTACCAGCTAGGCGTTGCCCAGTGCCTCTTAACGTATGCGCCGTGGATACTGAGCATGGCACCCTGTGTGCTGGGAGCATCTGCAGGCTCTTTGGTGGCAGCCGCCGTAGTGTGTGGAATGAGCATGAGTAAGTGTCTTTATCCTTCTTCGTACATCTACTACTGGATATAATTGCTTTCTGACTCAACTGTCTTCTTCCTTACAGTTAACATTCGGGATGAGATGATCTATTTTGCCAAACAGATGAAGGCTTTTACACTTGGACCGTTTAATCCCTCAATCAACGTCTTCCACTGGTTAGAGCATATTTTACACAAACATCTGCCCAGTGATGCACACAAACTGGCTAATGGGCGTCTCTATGTGTCTATGACACGCCTGAGTGATTACAAACATATTGAAATGTCTGAGTTCCAAACCAAAGAGGACGTTGTGCAGGCAAGTTGACACCCCAGATTCACACCCAAATCATTTACCTGAGCAGGTTAGAATCAAAAAACGAAGAAAGAAAATCATGTAAATTGTTTGATCCCTGTGTTTTCCTTAGGCTTTACTATGCAGCTGCTTCGTGCCTGGATACTGCGGTATGCTGCCTCCATCCTTCAAAGGAGAGGTGAGTTTTGATAGCCTTTTCACGAACATGCTTCAAGCTTACAGTCGGATCAACACTGTGATTTAATGTCACAGTATTACGTGGATGGGGGATTCAGCAGCATGCAGCCAACGGCGCGTGCACAGGCTGTACCGCACGGCCGCACGCTGACGGTGTCTCCGTTCTCTGGAGAGATGGACATCTGTCCCTCCGACACACTGTGCATGTGGGATATGGTGGTGAGTGGCAGCACCTTGAAGGGAAACCTGGCCAACAGCATCAGAGTCGTTAATGCTCTCTACCCTTTTGCTTTAGAGGTAAGACCCATTCCCCAACATGGGGCCAAATGACGATTGAGAAACGTGTTTGTGTTTGTTCCTTTGGGAGATCATCTGATTTTGTGCTATGCAATGTCTCTGTATAATAACACAGAAACAAATCTGTCAACCTAAAAGTTTCAATCAATACTTCCAAATCATAACGAGGATGGTCCTTTACTACACGTGTTGATGGGTCATTATGTAAGACTTTCATTTGTGCCCTTTAGACTCTGGAACAAGCCTACCACAACGGCTACAAGGATGCTACTCATTTCCTTCAAAACAACGGTGAGTTGAAAGGGCAAACCCTGTGTGACTGGTAGATTGCACACACTTAGAAGGCTCACTTGGATAATTAGTCTACAATATTGTAAGTACTGCTTACATCGCTCCGATAGTAACTTATTTCGCCTTACCTAAGTGACATCATCGGAGCTGCCTTGTTTGGAACTATCACAACCTGCTTCCCTGCATACCTTCTCTCCTTTATGGTCTACTGGGTGACTTTGGTTACGTGCAAAATGCATCCAACTAACTTTCCTAATTCCTCTTCATGTCTTTCCCTTTTTTTGCAGTTGTCTCGGGTTTGATGATACACAAAGAGCCCCAAGGGCTTCTTAACTGTAGCCGGACATGGATGAATCTAGAGACAGGCATAAAGGAAGAGGAGGAGACGAAGGTGGAAAAGGAGGCCGCTGCACTGACAGCTTTTATAATAGCTGATAGCTGTATGCAGAAAGGGGAACTGTACAAAAATCCAACAATCAAAAAACCTCTCCCCGATTTTGACGTTGTTATGAATGGTATGGCTAACACGGACACTCACGCTCGACCACACTGATATTCTCTTCAGATGTAAAAACAAATGATATATATATATATATATATATATGTATAATGTATGTAGTTAAAAAAATGGGTCTTTGTCAGAATGTCAACTTTAGCAATCCACTAAAGCAATAAGAATGATAAAATAACAATTTCAATCTGTGTTTCAGTCCTGCAGGGAAACGTTGGGACCTATCTGCTGACTATGTTTGGACTCCCTGCAAGAATATTATCCCACCTGCTCCTTCCTCTCATGCTGTCGTTTTACACAATACTCCTCAGTAGGCACGGGTAATAATTACTCAGCACGCATAACATTGACTAACATGCAACTACCATTGAGGAGAGGGCAGTTCTGTGTTCTGAAACTCTCGTATATTTTTGTGCTTGAAAAGAAAACTTAAAAAGTGAATGAACAATCTGTGATTTTGGATTATCTAATTATATTTGCATGGTAAACACGATGCAAGAAAGGTGACCTTTTTGCTTTTCAGAGAGAGACAGACTAGCATTGTTCCCCCCAGGTGGTCTTTATTTATGCATATTTCAGGAAAAGTTAAACCATAGAAGAATCTAGAGGAATTCATCCATTCATACCAACTAATCCATTCCAATTTTACCCACATTACAATCAACCCTGGCAAGTCTACACTCATTTCACAAGTCATAGTTAAGTACTTTTCTCTGTTCCACAGACTGGAGTTGTTATTCTGGCGGGTTTCTGAGTTTGCATTCTGGACTTGGCATGGACTGAGACATTTTACATTATTCTTTTTCAACACGTGTGTCTGTACCATCAAGAAGAACATTGAAGACAGGTAATACTGCTTCTCAGTTACATTATTACTCAATAGTATGTCTGATGCTTTCTGCATCTCACTTTCCTTATTTTCATTATATATCACCTCAAGACATGACTTGATTTGATTGGAAATGACTGGATTCCTCTTGTTTTAGGGTGATGCCCACCATCGTGCTGTGCCAATGGCTGATAAAAACCCAATTTGAAATGCTCAACTCCTCAATATAACTTTCTTTCTTTTGTTTTCTTTTCTTTTTTTTTCTTTTTTTTTCTTTCTGTGAAGATGTCGTTCACAGAATAAGAATATACTAAAATTGTAGAGAGGTTTCATTTTTTTTTCTCAGCAGAAATGTAAACCCTTTATTCTTTGAATAACTGGCATTTAGTAACATTAAGCTTTTCCAGTTCATGTTGCCTTTAGAGAGAACAATGAAATGTCTCACGAATCAGGTTTTGTTTATTTCATATGTGATGGCTCATCCAATCCACTAGGTGGCTCTGTGTCCTATTTCTGGGCTCTTTTATGAAAGTGTAGTTTAGGGGTTAGAGTTCTCTCTGCTGTGCCGGCTGCTTTTTAGTTTTACTGAATAGTCCCTTCCTGCTTATGTTGTGCTGTCTGGTTACTTTGTAAATAAATATTTATTTATTACCCTTCACCTTGCTTGCATTTCTCTTCCAATCCCCATTATGCTGCATATGTACTTGAATAGTTACGGTACGTTAGATAATGAAGCAGAATTCACTAGCGGAATATGAGCGGAAACCCCAATGAGCAGAACAATAAAGTCACTGCTGACGAAAAAAATGACGAGAGTGGTTCATCAGCTGACTTAAGTAAAACATGATCAATTCATAGATTCTAGTCATCTTGTTATAGTGGAACTTTCCAGACATCGTGATTCCAGCTGCAGGGCATCGGCAGCGTTCCTAATTTCAGTTCCTCATGAGAGTTGACAAACAATCCGGTGACGGTTTAAACACTGCCGTCTTTCTCTCCCTTGAACGAAAGCATTCGCTTCTACACAGCTACTGTTCATTGATTTTGTATTAAGACCCTTGAATGTCTCATACGTCATTTTCAGAAGAGGCTGTGAGGTCCGCTGAGGAATGTTCGGCATCACTGTACATAGGAACAAAAACAGCGACATTTATTTCCTTTCATCTCCATTGTGATTATGATCACAGTACTTTAGGAATCATGTTGAGTGCTCATGGAAAAATGGTCCTCCACCTCTTTGCAAAAACATTGGTAAATAAAACTGGTACAGCTGTTAAATCCAGTGTACGGTTCCACCAAATTCACATTTTTAAACACCATATAGACGTATTTTACAGATATCAAAACGTTTTAAAAAGATTTCCACTGTCAGACATCAACTAGAGGCCTTTCAGTTCATGATGTCTCAACCCCTGAGCTACACCCGGAGGTCAGTGCTGTTCTCAGCTCATCATCAGCTCAACCACTTTTCTACCCTCTGGCTCAGAGCTGGACAAGACTATATGATATCTGTGCTCCATGTCCTTTTAATACAGATGGCCTGTTACCTGCAGATAGATCCATTAATATAATGAGCGTGGATGGGTCATACGGATTACACACACATCTGCTGCGGCGCTACAGCAGCCCCTGATCCAGCCAGTCAGCCGGGAACCAGCTGGCCTCGTAAAGACAGTCAGGATACACAGTGTGGTGTCTGTGGGGGTGAAACATGCGGAGCAGGTCGTACATTCAGGATGCGCAGAAAAAATGTTTCAAAATGACTTGAATCTCCTACCTCCTCTTTAGCTCTCAAAAGAGCAACAAACTGGAAATTAGAGAAAATCAAATCAAATACATACAATCATCTTTGAGACGAAGGTGAGAGGTTGAGACTCTTACAGTCTGACATGCTTTTGTTTTTGACGTTGTGCACAAAGCATAAATCACTAGACCGTTAAGCAAAACAAATCCGAAATTGGTGTGTTGGTAATACATTGAAGTGCGTCTGTCAGATGTCAAAAGGCTTAAGATTTCGAGGATATGAAAGACAAAAGCGAGGGATAGCAATTAATGCGTCTGCATGAGTTTGTTTCTATATTTGTGCACAAATCCAAGTTTGTGCATGCATGCGCGTTGGTTTACCCTCGGTTGAGGTTCAACGTATTACAGATATACTTTCATCTGGCATAAACCCTTACTCATGTCATTAGCTCAATGTCTGTTTAAGTGGTTCACTGTCGGTTTATTTGAGTGTGTGACACAGAGTGTATGTTGTGTAAGTCACAGCGAATACGTTTTCTCCATCGTCCAACTGCTGAATAAAAGCCTTTTAACTCTCAAAATCCTGTATGTTAAATTGCGACATAAATACTCACAGTTCACTCCCTCTCTACAGGTCACATGCACATGCTCATTTTATCTTATTTACCCAATACAGTACGTCTGAAATTGCCCCAAATTCCTCTTGAAATATTGTCGTTTTATTAGTATCACAATTGTCTGTCTGGGGAAAATTATTTTAAGACCTGCGTGTGACATCTATCACTCAGTATGTTTGTTTGTCTTGAAGAATCTGATCTGCTCAGAGTATAATTAGATTAATCCTTTCCACCCAATCAACAGGCAGACTTAAACAGATGTTGCAAGGTTTGTCAGTAGGGAGCACACGTTATAATGAATGGTGGTTTTCTTTGTGTGTGTGTGTGTGTGTGTGTGTGTGTCCTCCGCTGATGTCTTAGACCTCAGTAATGTGATTCAACCTAGTAAACAACAACAGATTGACAGTTTCTTTTCCTGATTATTTCCTCCTCCCGCTTTTTTCCTCATCCAAAGGAGTGTAGTTGATTAGATGAAGAAGAAGAAAAACTCTCTTTGTAAAACAGACTGGCCACCTTCCATGTTCATGTCTTTTCTTTTGATTTTTAAATATGTCTCTCATGGAGTAACATGCAAGTGCCCGTCAGTCCAGTTTTAAACATTTACTAGCAGATCTATTGGGCAAATGTTTCAGCTCATCTTATTTGGTCAAATTGAAACTTGTAATTTATTCTGTCAACATCTTATTTTGGATATTGAGTTGTACAATTCCACCAGAAGGGAAAAGTTAGAGGTTACAAACAAATGCATCCCATGACTGGCTGCAATGATACAAAGTTCTGTTCTCTGAGGTGGCCTCACAAGACGAGGCAGTCGAGCCAATTGTATCTCTGCTTGTTTTGAAAAGATGTTTTAACCAGGGTACAGTCACTCAGTCATGTGGTCTTTTTCCAGAACACCTGACATAAATACTCACGCAACTATTTCAGACCTGTTATTTTCAAACCAAATTATATATATTTTTTTCTTGGGCTAAAATACATATTGCCGCCCTTTATGCAACAGTATGCTACTAAGCTATACTAAAAGTGTGCGTGCCAACTGCCATCTATTTTATATTATTCACTGGATGAGAACCTTGTCAAAAAAATAGGGCCTAGTTTAAAAAAATGCCTTTTTGAGAGAGAGGGGAAGCAAATTAGTTTAACTTTCCCACGCAGATTTATCTTGCGGGTGCACTAATGGAACTTTGGCCAGACATAAAGCCTTGTATTTATGAACATTCGTGCTCCTGGGACAGTGGTGAGGGAAGATAATCCTTTATCCAATGTGCGTCCAATTAGCCAGCATATTCAAATTGAGTCAGAGTACAATTAGATATGTTTTTATAAAGAGGACATTTGGCTTTCCTCTCATTTATTTCACTAAAATGTCAATTTAGGAGGATAATGAAAAAAAGACAATTATTTGGACTTATTTTAAATATATTAGTTTCTCATCCATCACTCCACCACTTCCCCGTCATAAAGTCATAAAATGTGTGTCCGTGTTCCATTTTGCTTTTGACACTGAATAGTGTTGATTACTGAATGACCCTACTGGTGAGGCTCATTCCAAGTGGTATAAATATGTAAGGTGCGAAAATCAGAAAAGAATATTGTTTGAGCCACCGAAATCAGGACCTTTCCCGTAATGCATGGCCGTACGTCTTAACAGTGGGCTGTTATCACCGTCGAAAACAAACATATAATGGTGAGAGGAGGGAGGCCTGACATTAAACATAAATCAACTGAGTGCCAGTTCTTTCCTCCGCGTAAGAAAAACTCTCCCCGTCTTGTGCCTCCTCTATCGGTCTTCTCACTCTCTCCCTCGCAGCCATCACTCCGCCATGGAACTTTCCATCATAGCATCTTGTTAATGATGGAGCACTCTCATGAATCTTTAAGCACTTGACAGGGATATGTGGAGTTTCGGCTCTTTGATCAAACAGTTTGGTGGCCGTGAACGGCCAAGTTAAGGTTGAAATCTATCTGACTTTGAGCATCACAGCACTGTTGTTTATAAAAAATGGTCAAAACATAAAGTTAAACTATATAAATAATTTCCTTTAAGAAGACATCTTTTTAAAAAGTGGCTCGGTGCTACCAGAGCAGACAGGCTTTTTGTTGTGTGTGTGTGTGTGTGTGTTAACACAGATGCGTTTGTGTCTAACCTCTTTCCGACCTTGCTTGTAACTTATCTATGTGGCCAACGGTCTCTTACCAGGGACCACGTGTAGCGTGTGAACTCAACTCCCGTCTTCTCCCAAGAGTCATTAATCTCTCCGTTCTCTCTTTTCAGCGCCAGCTCCGTTTTCATTCTCTGTCCTTGGATGGACCTAATTTATTTCGGCCATGTGATCGAAGTCCTTTACTCAAAATCCTTTTTTCCCTGCATGATTACTCACCACCAGCACTTGTTTAATATTACACTGCAGTTATGTTTTTGCAAATCCAGGAAAAACAAAATGTAGAATGTACTAAATATAGTTTCATCCAAAAAAATCTGTAATACATATTACTGATATGTACGTATGTATTTACGGAATGTAAACGTTTAGTCCAGGAGCCTTCGTAGGCCTGAGCGAAGGTTTTGACTTGAGCCCAGAGAAAAGGGCATCTGAAGCTAACTGCCATTAATAGCTTGAGAACTACTGCATGTACCTCCTTTTGCTGTTGCTATTAACACATCAGCTCACATTAAACAGGAGAGGACATGATTTAAATATCATGAATATATTGCATACAATAATAACACTTTTAACCGAAATGTTATGTTGTATACAAGCACTAAAAATCAATCATTGTCACCATGAAGCCATCAAAAACACACAGAATACACATACACGTACATATTTACACAGTCTTTGATCATATGCTCAACCACAAAGTTCAGAGAAGTGCTTTTTTGGGATTACAACACATTCCTGGATCCCAATAGATTTTTCACTTTTCTTCTTCCCAAGAATTCTATCATCACCGTAAAATGTGTTACAGATTAAATACTCATCAGCATTATTTACACTTGGTCCTCCAAAAATAAAACATGCCATGGGACATTGTGGCGCGTACTGCCTCATAACAGTTCCCTTTATTCAACAATTATCTTTGGCTTTTTACTTCAAGCTTTCAATTTCAGTATTCTGATCATGGTATCACTGAAATAAAAACTTCAACAGTACCAATAACAGTAATTGACAAAAATGTTTATCATGAGAGTTGAACAAATGGGATCCACTCTAGATATGATGACATGCTTTGTATTTATGGTCACAATGCTTTTCTTTGTTAGAATTGTGGAAAATAACTCAAAAGCAACATCTACATTTCCAACCAAGCGGAACTAGCAAAAATACTGAGCACATGTGCATCATAAACATATGTGTTACGGTGAAATTATGTATGGCAAAGTGAACAATATATTAACATAAAATAAGGCACTCCACTACCATAGAGTTTGGTTAATCATTTTAGTGGAGTATCGTTATCCACGCTACTCATCAGAGAAGATGAATGAATACAATCGCTATTAAGTTTTAAATGATTAAATACAGAAGGTGTAGGAACTTTAAACTATAAACAAGTTGAAGACCCTGACAGGGACAATGTGTTTGTGTTTTTTATGTAAGTTTTACAAACTTCTATATAACACAGAATATATCGCAAAATTGAAGAAAGAAAACAAACATGAAACAGTCGACAGTTACAAATCAGTGAAACATGACCTGTTTCTCTACATATAAAGAAAGTCCTAATTCTATGTTGACATACAACCCTGAACACGAACATAACTGAATTCTACAGCATGTCTTTTCATTTTTAAATTAGACACAAAAGAGATAAGTACAAATATGTGATCTCATTAATCCCATTAGACACTTATTTGAGGGAAAATCACAGCATGTCATTTCCTCCATATTGACATATTTCTCTTTAATATTTGTTTTCCGACATTGTGGAAAAGTCTCTAAAGAACGATTTGTCACTTCCCTTTGTTGGTCCTTCAGATGCCGTTGGCTTTACTGAGTAAAACGCTGCTACTCTCTTTGGCAGCTGCGTCAGCATTCATTGCTTGGTCAGCAGCATCTTTCGAGGGCAACTGGTCTTCTGCTTCCGTCTCTCTGTGATAGAAGTAATTAAAGTTGGAGACAATGACGGGAACAGGCAAGGCGATGGTCAGCACGCCCGCGATGGCACACAAAGTACCGACCATTTTCCCCCCCACGGTAATGGGGCACATGTCCCCGTAGCCTACGGTTGTCATGGTGACAACAGCCCACCAAAAGCCGTCGGGTATGCTGACGAACTGCGTGTTGGGCTCATCTACCTCGGCAAAGTAGATCGCACTGGAGAAGAGGATGACTCCGATGAAGAGGAAGAAGATTAACAAGCCGAGCTCACGCATGCTGGCCTTCAGGGTCTGTCCCAGGATCTGCAGCCCCTTGGAGTGACGTGAGAGTTTGAATATACGGAACACCCTCACCAGGCGGATGATACGCAGGATCGCCAAAGACATGTTCTGTCCTGAGCTCTCCTGTGGCGTCGTGATCAGTTCAGTAATCACGGTAACAAAATAAGGGATTATAGATATTATGTCAATGATGTTCATGATGTTGTTGAAAAATTCCCTTTTACTGGGACAGACCAGAAACCTCACACACAGTTCAAAGAAGAACCAAGCAATGCAGGCCGACTCAATGAGGAAGAAGGGATCGGAGAAAGTTGTGGGCTTTTCACCCAACGGACCCCCAGAACTGTAAAATCTAGACTGGTTGACTGGCCGTAATGCTGTGGACACAATTGGGTCGGCCTCATCTCTGAATTCTGGTAGCGTTTCCAAGCAGAAAATGAAGATAGATATGACAATAACAAAAACGGACACCAGTGCTACACCTCGGGCTGCATTTGAGCTCTCTGGGTACTCAAACAGCAACCAGAATTGCCTGTACATATCATTAGTAGGTAGAGGGATCTCAACATCCTTTATGAATCCTTCATCTTCCCTGAACTGCTCCATGGCGTCGACTCCAAGCTCGTAGAACACAATTTCATCTGCAAACACATCCAAAGGAACGTTAGCCGGACGTCTGATCTTACCCCCGGACTGGTAGTAATACAAGATGCCGTCAAAGCTCGGTCGGTTCCGATCAAAGAAGTACTCATTCCTCATCGGATCGAAGTAGTGCATCCTCTTTGACGGATCACCCAGCAGCGTCTCGGGAAACTGGTCCAAGGTTTTGAGTTGCGTCTCAAAGCGGAGGCCGGCGATGTTGATGATGACTTTTTGATCTCCGTCGTCCAGCCCTTGTTTATCTACAAACAAATCCTCGCAGCACTCCTTTGCAAGCCGGCTGAAGATCGCCTCGCTCTCCTTGGCGCTCTCGCTGTTTAGCAGCAGTTTCCAGTTTGAGATCATACTGGCGCAGCTACTGTGGCCTTGTCTGCTTAGAGTTGGCATGTGCGGGGACTGGGGTACTTCCAGCATCTGTGCCTGTGGAATGGGCATCGATGAGGTGGATTCCCAAAAGCAGGAGGCGACGTGTGTGGAGGAAAGCTGGGCGGCTCGTGGCAGGTAGTCGCTGCCCGGGCTGCTGTGCTCCGGATTGTCCACTGTGAGAGCCGTGGTCTCGTCGGCGTAGGTGTCCACTTCATCCTCGAAGCTGCCGTTGAGATCATCCAGGCTCTCAAAGTCTACCAGGGCCACATCCATGGCTGCGGTTCCGCCACCATGAAGCCTCGGTATCCCAGGATAACACGATCTCCCAACTACCCGAACACACACACACACACAAATGCACAGGTGGTAGGCTCAGTGAGCAGGAAAGACCAGGGAACCAGGGCTCTTCAGCAAAAGAGTTACACTCATAGGAGACCTGTAGAGAGGGAGACAGATAAAGAGAGTCAGTGTGTTTTTGTTAATGGTTCATTCTTTGTTCATTTTCATCAAGTGAGTATATAAAATAATAATAAAATCTTTCTTTGTTGGCCTAAACTTCTTTATATTTTACGCCCAAAATAAAAAACTGGCTCTTTCAACTCCAAATCCACTGGAAACTACACAATGTCTCACCGGCGTGTGTGCCCACACACGGGCCACATCCCAGATGCCTGCTGAAAGGGAATCACGGTGTCTCAGGGGAGCTGGGGCTGTGCATACATTAGTGCATTATTAAGTGGCCGTACAGTGATAGCATGGGCCGAGGTCTCATTTACACCACACCGTGACATTACTTACTAGAAATCATATATAGAGCCATGGATCTGTATCAGGATTTAAATGCACTGGACTTAGTGTGACTTTTGTATTATAAGCTTGTCTTTGGTGTGTGCATCAATTAGTGTGAATGCATTTATTTGTGTGTGTGTGTGTGTGTGTGACTGAGTGGTGAAGCCAAATAAAAA
The DNA here is from genome assembly GCA_021346845.1 of Apeltes quadracus. Classification (NCBI taxonomy): domain Eukaryota; kingdom Metazoa; phylum Chordata; class Actinopteri; order Perciformes; family Gasterosteidae; genus Apeltes; species Apeltes quadracus. The sequence goes on along the minus strand of CM037928.1, from coordinate 8,022,877 downwards.
TGTTTAATTAAAGATTCCAGAGATGAATCACCAACTCAACCCAAAGCAGTGCCAGTGATAGCAATACTTAGAAATACTGGGAAAAAGAAAGAGGTGGTGGGGACTGAGTGGATAAGGAACATTCATTGTTGCACCACAACAGGGAAAGAGGGGCAGTTTATCAAGAGCAGAGGATACAAATTAGAATAGGATAGGATGGAAAGACATAAGCTTTGAGATGGATTGTGCACACAGGAAGAGGGCTCACTCAAAATAGTTATAGATGCCTTGCATGATTGCACCTAGGATATAGTTATATCATGAACACCATGCAAAATGTTAAATCAAATGACTCCCTCCTCCCTTCCTAAACCACGAGTAGTCGTCATGATTCTGAAATAGAAGCCGCAGAAGAACACAGTCGTCTTTGTATTAATACCTGGAATAGGCAACGTTGTCGCGCTGCTAGACCATCGCCTGCTTCCCAGAAAAAATCCCATTACCCTGGAAAAATGGGAACTAAACTGCACAAACAAGCTCGTAGACAGGACTAGAAGCAAGCGGCACACACCTTACCTTCCTTAGCAAGGAGTCTACTGACCAAGTGTGTCTGTACAAGTTCTGCCAGGTCTGTAGCTTTCTGCTTCTTCCTCGATTTATACTAACGACTGACCTGTAACTGACGACATTGGGTAACCTTATGCTAGAGTAGAAACTAGAGCTGTGGCAAAGGCCACGCACACATACACAAACACACACCACACACACACACATGCACTCAGACATGCACACAGGTCACAGAAAAACAAAGAGAAGAAGCAGATATAAACCTGGCAATATCGTGTCGTTGATGTTTCTGAATGTGAGTGTGGGATTTTTGTATGTATATATACAGTATAACTATATGTGTGCGTGTGCCATCCCTCCGTGATCGGAGGGTTGGAGGTCTTCTAGTTTTGGAGTGGAGCGATAAAATCTCCAGATCTCTTCATGCTTGGTTCGTTCAACCTACACACAATCAGGTTTTATCCATATCTGACATGCATATAAATAATGTGTAACTACTCCCTTAACGCCTACACATTGTGAACACGCACTTTTAATAAAAATGTTGTGCATTTTTAGAGAGAAACATAATCTCTTAAGGTCGCCCTATGTTTTGGTAACCGCAGTGAGCATAATTTATGTGAGTGTTGCTCAAACGTTCCTCGCTGTAGAACACATGTGCACACTCAGGCATGTGAGGAAGCTGCTGCCCCTCTCATAATTCACTGAAGCAGGCGTGAACAACTTCGGGGGAGAGTTTCGTTAACGCCATGCATCAACATGTCATTTTCAATTTCCATTTCCATTTTTGTAAAGAGGAGAATTAGATGCGTTACTGCCCATCAATTGGATTTCTCAGTAAAGGCAAAAATATAAACTATGGCTGTTTTTAGCCACAAACGAGTCAATATTAAAACACTAATGCGCCATCAAATTAACAAGCCTTGAACCTTCTATCATGTTCATTTTCTTTATCTCTTTCTTGGATTTTCTATGTTTTTGTCCTGTCATTGTATTATATTGAGGTCCCATGTGTTTCTAAGTGAATGAAGCAGAAACAACTATTTGATTAAAAAACATTTCTTCTAGACTACATGACACGTGCTGTGCTTTTGTTTGTTATTAAAAGGATTCATATTAGCATAAATATTCTACTGTTTAGATGGAATGATTGGATTTAACATTGACATTGACATGCATTTTAACATCATATAACCAGATTCAACATTTTTCCATGATGCAATTACAATGAACCTACTTCCATTTGATTAATGACAATATTAAATCAAAATAGGAGGCAGGCAGTCTTAAGATCTGTACGGAAGTTTATAATTACAATAATTTAACGGATTAGTGGGAAAGGATTTATAACTTAAAAAAATAAAACAACTGAAAACCTGAATGATAACGATAATGAAGACCATTATGAAGAAAAACGCAGGCAGCGCTGCTAAAAGAACAGATGCGAGGCAGTTTCACGTTTGCATGTGTTAGGAAAGCGTATAGCACAGGTGTCATATGGGGCCGCTGCCAATTAACCCGCGATGGTCCTTTTCTTGCCCTTTTATTTACACACAGCGATTTGTAGTCAGAATAACCCATTAGATATCAACTCTTGCAACACTTACACACAAAGACAGGCAAGGCCCTGCACAGGGTTAGCAGAAAGAAAATACATGTGAAACATTATGGGTTACTGAGCAACTGCGCATTTTAGTGTGCTGACTGCGTTACCACACGTGTAAACATGAGCAGATGTTCAGCTCTAGCTTAACTACAATCCTTTGCTGCAGCTAGTCGGCAAGAGAAGCAAGTGGAGAAGAGATTTACGCCCTACAAATTAAAATGTTGATAATAATAATAAAAATGCGTTGTCTCTACTTAAACGAAGCTGCACAATGTGCACCAATTGAAAAACATCCGTTTATGATTCATGTTAACGTTCCGGTTGGTGGTGGGAAGACAAAAGGACCATAAACTCAAGCCCACTACTTCTCTCCTAGTGAGCTAAAGAGAAAACAACCTACATTTCCAATTTTTTAGTTGAGTCTTTTTAGTTGAGGAGGAACGAGCCTGCAGACTTCATATCTTTTGAAGTATAAAAGAACCACTGAGGTTTAGCTGGATAGAAATACAGTTTATTAGAGCCATTACGTCTCCCAACCCTCATCTCAGTAGCTGGAGTTTTTTTGTTGGTTTCACATGTTTTAGTCTTTGTGTGTGTGTGTGTGTGTGTATGTGTGTGTGTGTGTGTGTGTTTGTATGTTTTATCCAAAGTAATTCCACTCAGGCTTGAGGTTTCAGAGGCTTCATTAAATTTTCAAGCGTTCTTTTGCGTGCAGCTGATCATGTTAAAAATCCTAACATTGTAATCCAAACATCTGATAGTGTCATCAACAGTGAGTCACCTGGAAATTTGCCTAATATTTCTCCCATTAAAGTTCCTTTTTTCTTTTCACAGTTTATCGACAGAAGGATAGCGTCCTTTATGGTATCTACCATTTGTTATTCTACGACAGTTTTCTGATAAATACACATTTTACGCTAAACTATATACTACATAGAGATGTACCATGCAGTTAAACTGTGATGTAAATTTGTTTAAAGCCTCCACTGATGGAGCCGTTTTAATTTAGCATGTATCCTGCTAAATAATTAGTTCAAATTCCAAAACCCTTTACGAAATGATATTCATTATTACAATAATGAATCTGCAGTGTGCCAGATGTTTGCTGCTGAGCCGAGTTGGTGAGTGCACTCACAAAAGTGTGAAAGCTTAACTTTTCATTTTGTCAAAAGACCTTCTCTCTTCAATACAAGTACAAGTAAATACATTGACTGTTGGACCTTTTGATATGGGGGTCTCTGGCTGTGGGAGCGCGTTGGTTTCGTAGAGCTCGTATATTTGGAGCGTGCCGTTTTTATACCCTATTAAGCAGATTAATGCAGGCTGCCTAGCTCAGTGCTATAAGCTGAGGGATCTCTTCTGTCAGGTCAACACAGATCCTCAAGCCATCACAGATAGGCACACATGCACATCACACAGACACACACACATACGTGCACTCAGACAGACACGCACACAATAACGGCTGCCGGAGTATTTCTACCTACTACGCTAGCTGCAAAGAAGGGATGAGAAACAGGCTACAGAGTTCTTGTAAAATAACTTATTTTTAGCTCCACTTGGTTTGATAATAAACGACAGCTAATGATCCGTTGAAAAATAACCTAATATTAATATGCATAACATATTTTTATGATTATTATTATCATTTCCTGCTTGAGCGTGCGTGTATGTGTGTGTTTATAGACAAAATTCTGAAGCTGCAATGACTGATTTGATTTGATTTTTAAGGATTATTGGCTTTTGGAACATTAATTACTGTACTTACCAATTATTGGTGTTATTACGCAGAAATATACTTTGTTATAAACTTTGTGAAGTTAAATATCACGCGTCCAGGGAGTGGAAGTTAAAACTAAAACCAATACAACATTTTCAAGAACATCATTCTGCCAATGTGTCTGTTTGGGGCATATTTGTGATCCACGTGAATTCATAAGATGTAAGCTGCTGATGCTGACATGGGTGCGTCTGGAGGCTCCAGGCCAAGTCCCAGTGAACAGCAGCTGGGACTAAAATCCTCCCCTGGCCTTTTGACAAGAGACACACACACACACACACACACACACACACACACACACACACACACACACACAAAGACACAGACAGACACCACTCCCCACACACACTCACTCAATCACTCACCCGATCACTCAAATCACTTTCTGCAGAGAGCACCCAGAAAACAAAGACACGACAACCAAAGACACGACTGGCGGTAATTATGATGAGCAAGAGGTGCGAGCTACGCTCAGTGGGTCAATCAAAGGATTAAGCTCACAGGTTACTGCAAGAACATTTACTTGCAAAAACATCCGAAACATACCTGGAGCAAAGTTTTTACATAAGGTCTACAGGTAAAAAATAACCACGTAATAGTACAACAAAAAAAAATTGGTTCTTATTTTCATTAGAAAAAATACTGCAAATTTCTATGCACTTAACCTTCTGTACCTGGATAAATATATACTATTTATTGTGAGTAATTTGTCTATTTAGGTATTGATTAAACCATGAGTTGCCTTGACATTTCTGTTGCACCAGCAATGTTATTCTTTGTCTACCTGCCTCTCACTAATCACTCACACATCTGTATTGATCGCTTTGCCTGTTATCATCATAGTAAGTAACATGTTATTAGCTGACAAAACCAAAAGCTTAAATGTTGTGATATCCTTTTACCTCAAAAGCAGTGCAACACACACCCGGGGGATCATCACTCCAGCCTGCTGCTGCTCCTCCCCATTGGGGATTAGGCCGTATCATTCACAGAAATATGCCAAATCCAGACTATGGAAATATGTCCGTCTGGTCTGAGCCTCTATTACATATCACTAATCTCAGGTGGCGTACAAATAACTAACACACTTCCCCGAAATCCAAACCCAAATGCCAAAGCCAGTGACTCTGTGCTTGCCTGTAGGCCATATATGATACCACTTTGTTTAGCACTTTTTTCCTCTCGAACAAGTTTGGGACATTGGACGGTTGGACAGTGAGAAGTCTACTAATGAATGTATAACAGCTAAAGAATATATCCGCCATGGGTATTGAAAGGAGAGAGGGTTAATGGCTTTTGCTTGACCATTAAAGTGAAGTGAATGAGATGCAGACATCAGAAAGTTTGCTTGGAGTAACAGTTGGGACTTTGATAAAAGAGGGTGGAATGGATGCATGCAATGCCAGCAGGGGTTTTACATTTCACTCTGAACCACACAGAGGTAAACACATCATTTACATGAAATGTATCATACAATCTCAATTGTTGTTGAGTTGTATTATATGTCAGTGATTTTGACATGCATCAAAATTAGAGCATTTTGACCAAAGAACTGGTACCTTTTTGATCTCGGGCCAGAGGCAGGAAGAGCGCAGCTCTTTAACTTCCATTTTATACATTCTCAAGGTTTTGTGACAGCTGCGTCAACCACTTTACAGATCAGAGTTTTATATGAAACACATGTTGCATTTAATAAATGTATTTAAAGCTATGATATCAGGCCGGATTTGCAGTAAAAAAAAACACCCTCAATCCTGAATATCTTTGAAAACAATTGAAATGCAAAGGAGAAGATGAATGAAAACGAATGCAATCTCAGTTCTGAGGTATTATGTACAAGATACCAAGTAATCTGAATCTGGGATTTAGGAAATGATGTGCACAACAAACATCCAATTAAGAAAAATATATGAACCCAAGAATTATCTCAAGCATAAAATATGCGTAATCTCTCTCTGTTAGTAGGAATATTTTTTGTAAAAAAAAAAAAAAAATCAAATTTCTGAGGAAACGAAAGAGTCTAAAAAAGAAGGAGCCTAAAGTGTGACGTCTCTGTGGTTCCGCTGGTAGACAAAAACACCGCTCCTGCAGCTCGACTGTGCCGCAGGTACTTTTTGAAAGCGTGAATTCGCGGCCTACCTTCAGTGCGATCCTACAAAATTCCGCGCGTAGTTGGAGAGAGTTTGTCGCTCCGGGTTACGACGCGCTCATTGTTCGTGCGCACTTGACCGGCTGACCAAGACGCGCGCCGTTACCCTCGGGCTGACCGAACCGACAGGACGCACGGTGACGGTGCCCCGGCCAATCACCCTGAGGCCAGATGTGAGCGTGATATAACAGCAGCAGCATGATATGTTTAATTTGGCCAATTCCCCGCTTGTAAAATCCCAGTTTCCTCGTATTACTGCAACCAAAGCTGTGTTGCTTTATCTCGAAGAGAATTTGTATGTGTGTGTGCGCGCGAGAGAGAAAGGGGGAGAGAGAGAGAGAGAGAGAGAGTAAAAGGAGATTAAATGGGCTTGTTTCCTAAACCCTTCACTTATGCTCTCTTTCCCACCATCGCTTGATGACTTTCCTCCTTATTTCTAATGACAATTCTGTTCGCAATATTTTGAGGTTAACTAGTAGGCTACTTTATTGCTTTTAATTCAGTATTTGAACAAGATATTTTACTTATTTTGCAATTGCATAAGTCCAGTTTGAACATATATTGTATTTTCCCCAGGGCTGTGCATGTCAAAATGCTAAACTGTTTAAATAGATGTGTCTTGCTCGGGTGCTTGTGGTTGACCCCTGTCTGACCCCTGTCTGACCCCTGCACCTCCGAACAGCCTCGGGCTAGGGAGAAGGTTGCTGCAGTCTGGCTCCTTTCTGACAGTATGGATAGGCTGCCCTCTGCAGGCATCTGGTGGCACTGCACATCCTACACTTTCCAGGACTTAGTTCTTTAATTTCGATTACGTTCATTTACAAATGCACCATGTCTAAAGTCGGTTCAAGGATGCAATATTTCCTCCTCCAAAAACATATTGAAACACTGATTGATTATAGTGTATCCCATGTAGTTTATTCAAACAATTTGCCTAGATGCTCTTTAAAAATAAATGGGACTATTCCCAGTGGCACATCACTAGCATTTTTAAATTAATATAGATAAGGTTGAGACATTTCCATTGTCACTCATCACTTATGAAATATGTAGATCAATAAGTAGCGCTGTCTTCTTCATGAACCCAAGAGTACATGTCTCCAGGCCTAATCTCTTGGTTTTGTCTAATTCACTCACAATCCGCTATTTATTTTATTTCTCCAAAAGTTATCCCTGCCAACATCCTGTTTGGGATCTTTTCCCCCATTTCTGTATCAGAAATAGGCCAAAGAGAGTATGGGGGTTGACAATTTAGAGGTTTCCAGAGAAAAGAAACATCTTTTAATCTGAAGAGTCCGTAGAATCAGGGCGTTTTTTTCTTTAGTTTTATGTCAGCTGGCAATTTTAGGAGAATGAAAATCCCACCTTCAAATCACAATTTACATTGATGCAGTCCCCACCATCTATACTGAGCTTTATGCTTGATGGAGACTCGGTGTGTTTGTGTGAGTGTCAGTTTTACAGATAAGGCAAAGCAAACTGGAAGCTAAGAGTAAAAACTAACCAAAGGAAGATTGACTTTACAAAAAGCCAAAGCATAAAACCGAAAAAGGAAAATGAAGATCAGAAAGGATTTCAGAACGTGGTTTTTGTATTCATAGATAATTTATGCAGTAGAGATATTTTAAGCCTTCTTATGATGTCTGTGAGCAATGAGTCTGTGGAGGTACAGAGCGGGTATAATTTGCATGTTTCCTCACTGTGGTGAGAATTGTAGAACTGAATTTAAAAAAAAACACACAGGAAAGGAAAAATACTGTATGTAATTTATTTTGTTTTGTTACTTTTCTTATATATTCATTGAGTGCAGTTTAACAGAAATATCACAGTAAATGTGAAACAATCGGTTAGATTGTACACAATAGTATTAAAAGATGAATAAATAAAAGGTGTAAAACACGTTGCAGAGCTTTGTAGTAACTTACATACAGAGCGTAAAGGATCTAAATATGGACACTAGCGGGATGATTACACAGCAGTAATGGCATGAATGGAGGAGTTTGTTTATATGTGAGTTACAAGTCCATGAAGACAAAGAAGTGAATCACAAACTTTGCACGGCAGGCAACTTTGAGTAGAATTACGTTGCCCCAAATGTCACTCATAATGCTTTTTGTCAGTCTAGACACAACCTGAGTTTTGCAGTGCCATTGGCTCAATGTTTTAATTACGGTCACCTCAGCTTCCTGGATGTCTTTGTGTTTCATTTGAAGAAAAACAAACAGATTATTATTACTTTTTTAAAGGTCGGTGGGGAATTCTGTTGCAGGTTGCGGTTAAGGTCATTGCAGTGCTCGGCTAGAGCAGTTTGTGAATCCTCTCCACATGTTACCCTGTGCCTTGTATTTGTTTTGCCTTCAAATGTTCATTTTAAATTGTCAGGCCACATCGATGGCCAATCGAGGCCATAAGCACTCTATTTCCTTTTTTTGGTTTGTGGGAAACGCCTCCTTCTCAGTATGTCAAACACATATACGTATTTATGAATGGTTGTCTCCACTGTTTACGAAGCCCGGCTCCAAATCAGTTGCAGAAATACGGTGAAACAAAGGATTTAAATAACATTTACATAATCTATCAAATGTTGTTGATATACTGTGCTCTATATTATCAGGTAAGCATTGCCAAATACTATGATATATGTTCTCTTATTAAACCCAGTTGTTAAAATCCACCCAACAGCTGTTCAATTTATAAATACATCTTATGAGCTGAGATAACACTGAGAAGCCTTTGCAGAATGTGGGCCCCGAATAAATCAACTCTTCTCATTGAACACATTGACAAGCAGCAACTGCCCAGTGACGTCCTTCTTTTCTCAAAATGTTCACTCGCTGCGGCCCTACTTTTATGCACTTCCTATTTCTACTACTTACTTTGATGTTTGGTTTTTTTTTACACCCAAAATGAATTTAAACAATGAAATATACACATTTCTTTTGGTTAATGAACTATCCAAAGCTAGAGAGACATCAGGGAAACATGCTGCGTCTGCTTTTAATAGAGGAAGTTGATAAAGGGGTTTCCTCTCAACACTCGTACAAATATGTACAAGTTTCCCGTATGAACCTTGTATAGAAAGCTAACGTTGACAGCCTACTAACTGGAATGTGTCTTAGGTTATAAATCATCTCATTTTGCCATGAGATAATATTCAGAGCGTGTTTCTTTCAATCAAATAGAAGAAACAATCGGTACTCCATTTCTTTAATAATTTTTTCCTAGTTACTTCAAATCTTCAAACAATAGTCAGGAAAAAAAACAGAAAACAATATGACTTTGTGATGATATAACCCATGTGTGTGTGTGTTTTTGTTTCAGGATGCAGTAATAGTTTCCTTCTGGCTGACTTAAAGAGAACTTGAGCCAAGCTTCTGTTTAATACATTGATAATCAAACAGCCAGCATGGATCAATAGCCATTAGTTTTCTGGAAGGACGCCAGGCGGCCGTCCTTAGCTTCCCCACCGGAAACCAGCCAACCGAGGTGGGGCAGAGGGTGCATTATACTCCTAATAGGTCTGAGAGAAGAGTCACATCTCACACTGTGCATTACTGCGGTGCCTCAGTGCTGGTAGAGAGGGAGGGGTGGAGAAGCATGAGCACAAGAACAAGTGTGTGGGAAAGGAAATATGAGAAGGTCAAATTATAGAGAGGGTAAGTGAGATCAAACCCACACAGCAGGGATAAGAGTGCAAGGATAAGACAATGAGAGGTGAGGCAAACATTTCCCGCTCCTGGCGTAGTGTAAATGTTATGAAATGGTGGTGATACACAGTCTGTTTTTACTTCTCCCACTCCACTTTGAACCAGGAGTCAAGAGCATTTTGCTCGGCTCCCTCTTCCTCACTTTGCCCATTGCTGGTTTGATAAACAGAAGGTGACACAGGCACAAGATTCACTTAAGGGGACGAGCAGGACATAAAAAGCATTGAGGTAAGAGTCCATAGTCAATTCAAATATTACATCTTTAATGGACACAAGAACAGCTGCGGAAGTGATGCATTCATACATTTTAATGCACCTCTTCTCTCTTTTTCATGACTTTATGTAGTGCTGCAGGAGTGACTCTGGAAACCTATAAATAGTATTTTCACACTTTTTCAGTGTTTTATTGGTTGGTGCTGAGGCTGGTTAGTGCTAAAATAACTTTAAAAGCTTTTAAATGTCCCATTATACATTATTTTATAATTGTTGGCTAAATTAAACTGCAGAACCCCATTGTGTCTTTTTGTCTGTCTTTTGTTGTATACTCATGTGACCGCAGTGTAGATATTTCATCAACTGATAGTAGCTTTAACATCTGGCCATTGCATTCACGCTTACAAATCATAGAAGGGATGTTCATTTGTTAAATCATTTTGCTGAACAGAATTTGTTGGTATTTTGAAATCCAATGAGACAATCCTAATGATTTTTTTTGAAGGGATTTCTGCGGTTGGCCTCCGATGGTGAATTTAAATGAACATAAACAGTCACTAATTTAGAGTTGGAGGCGTCATCTTCTCCCTAATTATGTGCATATCGGACACACAAAGAATATTATTCTTGTGAAGGACATAATAAATAAAGAATAAGCTGGTTTGGGTTAGCCTGATAATATACCCTCATGAAAAAAGCTGATCTGAATCCACTATTAATAATGTTTTTTCCTAAATCTTGACAAAAGGACCTTCAGCTCACAAAGGAAAAAACAGTGGGAAATAAAAATGTTTTAGTGGTGTATTATCCATAGTATGTTTATAATTTACAATTATATTAAACTGTCAATGTAGTTATTTGTCAAAATGTTATGTAAATCAATTTATATTCACTAAAGTTCCTTATGAAGGACATGGCAAGCGTTCAGATCCTGTTTCCTTTATGTAATAATGGACAGTTTGCTTCATGCTTTAGAATTTTTTTCTGAACAGATAAAACAAAGCTGAAGGTTAGCTAAATCTTTAAAAAAAAATGTTAAATGTGTATTAAGACGGTACAGACAGAATCTATTTGACCCAGGCCTGCGTGTGTGTTTTAGTCAAACCTCAGAGCGAACCATTAATAACAGTCAAATAGAAACACATGTAGAAGAAAAAAAGCACTTCATGTACACAGTGTCTGATGACACAAATAATTTAAAGTTCTCATAGAAATCATATTTACTTTGGGATTTCTTGAAATACTTCCTTTGTCCTTGGAGCAGTTCAAACCTAGGAGACAATTTTCTTATGAAAAACTGGAATAATTCAGCAAGCATACACGTTGACTCCCTGCTACCCAGGAATCTGTACAAGCTTGTTTTAAAGTTGAAGCTTTAGGCGTTTCAAGACATCATTGAAAGCAGCTATAACTCTTTAACATGATGTGTGATAACCATCAGTAATGGGTCAATCACTTTGTTGCCTTCAAGTTCGATTTTGGTTTCTGTTGTGATACAGGCGTGACCATCAAAGCCAGTGTGTGTTTTTGTGAGTGTGTACACCGGCTGTATGTGTTCAACTCTCTGGCTTGTGTGTTTGTTTGTCTGAAAATGTCATTTTGTATGTGGATTACAGCAGAAATGCTGCAAAGACGTCTTTCCCTTGGTTCAGACGATGCTGACTTGCCGTGCGGTTGGTTTCTTCAAGACGTTTTCTGTCTTTTCACAAGAGTGCTTGGTAGTAAGAGTGGAAATGACACATAAAGTTACATAGGTTTTCCAGTACACAAGAACAGTTTAGAAGAACACACCAACACCTAAAATCAAACAGAAAAAGAGGGTGAGGGCAGTTTACTTTCATTATCGTATATTCCATCCCAACCTTTCCTCTCCCTTCAATGGCCAGCTGATACTGTAGCTTATCTGCTTACTGGAGGTGAACTCATTTTCATAGATCTCATCTCTAGTGAGTGTGGGAGTACATTCCTTGCAGTATCCTTGTCTTTTTAATGAGTGTTTCAGATAACTGCTAATGTCTAAAAGCTCTCTATTCCTTACAATCTCTCTGTCTCTTCCATGTTCTTCACTCGCACATGCATGAACACACAGACACCCAGACAAACCACACACATACCCACGCACACAAACACACACACACACACACACAGACAACACTGCACACTGAGCATGATGGTCCTATATATCAGAGATAATTGCACTCGGACAATCCCATGGAGTGTAATGTACTTGGCTGGACAAAAGGTCTCCCCAAAGGACTGCTTGAATCTGTGACTCCATTGGGCTGGCAGTAGATGCAGTAGATGCAGTAGATGCAGTAGTAGCTGTTGTTGTGCTTTCACTACAAGACACTGTTACTGGTTTGTGACTGCAAGTGACAATATAAAGAGGTCAAAGCTTAAGTTAGCAGTAGTTAACCTCTGAAATGTTGATAAAATATGTAGCCATCCCTGATCTTGGAATCTCATCTCCTCAAAATTTCTCCTTTTGCCCTCATGTTGATCTGTTGTTACTTCTTTCTTTATATTCAGGAAAGTTAAATCTTCCAATCAACACACAACCCTCTTTAGGTAAGCAACTCACATGGATTGGGACTCAACAATATTTTTCTGATTATAATGGCAAGAAGATGCACATGGAAAGCACGACATACTTCTAAAGCATACTGTTTTTGCACCTAGCTGGAGTAGAGATATAGTAATATATTGATGCCATTTGGCTTTTCAAATATTATGAATACTAATTCATGCTTCAGTGAATACTTCAAATGGCATGCAGCACTACAATAGCAGAGTAGCTGTTTGATAAAATGCCCATAGACGACACAATATCGGTCCTAGATTATTTGGGCAAAATGAGCAAACAAAATCATTTAATCTGTACTATCACAGAGAAATGCCGTTGTAATCTACAACCCAGGAGACAGTACGGCAGTAGGTCTTTGGTGATTTATTCATTTAGCTATCAACAATTAACTTGTTCAAGAAGCAAGCTAAGTTCGTCATTTTGCTTGTTATTTTGCTTGTGCGGCTCATGCGCTTCAGGATATCACAAGCAAATTAACGGTCGACAGAAACGCAACCATTGCTTCTTTCCGTTTAATTAACATTTTACTGCTTCTGTCTTTGTTTGAGTGCCATATACAAAAAACATTTTAAACTGTTAGTGTTAATAAAGTAACATAAAAACCTTGAACAAGTTAACTTTGCCGCCATAAAACTTGAACCTGGTTAAAATTCATTATATTTTGATCCTCAATCTTATATATTTCAACAAACGTGGAATGCTATGAAGTCAAGAACAGCAACAGCTTTGCTGGGCAGTGGTGTTGAACTGAACTCTTCTTACTGTACATCAGTTACAGTGGACCAAGGTGGGGCCTAATGAGACACTTCAAGTTATGAGGATGAAAAAATAGGCACTCATTAAGAATGCCGCAGAGGAAACATTCACTATGATTCAACGTGACGTATCACAGAAAAATGTAGATAAGAAGCACACATTCATCGTATTACTAAAAAAATTTCACATCGATAAATAAACATTCACTCTGTTTACTGAGACATTTCGTTTGTCCACCTGCTAACAAAAAAGGCAAAGTCTTGGCAATAAGAGTGTTCTTACTGTAAATCCACTTGAGCTTCATTGAAGAAAAATGTCAGCAGAAAAGGTATGCGATTGTGGGTCGGTAACACAGCACAGAACATCCTCGATCTGTTGCTCTCAACGAGGGTTTTGTTTTCTAGCTTCTCCTGGATAAAATCTAGAGATGGCCAAAGCACTATTCAGTTTTGCCCAGACAGAAGAGATACTTTGTTGTTGACTTTGTTTTTCTCTCAATCAGGTCCTTGGCAGTTGGAGTGGCAGATTAAAGCTCATTAATCACATGTTAATAAATTAAGTTACGTTTAAAAAGAACTGTCCCATTGATGTAGATTGTTGTTATCGTGCAATTTCTCCCCCGTGGCAGTTTGAGCAATAATAAATAAACTAGTGGTCCCTTTACACTGTTAATATTGGTTATTAATGGTTAGGCTACTGTTAGGCTACTGTTCCGAGCGGGTGACAACTGTCACATAGGTAAGACTAACTCCATGCAGATGCTGACAATGTCCTAAACAAGAGCGATAGCAACTCTATGATATGCGCTGATGGTCCACAAGATGAGTGACATCAAAGAGCTCCTTTTGACTGAACTTTTCCCCAAGATAAACCCATTAATCTGCTCTGGACTCCATCTTTTTCAATACATGGAACCCCACCACAATCCTCCCCCTGCAGACCCTAGCTGGAGGTAACCATTTATGGCATTACACATCTGTACGCATCTTAGTGATGTTTACATAGTTAGTGTTGGCCGGTGTGCAGTTTCCTGTTTTCATGCCATCTGGTCTGAAGTCCTCAGCGCTGTGGTTTGCACCCTCCTGGATCTCCACGTATTCAGATTTACTGAGAGTGGACCCACTGCCGCTCCGACCACTCTTCTTCAGATCGTCAGATGAGCTGGCTTTAGGCACACTTGGGGTATTCAGATACTGTGCCTGTTCCTCACCCTCTGTCTCTCTGTGGTAGAAGTAGTTGAAGTTTGACACGATGACAGGTACAGGCAGAGCAATAGTTAACACACCGGCAATTGCGCAGAGGGATCCGACAATCTTCCCTCCAATGGTTGTTGGGACCATGTCTCCATAGCCCACAGTGGTCATGGAGACCACTGCCCACCAAAAGGCCTCAGGGATGCTGCTGAACTGGGAATTTGGCTCGTCTGCTTCTGCGAAGTAGACAGCGCTGGAGAAGAGGATGACGCCGATGAAGAGGAAGAATATGAGGAGGCCTAGCTCCCGCATACTTGCCTTCAGAGTCTGGCCCAAGATCTGGAGCCCTTTGGAGTGACGGGAGAGTTTAAAGATACGAAACACCCTCACTAGACGAATGACGCGGAGAATAGCCAAAGACATAGCCTGCTGTCCTGCCTGGCCGTCTTCTGGCCTCTCTGCTAGCTCTGTACCCAGGGTGATAAAGTAGGGGATGATTGCCACGATATCAATAATGTTCATGATGTTGCCAAAAAATCCAGCTTTACTAGGACAGGCAAAGAACCTAACGAGGAACTCAAAAGAGAACCAAATGATGCACAGGGTCTCCACGATGAAGAAAGGGTCTTTGAAATATGCTGAGTGATCATGGATATAGGTGACATTGGACATGGACTGGAATTGATAATTGTACATCTCCTCATCATCATTTCGGAAAACTGGCAATGTCTCCAGGCAGAAGCTGACAATCGAGATAAGAATCACCATGACAGAGATGATAGCAATAATGCGTGCAGGACCTGAGCTCTCTGGATACTCAAACAGCAACCAGACTTGTCTTTGAAACTCATTCTCCGGCAGAGGCCGTTCCTCCTCCTTTATGAAACCTTCATCCTCCCTGAAGATTTCCATAGCTTCCTCACCCAATTCATAAAACCGGATCTCCTCAGAAAAAATGTCCAGGGTCACGTTAACAGGCCGTCGCAATCTCCCTCCTGATTGGTAGTAGTACAGAATGGCATCAAAACTTGGTCGATTACGATCAAAAAAGTATTCGTTCCGGAGAGGGTCAAAATACCTCATCCTCTTCTTGGGATCCCCCAGCAGCGTCTCTGGAAATTGGGAGAGGGTTTTGAGCTGTGTCTCAAAGCGCAAGCCTGAGATGTTGATGACGACCCTCTCGCAGCATTCGTGATCCAGCTCTGGGTCATACAGGTCGTGAGGCTGACCCGGATGTGCAGCTGCGTCGTCCGCAGGGTCGCTGGTGGCAACCGTCATGCTCGAGGCAGATGGGACCTGCAGGTTTCAGAGAGGGTGGGGCCACGTCGGGGGAGGGAGGAGATAAAGGCACCTCACGCTCGTCGGTTCAGGTACAGGAAGATCCGCCTGCAAAGAACGGAAATAGAAATAGGAAAGAAAGCGGGAAAAAATGCAATATTATGATAATGCCTTCCATGTTGGGTTTTGAAGGCCATGGTCAAAAAATAGTCCATTTGGATTTCTAGCATACATTTTTTAGAACTTGCTCGTATACATTTCTGATACATTTAAATTTGGCCAAAGTTGTGAGTTATTCCTAGAAAGGTTATGTTACTTCCAGACCATCCTGCAAACAGGCAACAGACAAGTTGAAAATAACAAGCAGGAGAGACAGAAGAGATACTTGAGCTCATTGGCTCCATTGTGTCTATGTGTATTAGGTTGTGAGTTATCCCTCAAATGAGAACACTGTAAGATCAATAAGCCAGCCAGTAAAACTCTATCAGCTCTTACAGGGTGCAGTTTCAACTAACAAATTGGATTATATGATAAGTGCTCCATACAATCTTTGAGATAAATTTCACCCGTCTGAATGAGACCAACATTCCCTTTGAAAGCCGAGAAAACCAATCAAATCAATGATCAGTTTTATATTTAGGCATATTTGTCATATAGTTAACATAGCCCACCACATTACAGCAGAGCTGTATGTTATATGACGAACTCCATTGGCCGATGCAACATGTATGAGGATGCATCGTTTTGGAGGACCCACTATTTTACTTTCGAAAGGTTCGTGATTTCATAGTTAAACCAACAATATCCAAACAATACAAAGATTTAAAAAGTCCTACCTAAGGACTTTTAATGCTTTTTTACAATGTGCCCACTGGTGTTAATGCACCCGACAGAAAGTGGGGTCAAAGGGCCTCTTCTCTCTGTCGGGACAACACTGCTGCTGTGGGGGACCAGTGGTTCGTTTTTTGGGGGGAATAAAGTGAAAAAATCTAAAGGTGATAAATAAAAATGCAAAATATGACTCCACCTCTTTGGAACTATACGCTAACGCCTGCAAGTTAATCTTGTGATGTCTACCGAGACTCATTGGGGAAGGGAGGTTGCGTTGCTGTGGGTATTTTCTGCTCCGTGGTACCCAGGGCAGATCTTAGCAAAAACGAAATCACCTGTTTGATCTCCAAACCGGTCCGTGTTCCTCCCGAAGGTTTTTCCATCTTTACGTGGACCTCGTTAAAATATTTCTTATTTTAATTTATCTCCACGTAAACCCGCCCTCGTTTTTTCGAAATGGGGGATATTCACAAGAACACGCGAATGATGCACATTTGTTACGAGTGGAGGCTTCATTTCGCAACCCACTAAATGGAAAAACGCGATCCTGTGGGGGCGTTTTTCACAGGCTTCCCCCCTAAATTGCAGAAAAAGCCGCCGGGTTCATGCACTGAGATGCTCAAACATGAAATGTCAGCTTTGTAGTGGAGTCGCCAGCACGAGTGAGTTAGTTTGGAGAGCAGGTGCTATACCAGCTTAAGCCATTTGCAGTCCTCTCCTGTGTGGACCATGGAGAGCCATAACAGGCTCCACGCACGTAACAAACCAGCATAGCGTCACCTGTCAGACTACAGCATATATTTCAAGAGAATAACATGCAGGAATTCACCCCGGTTCTGTAGGCGCATGTAATGTTATCCAGTATGTCTCCTCTTAAAAGGCGCCTCGTGCTCGTGAGTCCATTCCTTCATAGCTGTCCTTCTTCCCTGATTTGACTAATCTGTCAAACGGATGTGTCACCTCATCACGACCAACAGTTTTCGAGCTGTCGCCTCCTTCCACGTCTCTCATATTTCACCGTAATTCACCATAGTTGATATGCGTGGGCTGCATCCGGGCATCGCAGCGCATACTAAGATCTACATGCGCGCCTCGCCCCATCGCCTTGCGCTCCCCGACACTGCTGTCCTCTCTGCTCCACGTTAAAGGGGCAGCATGGTAACGGCACGACTAACCATTCCACTAAGTGGATTTGCTCAAGCCCCGAGATAGAAAGGCAATTCATGAAAAGAATACGAACGGTATGGTTTCTTTAATGATAACGAAAGGTAGGAAAATCTTCACAGAGAACAATTAGGTAATTGAGGGAATTAGAGCTAATGAGCCAGCAGCACTTGTGCACCTCAGCACTTCCTGTGTAGACTCTAACCGAGTGGATTTGTCATTCTCTTTTTTTTTTCATCGGATATACCATGGCTGCTGGCAATGCCTCTTTGTCTATTGTGTGCATGTTTGTCCGTGTGCTTTATTACTTCAGTTTGAGATCACAGAACCCTCAAGTTGAACTTCATGTGTGAGTGCCCCTCTTTGGGGTCCTTAGTTTGTCATGCGTTGCTGATTATGCTCTGAGGCTACCTATTCCACACCTGTCAAGCAGGCACAAAACTCACAGAAGATGAATAATCAGCTACTAAAGAAATTATGAAAGTGGACAAGTGCAAGTGCATGTCAAGTGCACTGCTTGAGCAGTCAAAATAACGAATGTGGTAAAGTTTCTCTGCACACAGTGGTCCCTGGCCTTTTTTCCTCCACTGCTTGAAAGTGGGCAGGTATTCAGATATAGCGGGAATCACCCACGTAGAAAAAGCCCTTATATTGTCCAATCACATCAGTCAAAATACTGATTAACGATGAAGACGCGGCCCCACAGGGACTGCAGCAGCAGCCACCCTGCACAAGATGATAGTTGAGGGTCTCTACGAGTTAGAGACACTAGATGGATTGATACCCGGGAACAATCGCTCATATCAATGCAGAAGCTATATTTCTAAATGGATGGAAGTAAAGAACCCAGACACCTATATCTAATGCTGGGAGTCAGAAGTGTAAGGATTCTTCCTCAGCCACAACTTTCACAGCTTGAACACTTGGCAGAAAAGAGGGCATATAACACTGGCATTGAATGTTTGAGATAATATCTGATATGTGTCTGTCCAGAGAGACCTGTAATAAGTCAGAAAGCTTATACTCTTAAAGCAAGATAGCCACAATTAGTATTTAAAAAATCCCTCAATCTGAATTCATATTTAGATGCCCTACACCGTTCCGTGACACCGTCATGCTCGGAAATCCTTTGCTAATAAAACAGACAATGATATGTTATAAAATACTGTACTACCAAATAGCAATACCTAAATGAAACATGACTCACGGAATCTATAACAACATGCTTCCTTTTAACCAAATAGATACGAGATGAAAAAAATAAGGAGCGACGGATTAAATACTTTCAAATGTAATTTTGTGTGTTTGGGCACAGCTGTGACTTTGTGCGCGCGCGCCTTTGTGTTTGAAAACCCTGATCTATAGTTCTGTTTCTAGTCTCTTCTCACCTTCAGGTGGTGGCAAGCATCAGCCGAATGGAACTAATGACTAATTCCCATTTGTATTCAACCGAAACGATCCGATGGACCCTCATAAACTAACTGAAGGATGCATTCCCACCGGAAACATGACTTTGTGTAATCATTTCTGAGTACTCTTTTATTCTATACAACCTCTTTTTTTCCATCATGAGACAATTAGACACCGGGGTCTCTTGACAGAAATAAGGATGGAGTAATGTTTTTTTAGGACAGCAGCCAAGTAGAAAGGACCTCCCAGAACTCCACAATGCGCATAGAACCTGTTATGATATGAAGGCATATTGAAAAAATGTGTTTCCACCAGCTGTTTCACTGCAATGAACAGCTCACTTGAGATGTGTTGTGAAGGGATCGGCGTAATTGTGGGTGTCGGTGTGTGAGTCAGTACGCATGCACACCTAAAATCTCCACCCATTTCGATGCAGCAGAATATGTGGGAGTGAGAGGGGGATGATGAGCGTGAGAAACAGACATTCTTGAGGAGGGAGGAGGGTGCTCATCCAAATTGTGACGGCAGACTGCAAGGGAGGGGCTCTGTCCCGAATGACCTCTGCTGGTGCTGCAGCAGGTGATCACTCACTGGTCACACGCTCATGCACATACAGATGTAACAGCCTGGGCATATGCATGTCGTCCATAATAAAACGTTCACATATTTAGCTATGTTTATTTCATAACTCCGACCAAATAAACAGTTTGTCTTTCATTTCACTTTGAGCACAAGGAAATCCTGATACTCTCCTGACTATTAGGAGCATTTAAATAGCAGTCCGAGGCATGAGCCGAGAAACTTGATTACCACATTAGCTTTTTTTGTACCTTCATTTTCTCCCTTCACTCATCTCTCTCTCTCACTGCATGTCTCCCCATGGGGTCCCTCTATATTTAGAGAATGACCTTGGAAGCTGTCTACCTGCCTGTTGAGAGCAGCCAGACTGATGAGGATCCCTGCTTTCATGATTTGATATGTCCCCACCTTTGGAGTAGAGTACTCTATTATTGATTCTGGATGTGGTGTCACTTTCTGTTTTTCTCAGAGCCTTCAAAAACAAGAAGGAAAAAAAAGCTGAACAGGAAAACATTTTGTAGGTGCTGCTTAGCTCAGGGAGGAAACTCGAGAGTATATAAATAATATCTATACTACTACTAACAGCTGAATATGTTATGTTATTAATGCCATATGTTTTTAACGAGGCTTAACAGCATGCTTTAAAATGTCCATTGAATGATATACAGTAGCACTACAGAAATCTCCCTAAGTGTTTTCTTCCCACACTGCAAGCAGCAGTTAAGTGCTGCCTGTTTAGTTAGTTCAATCAAATCACCAGCTACTGTATATGAGCTGCAGCCTGCTGACATTCTGTTGGTTCCATGTTGGTCTTCTTTAACGGCGACTTGTGCAACAATGTATCAGAGTCAGCATCCCTGAGCCTCCTCGAGCACGGCAACACCCGACCCCACAGAAATGATGGTTTCACGGCCAGAGGACGCAAGGGAGGACAAAAAGGCAGGCAAAGGGTCGAATGACGATAGAAAGAGCTCATGCACATAGCGAGTGAGGAGACAAATGTAGTCAGCAGGAAAATAAGTTAAAGGTGTGCCGAAAATAAAAAGGAATGGACGAGACGGGACAACAGAGGTGGAGATGGTGGCAGATAAAGGTCATAGTGACGGAGCGATGAGTCATCCAGTGGAGCACAGCAGGCATCTCTCTCTCTCTATCTGTTTCACACATCACCCTCTCAAGCGTTTGTTTGTTTAAACGGAAAAAGAAAGAGATGATTGGCAGCAGATCACCCCTCCTGTCATCCTGTTCAGAATATGCAGCAGATACTTGTTTTTAATGTTTCATGTGCTCCTGCATGTGTTTGTCCAATGTTGTTTTGTTGTGTCATTACCTAAAATACATGTGTCTGGACGCTGAGTCCCACCTTGTCTGCTCCGCCGGTGGCTGGAAACTGTACACGACCAGCCAATCGGCATCCAGAATTAATCTCAAGCATTAGCAACAGCATCCTCACCCGTGGCAACCAAGCAACCCAGCTGACAATGGTATGGCTCTGCTACTTTTCAGATGATACACGGAAAGTCACAAAAAAGAGTCAGGCGTGAGGGAAAATTGAAAGGCTTATCCTTTGATGTTTTGCATGTCTTTCAAAAGGGAGTGTGAGTGAAATATTTTTGAACAAATTAAAAATGGCACCAACAACAAACAGATACAAATAGCAAATAGCTAGTGAGCAAAATAGAACATTTAGCAGCTAAATGGACAATTATTTTCCTATGCAGTCAATAGAGCAAAACACAGAGCGAAGAGAGTGAATATTATCGATGTGAACATAACCCCAAATAAATGATAGAGCTGTGCCTCGCTGGATGCGTAAATTGACATGTGTGTGTGTGCGTGCCCCTACAATCAGCTGTTTCTATCATCTTATCTACTGACTATTGTTTGAATGGAATCCCTGTATGGTGAGACCCAATAGACAATACCCTGATCTTCTTCAAGGCACACACAACACATCAAAACACACATAATGACGCACTACCCACACTCGCCTTTCTCAGAAGTCATGTGCCCATGAACACTAACAGCTTGACACCTTTAGTGCACCTGTAGAGGGCTGTGTCTGTTCTCTATTTCCCCTTCTGTTCAACGTGCATGACAACCCTCCCCTGTTGCTATGGAGATTTCCTGGTGTAGCGCCATGCCTGGCAATGAGCTTTGCCGACGTCATTGGTATTTTTGCGATCTCAAAGGCTGTTTTTTTTTGCTACGATTTGTTAAGTAGTCAAGCCAGATAAAGGAAAAACACACGCAATGAGCCGTAAAAGCTGACAAGAGGTCCATAATTGTGCGGCACTGAAAAGTATTCAGTATTTAGTCAACAACTATTACCACATTCCCAATAACCTTAAAGACAGGCGGTTTGATACTCATGGACACACAATAGCCTCGAGACGTGCCGAGTTATTAGTAAGCTGGTGAGCTCACTGGGGCAATAAAGCACACTTTCTCATACACAGAACGACAGTGTGATGGCTGTAAATGTCTGTTAGAATGTTAATATTTACCTTCTGGTGCACTGAGATGATATGAACTTTTCCACTGGACTCACACACAGTTTAGTTCTCTTCAGGGTTCAGCGATGCAGCCTAATCTCTGGCAATAAAGTTTTCTTGAAATCACTATGTATCATCCATGCTTAATTTAAATCCCTGTTAATGTTGATATTTCTAAATATTTCAACTACGAATGGAGTATTTTATTTCGCAACATCATATTGCATTGATATTTACAAATAGATGCAGAGAGGTTCCGTTGCTCTGTCGGTTCAGCACAGATACGAGGAAGACTCCTTCTATATTTCTGTAACAGCCGCTGAAAGAGCTCAGAGCCAAACACTGTTTTTCACGAGAAATAGACTTTCCAGCAGTGTCAACACCATATTTATGAATGCAAACACTCCATGTATCTTGCGAGATTAGATTAACATTGAATGATAGCATAATTTAGAATGATGATATACACATTGAATGGGTTGCATTTACTAAACTACAGCATATTGGAGTGAATGCTGTATATAGAATGCCCATATAGAAAACATGTGATTCAAATGCCTCTAGTCAAATATACAGTACTGAGGCAATAAGGCCTGAAATGAATCTAAATCTAAATATTCTCTAAAACATGAAAGGATAACATTCTATCAGTAATTGAGTGAAATAATAATAAAACAATGACAGTAGAACTTAGAGTCTCTTTATGTTGGTCATGTTCAAGACAGCACAGAATAACACAGAACAAATACTGGCATACACAACTTTCCTCTGACATTATTCTCCCCCATCCCAAAAAACACACAAGTGCACTCTGGGATAAAAGGGAGCCATTCACAGGTACATGGCTACTGTATGTGTGTGTGTGTGTGTGTGTGTACAGTTCATACATGTTGTTCCACATGGGCAGATCAGGGGAATAGCTACAACTGGCACACACACATTTAGGGTCTGTGTGTTTGTATGCGTTGAGCACACAGAGCTAACAAAAGGCATATGGCTAACAGTCTTTGCTTTGTATCACAGTTTAATATCAGAAAATCACGGTTGGCCTCAGTTGTTACAACTTAGTACTCCGGTAAAAAAAAATCATTTTGTGTCCGTAATGAATTTCATTACCATGAAATAGGAAAACATCATGTAAATATCCGTCTAAAGTTCAGCAATTAAATGTGCTTTCCTTTTGTGTATATAGAAAGCTTTATAGAGAAATGCCAGTCAACAACACAGTTCCAGCTGTATTCCTTCACTGCCTGGTCACTCTCAACCTTTGATGGTTCCACAAACCTTCAGAAGAGAAGCAGCCAGAAAGCTGCATCTATACAAAGCTATAGAATATGTTACATGTTGTTTTTTTGTCATTTTCTTGATGGATTTCTGGGCTGGTATGCATCGAGTCCAGGAGGTCAGTCATCAGGAAAATTGTCCAGTTGAGTTTTGTCTCAGCTTTCAAATTCAGCCAATCTGGCTCAAAAGGAAGACCAGATCATTGTGCCATTAAAGAGAATAAAGAGTCACTGCAGGTCAATGGTCGCTACAGTACATGGAGCTCTGAATGGAGAAAACATATCTAAGTAATTAATATTAGTTGAAATTCATATTTATTTTTATCAAGAAAGGGAGTTTGTTTACCAAAACTTGAGGCAGTAGATTTCTGTTGTCAGGGGTTCTAGAAAGTCTGTGCAGAAAAATTGGATGGCGTTCACCTGCGAGAAGGACAGGGAGAGAGAGGGAGAGAGAGAGAGAGAGAGAGAGAGAGAGAGAGAGAGAAATTACCATTGTTAGAGGCACACAGCACAGACGCGAGTCGTGATAACAACCCAAGGCTGCTTCTCCGCTCCCTGCTTTCTTATTACCTCCCATGCAAAACTCAAATAAACTAAGACACTGTTGGTTCGGACAGCAAGGCAATTCTTGCAAAAGGCCCTGCATCAAGAAGGATGCCCAATGAATCCCCACTGACACTTTTTCAATTAACCTTGTTTCTGAGGGGAGCAGATAGGCATCCCAACTGCTCACTCACTGCAAATGTCTACACTGCAATAAACTTAAAAGCAGGAGGAGCAGAGATTAGAGTTTTAGAGAGTCATTTTGTTTGTCTAGTAATCCATCCTGCCCATAACAGTCGCTCCCAGATTCCGTTTTCTCCATACATCTTGCTTACTAATCAATAGAGTGTGTTTCACTACGACCAGTACAGAGTTCTTCACTGAAAGTCTATGCACTCAAGATCAGGGGTCAAGAGGGAAGGGAATAATCAAGGTTATTCTGTGGGACTTCTCAAAGACAGATAATGAGACTCCCCTACCACATCCTCTTAATCATGACTGCAGAGGCACACACACAGTAAAACTAGATAGAATAATAACAATAAAGAAGAATTGTTGAAGGCATCATCTCCTCTCATCGTCTCAGTAAAATAAACCTCTGAAAAGGACCCCATTTGCAAGAACCTAGAATGCATTCAGCAATGGTGTCAAACTTCTCGTTTGACACCATTTCGTATTTGCTTTTGATGCCTGTTATCTCATGGTTATTATATAAGTTAGAATATAAGTTTCACAAAGCTAAACACCATTGAAGCAAGCTGGCAGTTAAAAGCACCTCCCCACCTAAATGACACTAAACAGGAAAACCCACACACTCAGGCTGATGGATGTCTAATAGCACACGCCTGCAACTTGTGGGACATTAGTACATTGTTAGCATTAATACAAGCTCTGAAAAAAAGAGCTTGTATTAATGCTAATAATGAGCTACAATATATATTCAGTAAAAACTCATGTTGGAATGTTAAGGAAATGTTTGACCTGTGCGGATCTCAATCAAATTCCGTTATTTAGCTAAAGCTGAACTATCTGAATAGTAAACACACTGTAAAAACACTACTTTCATGCCTGAAGCAACAGGGGTGCTTCATACTCTTTGTGGCCATCTTTTTGCGTCTATCAAGGGGCAGGACAGCAATCAGGACCTACCAGTTTAGCGGTTGGACTACAGCGACCTCTGCTGGATGCCCGCAGTAGTGCACTCAGAACGGCCACCCACAGAGTGCTCCCAGTCCATTCATAATTCCTCTCCTTCCACTTCTCCCGGTTTTTCAGCTCTGAGTGGTTCCTGCTTCCTTCTGCACGAGCAGCGCATTGGAGGAAATGTTGCGTGGGTTTGTTTGAAGGTCTATTGTTGGGCTGTGTGAGTTTGGTCTTGTGTTTACGCACACAAAGCGCGATGAGAGATGAGAGAGTCTTTTTAGGACCAAGGGCATCTTTTTAGACACTCATCTTCAAATAAGCTTCCAAGCCACCTGGAAGGTTACTGTGGAAACAAGGCTGCCATGGCAACGGTGACTGGGGTTATCGTGGAAACCACCGTCACCATGACGACTGCATCACAGCGGGTTACATTTGAGGCATCCAACGAGAAATCTTTGATTGCTGCATGTGCGTGAAAGGCTGTGCTTCTCCCGCTTTAAGGTGCGTCTGGCAACGATGACGAGACACTGACAGTCGGCGTGATCCAGTGTTTATATGGTGCCGTTTAAATATAGTCTATAATGGGACCGTTCATACAAGGAATACAAGGGGATTAATTACCTTTAACGACACGCACAATAAAGGCATTTCACAGAACAATCTAATTTAGATAATATATGAGAACTGTGTTTTCAGACAATACATGTGGTATTTAAACACACACATTTTAAATGATTCTGAATATTGAACGCCGGCTATGGCTGACGGATCACGACTTATAACACATTTAAGTTTTCTTCGAGTAAAACATACATTATAAAGCTTATACGTTGTGATAAACTATTGGCTATTGCACAATGCACATGAGGTCAAGTCTGTCACTAAAATAAGCCTACTCGTTCTCAACAAGCGCCAAAGGAAACGAAGAATTACGAATTCGGATCACCGAGATGAAAAATCCTGCTTCCTTTTAATGGAGAACAAAGCAGCGCCTCTGAAAGGACAGGGATTGCTCTTTGTTTCTCTCTTCTCGCGTGGATTTCCCTCTGTGGCGTGCAGGGACACAAACAGCTGTGTTTACACACCACCCAGTGTTCCGGGCCATTGCTCTATATTTGGCTACACGTCGGTGAAGATCTTAGTGTTTATATTCACACAATTCTGCGAGTTGTTGTGCGCGGCTGTGGGGAAGTTGCTCGGCTGCTTGAACTCGCTGCTGATGCCATGCTCCTCTATCACCATATACTCGCTCTTGCTGAGTGAGGAAGAGGAGCATGTCTTCTTCAGCTCCTCGGCGTCAGTCAGAGGCTGACAGCTTCCCACATGCAGGTACTGTGCCTGCTCCTCTCCCTCCGTCTCTCTGTGGTAGAAGTAGTTGAAATTCGAGACAATGACAGGTACGGGCAGTGCGATGGTCAGCACACCGGCGATGGCGCACAGAGACCCCACGATCTTTCCCCCGATCGTCACGGGGTGCATGTCGCCGTATCCCACGGTGGTCATGGTGACAACAGCCCACCAGAAGGCGTCCGGGATGCTGCTAAAACCCGAATCCGGGTCGTCCGCCTCAGCGAAGTAGACAGCGCTGGAGAAGAGGATGACGCCGATGAACAGGAAGAAGATAAGTAGCCCCAGTTCACGCATGCTGGCTTTCAAAGTCTGCCCCAAAATCTGGAGCCCCTTGGAATGACGCGAGAGTTTGAAGATGCGAAAGACGCGAACGAGCCTGATTACGCGCAGAATGGCTAGTGACATGGCCTGCTGTCCGTTCCCCTGCCGCTCCGCCAGCTCCGTCCCCAGGGTGATGAAATACGGGATGATGGCCACGATGTCAATGATGTTCATAATGTTTTTGGAGAAAGTGGCTTTACTGGGACACGCAAAGAAGCGCACAAGCAGTTCGAATGAGAACCAGATGATGCACAACGTCTCCACGACGAAGAACGGGTCGGAGAAGGGGCTGCTGAAATAGGGGAGTGTGCCATTTATCGCAAGTGCAGTGTTGATTGGATCCCTGTGGTCATCCCTGAACTCCGGCAATGTCTCTAAGCAGAAAATGACAATGGAGATGAGGATGACCAGGACAGACACTATTGCTATACCCCGTGCGGGACCCGAGCTCTCCGGGTATTCAAAGAGAAGCCACACCTGTCTTTGAAATTCATTCTCTGGCAACGCCCGCTCCTCCTCCTTTATGAAGCCCTCATCCTCCCTGAACTTTTCCATAGCCTCCTCGCCGAGCTCATAGAAGCGGATCTCCTCAGAGAATATGTCAATGGGCACATTGACCGGTCTCCTGATGCGCCCGCCTGATTGGTAGTAGTACAGAATGGCAGTCAAAGCTGGGTCGGTTTCGATCGAAAAAGTACTCGTTCCTGAGTGGGTCAAAGTACCTCATCCTCTTCTTGGGGTCGCCAAGCAGAGTCTCTGGAAACTGGGAGAGAGTCTTGAGTTGGGTCTCGAAGCGCAACCCTGAGATGTTGACGACGACCCTCTCGCAGCATTCGTGATCCGGTTCGTATCGGTCCAGAGAGTGGTGGCCCGGCAGAGCCGCCGACTCTTCCAGCATGTTATCACACGCCACAACGGTCATCACGTCGGCCTCCGTCTCTGTGTATCCGTGGTTCACGAGGTTATTGCCCCGGGTTTTGGTGGCGCTCGGCGGGGGTGATGGCAGGAGGCTTCGGTGGTCGTCCATGCGCGGATGAAGAGGCTTTCAAGGGCGGCCGCCTCGCCCCCCTCCCTCGCCCCCCTCCTCCGCGAACTCCGGTCACCCGCAGCCGCCACCACAGCCCCTTCTTCTCCACAGTGCCTCTCTCACGTTCTCCCCGCGCCTCACTTTCACGCTCTACTTGTACTGTTCCCGCCCACGAGAGAAGAGCTGGGTTTATAAACAGGCCATCCACCCGCCCATCGCGCGCCAGCGCTGGGTACCTTTCACTGTCCTCCGCCAATCGCAGGACGATATTCTCAAGAAGAAATAGACGGGAATCATTGAGCACCAGCGTTTGGGCGTGCCCGCCTCCATCCGCCCCCCTCCCCCCCCCCTCTCTGTCTCGGAGACAAGCGCCCAAGCACCTATACAACAGCGACATTTAAACAAGGTCATTGCCCAAGGTGAGAGGTGATGGAAAATTGAGAAAGAGAAATGAGGGGAAAACATGTGTGGTTCAAGTATACTAATAAAAATGTCTTGCACTAAACACCTAAAATAAAAGTATATGGTTGAAATGCATTTATTGTAAGTAGCTTTGGATAAAAGGGTCAGCTGAATGACATGTAATGTAAAGTAATAATTAACATAGAATCAAGGGAAACGCAACCTGTGGGTAATATTTAAGGGCTATATTGTGAATGTCAGAAGGGAAACTAAAGCACAATTCATCAATGGTCCTGTGTGATCAGATAGAGGGAGGGAGAATTCCTGGCCTCCCCTCTGAAACGTGACCTTTTTTTATTGCCTGTAATAAGAGGCGCTTTAGCCTTTGCAACCATCATTTTGAATACGTACCTGTGTATAAGTATATAGTATGTAATATTCAGCCCTCAACGTGTATTATTATGGTATATTATATTATCATATACACCAAATGTATCACATGCAAAGAAGAACATGTTATTTTAGCAATTTTAAAAGGAGTGTGAGGATTATTTACAAACAGTTTGGGGAGCTATATAAATCACTAAATTTAGCACAACACATATTTGTATTGCTCCATTGGTCTCCTCTATTCAATAAGTTGGTGAACATTTATATTTGGATCGCAGAGACGTTCTGCCGCTGGGGGTTGCTGTCCAGGGTGCTGAAATAAAAAAAGCAGTGAGTGTTACCAGGGACTACACATTTTTTCGCTTTACAAAAAGAAAATTACAGAACTACTGAAGTGTGATGGAGAAGGTCAGGAAAGACTTGCTTAGCATTCTAACCCTAATCTGTAGCTACGCATAAACTGAACATAAATGCTGCCCTCATGAATCAGTTGAAAAACTGATGGTTTCACCTGGCCAAGAGGGCTTAACATGGCATGAACAAAACAAACATGGCGAACACAGCTTGTGACCTTGGTCGCATGTCTTTAAACAGTGCTTCACAATCCATCAGGTGTTTGGGTTACACACTCTGCTCAATCCACATTCTTTTTTCTCTGCCTATTAAATAAAAAGTTATCACGATGATGCTTTTCTTCTGATTGCTGTGTGTGATTGGTTTATAATACCTGCTTGGACTGTGTGTGGTATAATTTCCTATACAAGCACACACATTTTCACAAGCTGAGAGAAAACGAAGAGCTGCTCCGGGTTTTGAAATGAATGTAGTCAGTGAATGGTCTTCATAAATGTTATTTCCAATACCAAATACTATGCTTCCACGTGGGTGTATGTGGGCAGTTGGTGATGGATATGTGAGCCAAAAATAGATAGAGAGGATGAAGATTGACTGCTTACTGAACTGAATCTAGTCCACAAAGAAAATACCAGAAATCAAGAGTGTCTACCTTCATTAATGCAATGCATGCTCAGACAACAAATCCCCAACTGCAGGGAAGACCGTATCAAAGGGAGGATCGGAGGAGAGAAGCCTCTAGCTGATAGTGAGTGATGACTATTTTCTGCTCATGAACATCTGCTTCCTCCAGATTAAATTAAATGAGCATTGAATGACTGGGCTAATCTGAGAAGTCGCCAATTAACGTATGGGAACAACCAACCGACACATCGTAGCACAGCCCCTCACAGAAATACTGCCATGTATTCCCCAAAGGCATATTGAACTGTAAACTAGTGCATATGGTAGTCTAAGGTAGTACTAGTACTTTTAAACACAAAATGCTATTTTTACATACATTTCATTTTCTGCTATATTTCAAAGAGGTATTACTGGTCGCTACTTTTCTCTAATTTAAATGGCACATTTAAGGGAAATATTCTAGATGAAATGCTCATGTCCACGTATTTGGAGTTTCTACCAAACTATGAAACAAGATAATCAAATCAGTTTTTCAGATGATTCAGGTTTGGCTCCGCTCCTGTGTCACATGCAGGGTCATTTGAATATGCAACCCCCCTGGGCTTTAGGACAATATTTGCAAAGCTGCACCCAGAGACTGTGCACGTAGTCATTGTGACGTCATCCATCAGCTCCGTTTTGAAGATAGAACGTTACCATGTTTGTAAAAGCCTACTTGAATGGATGGGATATTAATTTACTAGTTAAGTTAAAAGTAGCAACATTTTTAAGTGACTTCCATCCAATCATTGAAACAAGAGGAGTAACCTTGATGGCCATTTGAAATAATGGCCATTAATCTTCTCACCACTCAAAGCGCTCAAACACCACGTGTCGTTTGTCACTTATACACAGGATTTCAGGGGCTACCATGCAAGATGCCACCTTGCCCATCAGGATATCATTGCTAACATGATTACTCAATGCGTAGGCACAGCTAGGAGTATTGTATCTTGACCACGGTCACATTGACCAGGACGAGCAGAGTCCTGGAAACCTTGATCCTCTAATAAAAGCATGCCCTTGCTTTTGCACTGAGCTATAGCGGCCCCCAAATAGTCCACATTTAAGGCACCTTTGCATTGGCTTCACTCGTCAGAGCCCAAGGTTCCTGGCTTGTTGCTGTTTTCTTTTGCATTCCAATCAGATCAGATTGAGCTTTTTGGGGAAGTGGACTGAAAGAGACAGGCCCAAAACATGGGCGAGTTATTATGCATTGTGGTACTACTAGTACCTTTAACTTTTTTGTATTATTGTAATGGTGATAGTGATATTTTTTGAAGCGTTGAAAATTAACTGAAGATTGTTCAACAAACACAATTCTATGGTCTTGATAAAAATTCAATAAAAAGAGTTATATACAGTACGTTTAAATTAGGTCCAGATAAAGATCCGGTCTCATGGTTTAAAGGTTACAATTAGAATAGTTGTATTTCTATAAGAGTGCCGATGACTAGTGAGGACATTAAATCTGCTTTATTCAGTGTAGAATACGCCATATTGAGGCCATGTTGAAGCTGTATTGTACTAAAAGGGCCAGTCGGTCCACAGGGAAAGAACTCAAAGACAGCCAAAGGGCCTTTTAATGTGGTTTTGTCTCTGCATGTTAAATATAGGACCACCCCAACTCCCTTATTAACCTACAAAATGTAGGCTACCCTGCACACTGCACCGGAATGTGGCTGACTGAAAGGCATTGAAACAGACTTCAAGAGCATGTGGGAGTGGGGGGGGTAAGTGGGTCATTTTGTAGAAAGAACAGCTCAGCCGGCTGAGGTCATGGACATCTGGTTGCACTACAGAAAATAGGATAATTTGGATATTCTGAAAGGGATGCACAGCAGCATTCGTTCAAACAGTTCCAGGAAAAAGCGTGAAGGTAATGTCCTAAGAGAAAACAAAGGGTAGGGATCATGTGTTTGGAAAACCTGTATAACCAGCATCTGTCATCCAGCATTTACAGTATGTGTGGTTTTTATATGAGCTCAGACCTCAGGAGTTGATTGGCATTAGTTTCTGGCTGGCAACACTTTGCAACAGGGACAGAATACGCTATGATTTTGACCTGATGGCAGCACTAGACACAAAGTAAAACAATCAACAATGGCCGTTTCTCATTTTTCACGTCTACATGAACGAACACACATTGCCTAGAAGACTTATATTAGTTAGCTATGCATTATGATGGTGCAGACATAATTCTACACTGTCTGATTCCATCCAGTTTAACAAGGTTGGTGTTTTTTTTTTAAATGATTGCAAAAGTTAATTTATCTATATTTTAAAGCATATGAACATAGCACCTATGTGTGGACGAATAAATCAACTATACCTTCATTAGCATAACCACAGATACCAGGACCAGGGGGCAGCTGCACAGGACAGAGGAAGCAGAAAAGAGGACAAGCAGGGAGGGAGCCAGGGCCATCTGTAGAACAAAGCCTGACTGGACAGGTCGTGCCGTTACCCCGGCAACGTACAGAGGGATGAGGGGAGAAAGGTTTAGGGAAGAGGGAGGAGTACGACTGGAGCTCGGCTGGCTGTGGCACTCTGTTATTGTTTGAGCCTGATGATCATGTCTGCATGCTGAGTGGAGACGAAGAGATAAACGAATAGTGGGCTTAATTGACAGCATGCATGCGAACCATCGCACGTGGTTTCACCTAACCAAATTTACAGACAAGATCAGTCTTGGTGTACAAAGTCATGGTTCCCTTTCTCTCTGGCTGAGATGACTCAAAAGGCATCAGCTTTCCTTTTGGTATTAATGATCCAGGGAAGCTTTCTGGATAGATCCCTTATGACTGGAGTGTAACAAAAAAGCAGAAGGCAAAAAGTATACATAATAAATGCAGTTCCACCAGACCAAAGCTGCAGCAGTGATGAAGCGGGGTTTCCCCAGCTTGACACAGACGCCTTCAGCTCTATTTATATACAGATGGCTGAAGTTGCTTTAACTGAAAAATGAATGGGATATCCATATTACGGCTCTGTAGTCCAATCAGGGCTTTGATGAATTACAGAGGTTTATAAATAAATTGTAGTGTTTGTTTCCGTGTTTGTTTCCAGAGATCGGTCGAGGTGCATGCCGGAAGAGGCAGGACGCAGAGGCAGGGTTCAAAACAAAAAGGACTTTAATAGTCAAAATGTAAAAACTCAAAATTCCAAAAAAAGGCCAAACACAGACAAGGACAGGAACACCCACCATCCAACAGAGACAATCAATAATGACGTGAAAAGGGACAATAGACACACATGGCTTAAATACACAGGGGAGGTGCAGGTGATTGGACACAAGTGGAAACAATCATCGACACAGCAGACAATCACAGGGGAGGACAGGACAAAGCAGGAAGTGATCAAGTTACCCCAGGGACACGAGAGACATGAACCTACAAAACAAAACAGGAAATGAACCCAAACCGTGAGACACATGATTAAAAAAGCACTAAAGTGAACGCCCCAACCTCCCCCCTCCCAGCTGACATTGCTCACCCATTACTTTCTCACATCATCTTCTCTTCCTCCACGTGTCTCACCTCTATTCATTCCCTTCCACACATTTATACTCTTTTTCACATCTGCCTAAATTTTCAATGCTTTGATCATTGATAACCAAAGACGTTTTTCTTACTGCTCATGTAGGGAGTCACTGTCTAATCCTGGTTGAGGAGTGCAAGGCCAGAAAACAAAGCACAAAAGCACAGAACCAGTAAGCATAAAAGTTGGAGACACACCACACACTACACAACACATCACTTTATAGTGAAACAGAATAAACATTTACAAATTGTATCACAAACCCAGAGTTGCTTCCCCTGTCTGTCTGCGCATCACGTCATTCCCCACATACACCATTTTATACAAGTGAGGAGGACGGCATAATAGGTTATAAAGGTTATACGGCCTCTTTATCATAGTCACTATTTTAACATCGGCCAGTGGTTACACTGACAAGTAGGTTCCTTTAAATACAGAATGGAAAATAAACATCTCACCGCAAAACCAAATAAAAAAAGTCTAGTCAATGGAACCAGAAAGTAAAAAAAGAAGTAAAACTCACTCCTTTAGCACAAAGACATCATGAAGGAAAGTATCGTCACAAGAGAACGACAGCTCGCTACATTTGCATTTTACTCTTGTCATGGTTATTTGTGTTTTTGCATGTTTCTTGCTGGATAATCGTCATGTTTGCGTGAACGTTTTGAGACTCAGCTCTCTGTATTTTGGGGTTGTTTCCCTGCACACGCTTGCAGGAATATGTCTGCTGGGAATTGCAACAGCGACCAGCATGGTTTCCCTCCTGCTGCCAGATGCTCGCTGGGAGGAAAGTTTCCTGTCCTCCATAAGAGGATAAGAGAATAACTTTACAGGATATAACGCTTCCCTGGAGAAACATCTGCACGGGATCCTTTTGCTTATATTCTGGTTCACAGTTTGATATCAATATAGTTATTTCTCAATGAATAAAAAAAGAGACGTAGTAGGAGTGAAAAGTGCTACTAACATGCATGCATGTGGGGAAAACCCCACCTCAGTACATGTACACACAATAAATGTGCACCCTCGCTCAGTCTCACACACACATTTTGTGTGGACACTATTATTTTCTCCATCATCATTCTTTCTCTCCTTTTGCCCATCATTCACTTACTTTTTTCATTTCGATTCATCCCCCTCACCACTGGTCTCCCTGGAAGGCGTTGCCTTGATGAATTATTCAGTTTTGACCTTTAGAAATCTCTGCCCTTGTGAACAGAGAGAACCCTTGTGTTGTGTTATGTGTGTAACATTGTCTTCCCGCCACTGCTTCATATTAGATTTTATATATATATATATATATATATTAGTGGTAGGACGCTATTTGAAAGGAATAGAGTTTTTTTCTAAATTGAAATCAATAAACACCAGATGACCAAATAACAGGGAATTTCAAAATGATCGGGGCACGAGACTCAGGCATTCAGTGCATATTTTAATACAATGTTCAAATGTATAACGCTACACAGACAAGTGAATATATGTGATAAATACTAGAAAACATATGAAGAATCAGCGTACAGATCCATATTTTCTAAGTTCCCCTGTTAGTCCAGCGGGCATAGCGGTCCTGAGAGCAGTGATACAATTTAATTAAAAGGCGGCTGTTATAATCTGCGAGCACTCTTACAAAACATCCACCTATTAAATGTCAATAAGGAACCAAGGCCTTTTCCAGAAGCATCTGTAAGAAGTGGAAAGTGAAAAGACAGGAAGGCCTGGCACTAATTACAGCCAAACAAGGACATTGGAGGAAATTGCATTTCCACCAAGATTGCTTAAAGGGGGACATGTTGACAGTTAATTCCCACCTCAGAAAAAATAAATTATTAACAATTAAGCAGGTTTTCTGTCGAAGTCGTGAAGCTGTTTCTTTAAAGAAAAAAAATCGTACACCTGGCCGTCTTTAAAACTTAAAACTCATAATTTAGCACATGGTGTGCCTGTGAGTCGGTGCTCGTTAATTAGACACACAACCCTGTGTTCCCTGTTGTGAGAGAGGATAGTGGGATGAAAGAACTAACCCAATTCCTTGCTGCTCCCAATTAAAGGGTGCAGATATGATTGTTAAAAGCTTCAACACACACACACACACACATGCACAGTGCAAACACACACATCAGGACACAAATAATTGCTAATAACTTTTGCAGTTCAAGGATTTATTGCTCTCTTCGTATTTTGAGATAGAGAAAAAAGCCAAGACTGGGACACACTGCTAATTATATTCAGAGGGAGACAAGACAAGAGAAGAAGAAGAAGAAGAAGAAGAAGAAGAAGAAGAAGAGTGAAATTAAAGTAACTACGGAGGGTATTTTGGTTCCTTCTTTCCCTCGAGAAGAGGGCAAAAGGCTAATAGCACTGAGACTGCAGAAAGCCGGAGCAACTTGAGGAATCAGAGCAAATGAAAACTGCACAGACCCACGGAGACAGGCATGGACGCATGGACGCATGGATGCATGGACGCATGGACGCATGGATGCATGGACGCATGGACGCTGTGGAGACACATACTCAGCACGCCACAGACCTCCCCGGCAGACAACTTTGACAGGTGACTTCCTCGGCGTCCCGGGATGTGAGACAGTGCGAATTGAACTTTAGGCAAATAAGAGGAGAACGCACAGATGAATGAACAGTAGTGCACACTCACATGGCCCAGAAAAAGATGACATTGTTATGGTGAAGTCCAAACTACGCTGGCGGTGCCTTCAATCTCTTATAGAACTGAGCGTAATTTTGTCCCTCACTAGGCCTCTGCATCCTTCATCCATTGTCCACCCTCGGTCACCATCTACACACCTGGGAGGAAGAAACAGCATTTGAAGCAAACTGGATTGGATATTTATTTTTCTTCTTGTTCAACAAGTTCTTGTTGCAAATGGAGCTGCGAGTCAAACTGTATTCATTTTTACACCCAGTGTTTCATGTTCTTTTTTAAAAATTCAAACTGAACTAAAAAAAAACTATGCGGTTTCTGGTTTTGCGTCCTGTTTTCTGTACAGTAGACTCTCCTGAGAGAAAGGATCCATGGAAACTAGGAAGGAGGGGAGAAGGAGATTGAGGCCGTGTGTTTTGGGGGAGGCGGTCAGTCCGTTAACCTGCTGACTCTCCTCTGGCCTTTAATGGCCTTTACCATAGCAACAATGCCCTATATAGGTATGTTAATAATGTAACAGACAGGAGAATAAAGCTGCCAGTCAAAGAGTGAATTATTCACCACTGGCACTGATTAGAACTGAGAGAGAAAGCGAGAAACAAAGTGTTGAGGGTGTGACAAAGGAGATGTGATGTCACTTGGGAGGAGGAGAGGAGAGACAGAGAGGAAGAGAAAGAAAGCTATTCTTCTTTACTCTTACTCGTGTGTTGAAAGGAGCAATGAGTTGTGGGATTTAACATGCTTATTTATGTCTTTTGACGTTTTTCTTGACAGCCTCCGTTCGCTTTCCATGCTGTGAAAGCTGTGCGTAAATCGTGATAAATGTAACAGTGAAACGCACACACACACACACACACACACACAGATACACACAGGAAGTGTTTGTGAGCATGTCCTCTGACGGGAATAAAAATATCAGACAAGCAGCTGGAAGCACTCTAAAGGACGATAACAAAAATGGTTGAAGACTTTCTATCTGGTTAAGTCACACATTATTTAATCTTTGTCTCTTTGACTCTTCACGCGCGCCACTTCCTGCCTTTTCAGGAAGCAATGCTTGAAACACAAACCTTTAGGAAGCAATTAGCAACGCAAATACATTGAGCTCATGTATAAATACAGCCTGTATCACTTCATAGCACAAAGCAATGTAGTGATGAAAAGAAGGTAATTAGAAGCTTTTGGCCCAAAAGGAAATGTGCTGTGTAGCCATTTGCATGTGTGTGGACGAGACAGACATGCAGGAAGAGACACACAGGGACACGTTTTCTATAAGATGACGTGAATTCAGCCCAAGTTCTTTTGGTTGTCACATCTTCAAGATTATAAGTTACAAACAATGCAGGTGATTGTGGTTTTTTTTTCTGCAATACTAAAAAAATATTTTCATTTGCATCTTAAAACTTCAATACAAATGGTTCTGTTCTGAATGATCTGACCAGGTTGATTAGCTGATGATGATTTCAGTTCAGCGCTGCACGTTACATTCAACACATAATGTTTGTGAAAACATACCAGTCCACATGTGCTGCAGTGATGAACCAACCACACAGCCTCACCCTCATGTCCCAGTTTACTGTTTTTCCAGGATTGTACGACCATGTGTGCGTGCGTGTTTGTGTGTTTGTGTAATGAGTGTAGGAAGACACTGCTGAGCTTTGTTTTTGTCATGATTACACAGGGTGGAATAACACCTGAGGCAACCAGATGGAGTCTCACTGTAAAGAACGGCACAATAAAGCTCCTTTTTGAAGTCTATTTATTTACTTTGGGAGTCAACATACTGAACAGCAACTAACAATTAAGCAACCTTTATTTAGAAAAAAAAACACATCACCGCAAAAGTAATTAGATTAACAAGGAAGAGGAAAGACAATGATCCACTTGATGGGGATGTGAATAACTTCCCAACAACTGGTCCCTGTCACACATCTAGGGTAAATGTCAAGTTTGGCGACTCCAAAAACACAAATTTTTCTGTTCTAATTTCTATAAATAAGACCAAGACCAAACCTTGACACCTGTGGAAAGATTAACATAAATACATGTATAGCTGTATTTAGTGTATGTAGCTGTTAGTGCCACTATTATGCTTTCATTTATTGGATTGTGGAGGTTAATATTGTAAACGTGTCTTTGCGGGGAAATTTATCACAATATAAACATTAGATGTAGATATAAAAAATGATTATCTGAATATTGTTGTTGGACCACCGAACCATCCATGGTTCTATCCATTCATCTGTATTTCTCTCTGTTTATTAAAAAACGGATTAAAGACCTGTGACAGTTTTGCGTAATTGTTATATCTCACATGGAGGTTAAAACGATGAATCTGGTGAAGTGAAAGTTTGAATTTTGAAAGGACGTATTCACCAACTACCAAACACCTGATCGAAATTGCAGAAATGGTAAAACGGAATACAGATGAGATAAACACAATCGAAAATTCATACTAAGCAGAAAACAGTTGACTGAAACCAAAGTTTTTATTCCTTTCAACCTGCTTTAAACCCTTGAAATACCCTAAAAAAGCCTTTTCTAGAAATATACGTATCCTTAGTCCTTTGCTCAACAGTATTTCGGGATTATGCATAAACTGAAATGATTAGTGCACCACATCCACTGCTGCCTCTCAGTGGTCTGTTAAGGGACAAGAACAAGGAAGCAACAGCAAAGAATTCTGCACACGACACACAGCGTGAAATCACACGATAAATGGTGCAAAATTAAGAAATTAAAAAAGGAGAGAGAAAGGGTAAGGAGAGGCAAGGGGGTATGTTTTTTTCTTTTTTGAAGGACAAAAGAAAAGAGATATAGCTGGAGACATTCCGCCTTTGTGCGC
The DNA here is from genome assembly GCA_021346845.1 of Apeltes quadracus. Lineage (NCBI taxonomy): Eukaryota > Metazoa > Chordata > Actinopteri > Perciformes > Gasterosteidae > Apeltes > Apeltes quadracus. Next base: position 7,984,066 of record CM037928.1, on the reverse strand, counting down.
CAATACAAAAGAGCAGACAATGAACCATGGACACCTGATCACCAAGTCCTTGGACCAGAGAGAGAGCGAGAGAGCCTGCAGGAATAAAGAGAGAAGTGGACAAGGGCACTGGGGTGCATTTGAGTGTGTGTGTGTGTGTGTTTTATCTAGGGAAATGGGTGAAAGCCAAGAAACAGGTCCCCATTGTGCAGAATGGGGTAATGAGGGAGGTAATGAGGGTTTGAGTTTCCAGAGCTGCCCATTACAAGTGCACCAGGCTGCTCAGGGGACGGAGGGAGCAGAATGGGGGTGGTGGGTTTCAATGAAGATACGGGAGCTTGATCTAGATAGCAGTCAACAGCCGTCTGTCTCAAACTACCACACAGGGGGTAGAAGTGACAGTCTTTTTTTTCATGATGAAAGATAGTGGATGATTATGATTTGATGTGTTTAACCATGCAAATGTTAAGTATTTTCAATTGTATATTTTGGTCTGAAAATTAATATTTCCTGCAAAATACCCTTTCTACTTTGTGTTTGAGATATTTGTTTCCAAAGTGCTTCACTGTAGTATTAGAAATGACCACATGAGGGCAGCAAACAACAATGATGGAACAATGACCTACTCCTGTACGTGTGAGGACCTCTTTTAAAAAGATCACATTAAGTGTGAAACCCACCATAACAAGTACTAGTAACTCTTACCTTGGATGCCGTGCGTTGTTGGGCTGTTGAGCTTGCTGTTGTCATTATTGCCTCGCTTTTGTAGCTTTGTCCGTCAAAGAAGTTTGTATATAGAATACGAAAGTAAATAATGGAAACACTATTGGTGAACGAACATCAAAATATACTTGTGTTAAGTGTTGACCAAATTGTTCCCACATTGTTAAATCTCTTAAGGTCTAAAGTTTCAGTTTAGAAGTTGCCAGGGTTGAATTGAACAAACGCACACACACACACACACACACACGCATGTACAAACTCTTCACCACTAATTGTGTGCATTGTTTTTTACTTTAAGACAGAGCTGGAACTTCCTCTTCCACTCTATAAGCTCAACAACCTCTTTAATGCAAACAGTATATATTGCTTAATGTGACTGTGGAAAGAAAGAAGACACGTTAATAGATAGGTGAGGAGAGATTCACTGAGTGATACGCGTGTACTCTCAGTATGTATACACCGTGAACCACAGAGCCGCCCTCTTTGGGAACGGGCCAGCGCTGCTGGCTGGGAAATATTGGAAGATTTAACAGCAGCGCTGGCCTTAAACTGAGGTTAATCTGCCCTTTAGCGTTCTCAAAGCTTCAAAGTCTCTCTCGTCTCTGTTCCCCAGAGGTGGATGTCTTAGAAGACGTAGGGAGCGACTGGACTTTACAAGTTGCACGTCCGGAGACGCAAATACCCCCTGATTCATCCCCTGTGTGTGTATCCATAATAGCTGTGAAGCCTTGGATGTCACCTTGTCATCCCCCGGCTTGCTTGTCTGACTGTTTAAACTCAGGAGACTGACACCGACACTGGGGCAGAACGAGCTCGCAAGTGGAATGTAAGCATTTGGGAAATGTGAGAACTTGTCTGCGACTTGCACTCTGTGTGCAGTCTGCCGCACTATTGTGGTCTGCGCTTGTGCCTCTGTCTGTGTGTGTGTGTGTGTGTGTGTGTGTGAGTAGTCTGAACCCTTAAAGTTTACCACAGCGGTTTTCACAGAGATTTTTAGTTGCTCCTGGGGACCATGTGAACGTGTTACAGCGTTGATATTGGGGAAGTATGCTTACCATGTAGGAGAATCTAATGACACGACAGTTCTCTTCACAGTTATCCTCGTGCCGTAAACCCCTGCTCACTCCCTTGCTACCTTTGTGTTGACATGTTCAAGATGAAAAAGGAGGAAACCGTGTGAATATGACCGTGGTAAGAGGTGGTACCAACGACCGTAACACCTTGCCGTTATCTGGCATCTTGCCATAACTTTTTCCATTAAACTTCCAAGAAGACTGTGTGTGCAATTCATTGTGACATATGTGCACGCAGGGCCGGCCCAAGTCATAAGCGAACTAAGCGGCTGCTTGGGGCCCCCTGGCTAGGGCAAGCAGCCCTAGTTTTGTATTATAACCTCACTGTATTGGTTTATCATTTTCGCTATAACAGTATACAGTGGGAGGGGGGCCCCCAAATAAAATTCTGCTTAGGGCCTTGAAGAGGCTCAGGCCGGCACTGTGTGCACGGCATCACAAGACGCATCCTTCACACGGGCACAAGAATTCACTCAAGTAACTGTTCATTTTAGTTATTAGTCATGGTTTTAAATCTGCTCTGGTGTACCTCTATCTTTGAGTAGATTCATTTAAGATTTAGGCCTCGACAGCAGGGATGTTTTTAGCAGTGGTAGAACTGGCAGTGTAACTTGGTTGGTCCATTACTTTGGAACAGACCAAAACATTTTACCTGGAGGGTCATACAATCTTTTAAAGCACACTTAGTCCCCAGAGGATGAATCCTAATGACTATGGCCGAATCACTTTTTCTGTGCAATGGCACAAATACTATTGGATGGATATGAGAATTGATACACAGATATTAGATAAAGACATCCATGGCCTTTAAATGATTTTTAAAACTGGTGCTGCAGGGTTAAAAACGATATTTGTTCAATACTTAGGTTTATGACCAAATAAATGCAAACCGTACAATCAGAGTTACACTTTTTGTTAGGTCCTGACTAGTGAATTTTATCATGCTAACACAAGTAAAACATTGTGAGCATGTCAAAAATTACTTTCTAAACCTATCACCGTGAGCAGGTTAGCGCCGCCTTGGAGCCTAGTTTGGCTGTGAACAGCCAAACTAGTGGCTTTGTTGCGTTGGACAATCAACCTTAATCCTAACCCAAACCTAATTCTCACCTTAACCTTCACACCGCAAGTCTTAACTTGTAAACGGGCCCTTTGAAGGAGTCAAGACTGGCAAGTATGTGCTCACTGTCCAACGTGATAAAGTGGCTAGAGCCAAGCTGGTGGCTCTGCAGGGCTGCACCAACATGCTCACGCTTTTTTTTGTTTTAACACAAGGTGGTTAAGATATATATAGAGGTACAAACAAAACTTGCCTTTAAAAGGAAGACACACATACGGTTTCATCAATCATGGTTTGGGCATGCGTTGCTGTGATGAAAGCAACGACACAACGGGCATGCATGCGTTTTCCACCGAGTGCAACTACTGCTGCGTGGAACAATGTTCCTCCAGAAAAAAAGCAAACAAAACGTGATCCGGCTGTTTAGTTTCACAGCTATAATTTAAAACGATACATGCCACTGTAATTGACCACAAAATAAGAACTAAATTACAATGTAGACTGTAGCAGAACCATTAGTTAAGCAGAAAGATTTGAGGGGTCCCAGAACACCAATCTGAAAACAATTACCGGGAGCAGCAGAGAGACGAGAACAGAAACAACACCCATTTCAATAAACGCTTATGTAGCTTTTTGGCCATTGTTCATACCACCTATATTCCCCTGATGGCTATATATGAACTCATTGGCCGCGAGCAATGAGTCCGACTGGCCGGACAAATCACTTGTGACTGTACATCTTGATCCAAAGGAATTCATTTATTATCAATTTTCTTCTTATAATAGCTAAAAGATCTTTCATTTTAGGGATTTGAGCATTTTCCCAGGCTGCCTTTGACCTTTTTTGCTCTGTGAATAAGTTCTGAGAATGACTACACAGTGAAATCTATGTTTAGCCAATATGCACCAGATGCGGGTTGAGCTTGGCCACATAAGTTTAGCGGAAGAGAAGAAAGCAGCTTCCCTGTCAGCCTATTAGAGCCTAAATATGCTCCCAACACTTAAAGCACACACCAGCAGCCCCACAAATTCTGTCTCTCTTTTATTCTTTTCATTCACACACACACATACACACACACATACACACAGACACACACACACACAGACACACTGTCTGTCATGCTACTCCTCGTTTGAGGGTCCTTGTGGCAGTGGGGCTGCCCCATCAAATGCCTGTGTCCTGTTTGATCCCATACTAGATTTCAAAGGGAGACACCTGATCCCCACCCCGGGTGAGTGGGTGTAGGGGGGTGGGGGGGGAGGGGCATGGGGAAGGACAGTGGGCAGGGGGTACAATGTTTGTAATAGATGGGTATGGACAGAACCCTGGTCTCCTCTCTCTGCCTTTTTCTCTCTGGCTCTGCGTCTCTCTTCCCAAAGGTCCTGTTTGAATGGGAAGGTGAAGCTGGACGGGCAGTCGGGTGGGCCGGGGTTGAGCTAGTGGTCTACTTGTGTGTCCAATCCGCTACACAAGGGGGCCTCGTCTACGAACCGCAAAGCTGCGCGTGTTAACAGTAGCCGACCTGTCCCAGTTCCACGCTGAAGATTTTAATCAATACACACAAACACTCGTCTCTTTTTCAGTCGCTGCATGTTTTCTACAAGTATATTGGCGGTGGGACATTTATGGGGCTCCTTTCACTTAAGACAATAGATTTAGGTTATGATTGCTGGTCTGCATGCATTATAAATATTAACTTATTTGTGGACAAGCAGCCCTCACAGATTTTAAACTTGTTTGAAGGACGCTTTAATAAAGTCCACACTCAACTGAATCTTATTTACAGCTTTTCCTTTCTCAATTATAATGACACTATACCTGTATCCCTCTACTTGTGTTACTGTAGCTTTTCTTTTTAGTCTTTCTCAGCAATATCTTGTTGTGTGAAAAGAGTTTTTAATCCAATTTTTGTGTTAGAGCAAGTCGTTACAAACCTCAAAATCTGGGCCCTGGTTGCCTAATGTTCTGGAGCAATGGTGGGAATTTTTACCGTTAAAACTAAAAGGTCCAATATCCTTCCAAGCAGGTGGAATTTCTGCCAGCGAATGCGGCTTTTTTGAACCAATATTTTTAATACAAAAAGAGCCCTGGGCCCTGATTGTTAACACGAGGCCGTGATCTAAAGTCTGTCCAACCTGTAAACAGATGATCAACACTTGTTTGTTCAGATATTATCACAAATCTAAAAACTAAATTCTAATCAATATTTATGCGCTTTACATATTTTACTTTACAACATTCCACAATGTTAACGAAATGGTTAAGAAAGTTTTAGGCCTCAGAGCAGAAAAACAGAGCAGCATGCTGAAATCTGCGATGGTCTATATCCGTTTCTTTACGAGGTGAATTAATGACACAGGAGACCTTTAAAGGCATGGTTTGAAACACCTTCCAATTGTACTCACGCTCTGCTACACACACAGACACGCTGGGGGTTTCCTGAAAGGTTAAGAAACGTTGTGATCAGGACATGAGAAAGTTTACACAGTAGAACGGCCAAGCAATTCAAAAACCCCACCAGCATTGAAATCAGTTACATTGTGTTCAGGCTTTCTGGTTTTGGCAGCAAATTTCCACTGAATTCCATATCTCGCACCCACAAAGCAGTAGGGGATTATGCATTTCTGCTTATTCAGCTAAATTGGGAAGTAATACCCTTACTGTGGTTCAGCAGGCGTGCCTTGCAGCTCCTTACACGATCCCCTCTGTTGTTAGCATTGTAGCATAGTATCTCTCCACTAGCCTGCACATTCACTACAGCAGTGCAAAAAAACTTTCGACACAGCGTGGGTTAATAAAATCACCATTATGAATATTCTCTTTAGCCTTGCGAGCCCTTGTTGTCTTCCCTCTTCTTCCGCCACATTCTTCCAGATTGAACCGGGTGTGTTTCTGTGCCGCTCATGCGTGTCACCTGGCATGTCTGAAGACATGATTTCCTTCACGTTACCAGCGAACTGGGCTTTCTGGATATGACTGCTGGGAGAAAAATCGACAGTGATGAAAATCCACTTGAGTTCGACCCAAAAGCAACAATGCCCCAACCGGCCGTGACCCATGTTTTAGTTTCCTAATTGAAACTCAAGCCTGCAGAATGTCACGCAGCAGCACAATGCAGCGTGCTGGCCATGCTGTGCTCAGCATATGTGGGCAGGATTGTTTTACTGGAGTCTGATGTTTTATTTAGCATGCGTCCGTTGTTAGTGTATGTGTCATGCCCCTTGCGCTTAATGGATGATGAGGGACCATTAATTGTCCATCAATTAAACACGTGATTGATAACTGCAGTCCAAACTCACATGGGCCACATTGTACGTGTGTTTGTTTGGTGTGTGTGTGTGTGTGAATTACCGTGTGCCAGCATAGGTATGTGGATGATATTTAATTCACCAGATGTCACTGCCCCTGGTCACACTTATCTGAACATGAAGACACGCGGATGCAACCTGAAACCCCGGGCTTGGGTGGCTCTCTTGTAATAACCCCGACATCATTAAAAATAAACAGGGAACACGACAATTACCACCTATTAGAGTCCGTCTTGCTCAAGCGCACTCAGTCTGCATTGACAACACAGCCTGATGGTTAGAAGGGCTTCCGCATGGGCAGATTATATTCTTATTTCAATTTGAATGGTTTTATAAAAGTAACATATGGAAATGTCCCCATGAACTTTCAAGATGTGTGACTGAATAAATGTGGAGTAAAGCTAAAAGCTTTTATATTTGAGTCTCCCTCCTCATACATAAATGCAATGAAATCAAGATGTAACCCGGCCATAAATATGTTTTACAAGCACATACTTCAACAACACGTTGACTAGCACAATCAAAGCAGGAATCCTCCAGTGAGCTGAGTTTAGAATAGGGAGGAAGTCTGAAAACTGTGCTCTCTGGCCAAAACTCTACTCAGAGATGAATCTCTGGGTTACATTAACTCAGATTTTTGTTTATCTCATCGTCCACTTGCAAATAGACCGCGATGGAGGCGTGTCTATAGATATATTTGCCTCAGTAATGTACATCTTCCCTCTTCGTCTTCAGGAAAACTCGATGTTCATGCAACCAGAACACAGAATTGATGCATGAAAGCCGTTAATACAGGCCCTCTAAGAGTTCTGTATACACCTTCCCGAACCCTAAAATGTAAACACTTTAACGATTCCTACAATGCTTCCCATGCTGAGTTTGTTGCTGTATGACAGGAAGTATCCTGGAGACAAGCGGAGTTACTAGCGACGCACTTCCACCGAAACAGTTTGTAAAGATGGTTTGTAAGCAAAAGCAGTAGTTTTCCATCGATGGCGTTTCAGTCCACTCACAGCATGAATTCCACATTTACGATAGGGCTGGAGTGCTTTTACCAGAGTAGTGAACACTTAACATGCCGCCTGGTCTACCTTCCTACGGCCCCAGCAGGCCTGCGTTTCTGACACATGACTATTGTCGTACAGCTAAATTGTAACCATGGACACCAATGTCAAACCTTTGGTGTAGCCAAAACGTAAGTCATGAGAAAGCTCACAAGCCTGTCTTATACACTTGAAAGTCTTTGATAGATACCGTTGCCTCTTTTAATTGGGTCAATAAGGCAATTGGTTGTCAAATCGGTAATCTATAGGAATTTCTGCCGGTGCCTGGTAACAAGGAGTTCCCCACTCAATATTTATGACAGCACTTATTACGCTTTGTGTACTGTTGACTTTTTGCGGTAGTGATTTTCCATGGCGGTCTACCCAACTGCAGACGCTTCCATACTTGTGCGAGTATGAACACATGTTAATGGCTATGGACACCTCCAAATACTTCACTCTAGGGCCTCTTTCTCACACACGTCTGCTTAGAAAACTTACATCTGCGTCTGTCGGAGGGGATGTACGTAGTGAAAGTCGGTGGTTTTCCATTGGATTGTTCTTTGTGAGTCATCTCCATATGTGTGCAAGCTTTCTTTCTCTCTCCCACACACTCAATCCCTCCTGCTGACTACCGACCGACACCACCTGGTTACAATCAGCCGGGGCCAGGGGTTAAAATCATTGTGTCTTTAGCGTGGCGGAGGGAGGCTCATGAAGGGATTGGCGAGGCAGGAAGGAGGATTGAGTTGGACTTGACAACATGTGAGGTACACCTCGTGAATGCGTTCATCTGCCTCTGAAACGTGACAAGCGCTCGACAATGACGTATGTGGGTACCAAGTCGTGTTAGCTCAAATAGGAAAAAGACACTTTAAACTCTTTTCAGACTCTCCGCTTGCGTTACTCAGATATAATGCCAAGGAAATAGCCGCGAGGAGGAAAGCGTTGTATGGCTCGAAATGGAAAAGATCACTCATCGCAAAGAACTAAATGTTTCCTGTGAGAGCGATTGGGCCGAGGGCAAAGAGTTAACTGAACACCAGACTGTGGTACTTCTCCAACTTTAGACATCAGACCTTTAACTCAGGAAGCAACGCTAAAGTCAAAACCATCCACAGCTGTCTACAAATACACTGAGACAGAAACATTTGAGATTCATCCAGATTTTGTTTTTGTCAAACGAGATCAGGCCAGCGTTTTTGAAAAGGCCAAGAGCACGAAGTGGGGGAAAAAAGGTGGTCCGCATTGTGCTCTGCCCCCCTTAACTGTGCAACGTGTCAATTTCTACCTAGAAACAGAATGTCTTGAGTATCGTGTTTTCTTTGTGATACGCTTAGCACTTGTAAAGTAGGACCATTCCATAGGCGTCCATAAGGTTTCCTGCAGAGAAAGGTAGAGTTTTGACAGCACCTGCCTTTGACCATCCATCTCCCTCCACACACTGGAGCAATGGTCATTGGTTGTGGAGATGGGACCCTGATTGTGTGAGAGCTGCCGTGTGTGTGTGTGTGTGTGGGGGGGTCTGGAGCTACTTAACCCTAATTGTGCTTTTTTAAACAGTTTTACAGCGCACACCCATCACTTGGTTTTTGTTTGCCCACTTCAACTTCAGCACTCAGTGTGGTTTGAGAAGGCGCTGGAGTCGTTAGCTTAAAATAGCTGTCGGTGGCAGCGTTTCATTCTGCAACTTAGCTCTGCCAGACGCAGGTCCAGTGTCACCTCTGATGTGTTGAAATCAATCGGCGGGATTGTCAGCTGGTTTTAATGGAGGCCTTGTCTCTCTGCCATGTCATTCTTTCCAAAAATCTTTAATTGAGTCTGTCCTCTGTCTCTCACTCGCCGCTCTCACACAGTCTGCAACTTATATCTTCCTTTCTCTCCCAGCTCCGTTTTGTGGTCAAGATGTAAACCAGAGGCCCCGGCGGCAACACACAAAATTAGTTTGTTGCTACAATAACCATCTCTTAACAAACAAAGAAATATGTGTGTAAGCCAAAGCTGTTCTCTGCACCCCGGCCCTCCGCCTGACACTTTGCAGACCCTCGACGTGGCAGCTGGAATACGTGAGATTATTAAGAACTTGCAGGACTTATTTCAAACAGACATTTGTCATTCAGACACTGTTTTGTCAAGTTGTTATGGGCTTAAATTCATTGACTATTTTCTATCTTCTGATAGAAAGGGCTACGAGTTTGCTTCCTTGTGATATAGACTATAGTTTTTCATAGAATCTAGATCTCTTAATCTGTCCATACAACAGTAGGATGCTGTTTTCCTCCCTCATTGATGGCAGATGTGAATTTGACCTGACGGACAGACACTTATCTTGCCATTGATTTATATATCTGTTCTCTTTCCGCTGATGATATACTCCCAAGCGTCTTTATTGCCACACCGGAAATTCACTTAAAGAGAACATGACATTGCAAATGTAATGTTGTATCTTGTTGATTCTCTGTGACCACGTTAGAAACGGTCAAGCTCATTTCATCACACCCCTGAGGATTCTGGATTTCTAGTTTTGGCCGACAGGGCGTGCTTGAGCAAGAACCAATGATGATCTGGCGTCTGGGGTGCCGCTGAAGAGCTGACCCTGTCCTCTGATCTCCTCAGCAATTCAAATTAACTGTAATAAAAGAGACCTACATGTGGGAAAATGTATTTTTTATGGTAGTTTCTCATCCAAAGAGGAGCCATGTTTTTAAATGATTTCTCTAAATGTAAAATTGTGCTGATATTTAGTCTGCACGTCATCTGATAAAGTTGGTCAAGATAGACTTTGGGTCTCTAGTGGTGATGATGTAATACAATTACATGACTCATGCCAGAACATCGTTATTGATCCTCGGACTTCCCATTTCTATTGCTCTCTTTCATTCGCACTCGTGCACGTGTGTCTGTCTGCATGTGGAAGAGAGCGAGGCTTGTGCTGTATGTGACTCGGTTCACGGTGATGTCATTTTAGAAACATTCGGCGCTGCCACTTGTCAAGATTGAGGAGATAAAACGTTAAGAAAGAAACGTTCAATCTTGTCCACAGGCAAAAAAAGCGAGACTGCTCTTCACATTCTGTGCTATTCAGCACAGCCCTAAAACAGAAGCCATCCTCAGCCATAAAACTTTAACTCATGGTGAACTCTAGCTGACAGAGTAGAGTTACACAATAGTCGAATTGCATCTGAAGCATCGTAAACCATTTTATAGTGATTCTCACTATTTCGGTGTCACACACATATGAGATGTGGTTTTTATGAATAGAAAGAATAGAAAAGATTTATAAGTCCAATGGAAGAAACATATTTATGGCTCTGAGTCTCCCATTGCAAGACAACCCAGAACACGAGAAGAACTCAGTTCAGCAGACCACGGGTTTTAAAGGTGTGTGTGTGTGTGTGTGTGTGTGTGTGTGTGTGTGTGTGTGTGTGTGTGTGTGTGTGTGTGTGTGTGTTAGTGTTTTTGCATGAATGTGTGCTTGTTGCCACTTTCATTACGAGTAGAACATATCTGCAGAATAAACTTTGAAAGGGGCATCCATCACTTAAAACTTTCTGGGAACTAGTAGAGGTAGCAGAGAATCAACCGAGAGGGTCTTCATTCTAATAAGCATGTTTTCTATGGCAAAGGGCGAGTGGAAAAACACAGCAGCAATTACTGTGAAAGTTAAACTTGGCCATAAATGTGAGCTGAAAATGCTTACTGCAGCATTCGGCAGTGTAACACGGGAAACACCTCAGTTGCATAGACACCGGATATTGAAATCTCTTTCGGTTCCACAATGAAATGATTAAGAAACAATCCCCAACTTAGAATGAAGTGACTGAGCCCTGTCATGAAAGGAGGCTGAAGCCTTTCCATCTTTTTCCAGTTACAGAGGCTCAGAGGGCAGCCATCTAACTCCAGTGACGTGCACTGATTAGAGAAGGGTTGGCATGGAGGCAGCGTGTGTCTGCCAAGCTTCCACCACCCAAGAACATTGTTATACACATAAGGAGTCAAATGAAAGCGCACCCTTTTTTTTTTTAACACAATGCTTAAATGCTGATTGGATGAAAATATAACTACACCCCTAATTCTGGGAATTCATACCCGACACTGAAAAACAACAGATGAGTGTGAGTCTGGGTTCAATTTCATTTCCAGTTATTCTTGATCATTTAGCGGCTTCATTCCCTCTCTGTGGGATACCACGGGGGGAGCAGCATCACAAAGTTGTTAGCGAGAGTCATGAGCTTATCTTTAATGAACACTGTTTGATTTCATTACTTTGCAACAACCATCTCGTTAGAGTACATAATCCTCATGTGCATTTTACACGTCTCAAACGAGGTGCCAAGTACAATGAAATTCCTTCTCAGAGGGTGAAAGGGAAAAAGAAATCCTTCTGATTCTCTTTTATCAGACACCAATTTCCTCTCATACGGCTCAGATTCCTGCAGTCCAACCCTAGATCACTTGTACCATTAGATGCTGTGTCAATATTTTCCTCAGCAGTGTCGAGGCCAGACGGTGAGAGATCTTTGAAATATAAAGACATAATTCAATCTTACTTTAAACTGAGCACTTTTGACAGAGCAAATATGCACAGTACTACAGTTAATAAAAATGGAAAGCGAGCCAAACAAAAATGTTGATAATTGTACCTCAAAGCATTAACAAGGTTCTCAAAGTTAAACTGGAAAGGTATACTTTGGAATATAATTAATGTTTACAACCTACAGTTCCGGGGACTTTTGACATTTGTTTAATAGAAAAGAAAGAAAGAAAAGACCTCAAGTGTATGTTTCCGTTGTTCTGTTTCAGTTCAGCTTCCCCTCTCCCCTGCAACTCTGTCTTTTACTCACTCAATCAGTTTAATCTGTGCACCTCCAACCAACCCTGCCCGAACGGCCCGGCCTTCTGCGGCCCGACCACGAGGAAGCTTCAGTCGGAGCTTCCCGTGTGAGAGATCTGTGGAATAAAGCCTGTCTACCCGACCTACTGCCTCTGCCCTTTGCATCATGGGTCACACCGCCGGTACAGTTACCAGAAATTAAAACCAGCAACCTATGATGTAACGTGAATACAAACCATAATTATACATAAGTTGGTCGCAACGAGTGATTGAAAAACGATTAAGGAAATGTCAAACTAATGAGTCATTTCTGGGCTAACGTCTTAATTCAATCATCCTGCTCTGCCGCTGAGATTAATTTGGCCAGTGAACTGGAAAGACTTTTAGGTTGCACTTTGTTATAAAGCTGTCTGGTTATCTTAAGAATTTAATCAATTCATTATTAGATGAATTCCTTTTTGGCTGATCCTAAACTCTATGTTGAAGAAAAGAAAAGCGGCTGTTTACAGACTGTCAACGAGACCACATTTAAGACTTTCTTGAGTTTCTAGATTCTGTGGACGTCTTTTATTTATTAAATTGATTCGGCATTATAAGCCTGAGCCTTATTCACATGGATGTTGCCCTGCTGCTAATTGTTCTAAATGCACAACCTGTTGTCACGGCCAGTCTAAAGGCTTCTCTAACTTGTCCATGCCGGATGTTTTGTTGATTGTTGCCGCACAGGAGTCTTTCTGTTCCCTTTCACCTCTTCTCATTGTGTCGAACCTTCAGCGTGGAGCTGTAACCGCTTTAGCAGGTGCTGTTTTGAAGCAGCAGATAGAAACTACTGTGTGGCACAAGATGGGCTCTGGGATTTTGTTTTTGGTTGTAGCTAAGCCCGCCCTGCTGTCCGTCACATGTCTGCGGCAAGCCGCCACACAGGCCATAGTTTGCCAGTGGTACTTTTGCACAATCGACCCAGTGAATCCACTGTGCAAAAATGATGCTGTAACACAACTTGCTAAACATAGCTAATGATAAACAATATTGATCCACAAAACATATATTTGTACAGTTTTTTACCTGCAATTAACTATTTTATATATAATTGCCTATAATACACCTAGTATGTATGAAAAGTCAGTAGATACAAATGGTTGTGAAAAAGGCTTCTTGTATATCAATTAGCGATACTGAATATAAAAAAAACTTCAATGAGCATTTAGTCATTATAGTATCATATCATATATCATCGTATTTCATTTTATACAGATATACGGAATTGTCATTTTTTTCATGAATCTAAAGGAAAGACTAAAAAAGGAAGAATGTTTTCCTTTCTCCAGGATAAGACGTGGGCAATATCTCAGGAGTTTCCTCTTGTGTTTGTTTGTGCCTGCAGCAAGAAGAAACAGGTGCATCAAACCAAAGAGTTAGGAGGAATTGATACCATCACTAATCCCACTGTTTACTGTCACTAACTCGTTATTTCGAGGGTCCTTTCCAGTAAACTCTGTGCTGAGATCTAAACAAATGACAAAAACAGTCCTGAAGACTTGAACTAGCTTGGTCATGGTAGATCTGGTGTGTGTCCCTCTTTATTGTGTAACTCTACATGTGAAATATTTTTTCCTTCTCGCGAGTCATCCCCGTCCGTTGGGGGCTCCACAGCAAGCTGGTGAGCTCATTTCCATTCCATGTCGTGTGTTACGCTGGGATTTCCAATCTAATCCCCCTCGCAGACTCTGTCCGCCCTGGATGTATTTTTGTCTAAGCACACGCAAGCAGAGCTCAGGGGAAAGGAACGGGCCTAAAAGCATATAAAACCTTCACATCAAACCGTTCGGTTTCAATATGTTTGTGTGAGTGACGTGAGCCACTTGGTTCATCAAAACAAAGATTGGTGCTTACCAATCCACTTACCAGGAAGCTGTTGCTTTTTACGGCTTGTGAATTTCAGCTGTAAAATTCCTAGGAATGTTGTTTCAAGATTATTTTCCTGAACAAAACATGCAAACGTTTGTTTGTTCGCTGAACTTATTTTCTGCAATCCGATGCAAGAGTCCCACTGGCTATTTTGCTTTTGTTAAAAGCCAACTTCATGGTTGACCTACATATGTACACTTAGAATTGGAAATGCTCAAAAAGACAAAAGATATATTTTTGCGTTATCAACTGTTGACAGAAGCTACAAGAGACCAGATCAATGTCTTGTAAATCAAAATTTCCGATTGCAGATGGAATGTCACATCCAACGTCTGCAGAGACTGGGCGTGTTCTGACTGTTAGTGGCTCGAGGTCATGCCAGGAGGTTTGGAGCTTTCCCTCAGAGTGTGACTCTAATAGGCAAACCAGACTTCCTTTCTACCTGTTGCATGCCAACTATGTACAGTAATCAGCCTTCAGGTGATGACAAGCTTCCATCCGGATTAGTCAGAGCTGGAAACACCCTGGGATCCCCATGGTCGCCATGGTTGCCATTCAACAACTTTACATCCGACAGGTGTAAACAGGTATATTCCTAATTCTGCTTCCCTGCGCTTAAAGGGAGGTACTTTATAACGTAGCTTTATAACCACTGATGTACAGTAACATATTGGGCTGCATTGCAATGCAATTAATGACGTTTCTGGACCCTACAAAGATGTAGTCAAAACTTTACACTGGTTATGCATCAACACTCAACAATAAACCCATCTCCTGTTTACATACATGTACGAAAACACACTTTCACACAATACAGGTCTCCTTGTCCCCACAAAATACGTGTCGCCAAATAACAACTGCACCGTTGTCTTGTTGTAGGTGAGATGTGTATTAACATAACTGAATATGGTATGCAGAGATATCACCTGTCGTGTATAATAAACAACACTGAGAAACAATAGGAGCAGTCTTTAAACAGCCAGAACTTAAAAGCGCAAAGTACCTGAGTAATATTGCATTCTTCGTGAAGCTGAGTTTGGCTGTTTGTCCTTCAGAAATAATTGACACTGAAATCACACGTGTCTTTTCGCTTTAGAAATGGCAGGATGTTTACACTCATGGGAAATTGAGCACCTGGTGCACAAGATGAAGCTGCATGGCAGGTTGAAAACAGCAGTGCGTGGAAAGGTTTAATGAGATGAAGGAGGAGGTGTGTTGACTGATCAGTGGCCATTGTGAAAGAGACGCACGTTCATTAACATTTCTCCCTGTTGACTCTCCTAATATATTTAGACTTTTTAAAAAGAAATCTGCCGATTATTTGATAAAGTCTGAGGATAAAATTACAAGACATTCAGTTGGGTGTCATGGAATCGCTATTGGATCAAATACTATAGCTCAAAATATAGCGCATTTACTCCTCCATCCATCTTTTTTTCCGGTCGAAAGTAAAAAAAAAAACCCACAAAGAATACCGTTGATAATTTGGTCTGGCTTATTCCCAGTCTGATGTAACTCATTTTAGAAAACAGCATCTTGACTGTAAGTGTTTTAGTATCATAACATTAACAGAGATGATGTGTTGACAGTGACGTTAACATATATTTGATTGTTTAGTTTGTGTCAGTTCAATATTCTCTTTCCTTTATATTTTATTTTAGCCATGTTCACCCTAAGTTTACAACAGTCCTTAACTACCAAATGCCAAAACAAAACGGATGTTGTTGTGTGTCATTCTATTAATCATTGGTTGTTGCATGTTTGTATTTCATGTCTCAACAGCAAAAAAGGGACAGGTATCGGTTCATGCTTGCAGTCATAAGTAGCTTTAATGAATTGAGTGGAAAAAATCTTTGACAAATTGAATGGAAATAATTGCCAGTGCAGCCTGATATGTAGAGCTCATGTTCTGACATGCGCTGAGGTACTAAGGTAGGTAAAAATGTTTTTAGACTTTTTGGCTCATATATATATGTGTGTGTATGTATATACATATGCCATTTGTGTAAAAGTGGTAAAATCCTTTTTGAGAATGAAAAGATATGGGGAGGAGCTGATGGAAATCTGAATCATTTAATTATGAATAAGTAACACCAATGCCTCCTTTGCAATGACCATTTGATTGCTGCTCGAGAGTTTATCTATTATTTTTTTAATCAGGCTTGTGATGGGTGGTAAACTGCATGTATTTTCCCACCGCAACAACGTGTTTTGAGGCAGAGATCTAAGCCTACATGTCTTTGAGTTGTGAGCTGTGAAGCAACCCGCCCCGAGGCCCGGGGTTCCATTTCAAGACACAAAGCACTCTGTGTGTGAGAAACAGCCGGGCGCTATACAACTTTGCTATAGACTTGGGTCAACCATGAATCTATTGTCTCTGAATGACTTTAATAGAGACACTACAACTGTCCCAAAGTCCCAAACGTCTTTTTCCTATTTCATCTACTCAAGCGAAGCCTTGAACAGTGTCACAGGATTGGGTTGAAGTCTATATCAGCATCCAGCTGGAAGATGCACAAAAGCATATTATCGAAGACTTCAGCTCTCATCCCATTACTTTGGCACAGATTCAGATGTAAAATTGACACAAGATGATAGAGACGTTTTGCCAAAATCGCTGGGAACGGGTTGCAGTACCACTGGGGCCTGTCAAAAACAATTGTGAGAGAGGCTAAAGGTCAATACAGTTTTATCCAGCACGCAAAACCACGGCAACAGAAACACTAAAAACACACACACTCGGTTTGACAAAGCGCTCGGTTTCCTCTGAGAGGAGATTAGAGGTTAAACTGCGGGGAACAATCCAAAAACGATTCAGCTTGTGATAAACGCCTCCATGTCGCATGAGCAAAAGGTGTATTTCTGCAAAGGTTCAGGTATGCTTGGCTGTTGCTCTGAATCCATCTATACATCCCGTGCGTGGTGCACACAGTGCGTATGAGTGTGAGGCAGGCTGTTTGCCAGCCTGTGTAGACCGAGTGGTGGGACAATGGCGGGATTCTGCCCAGCGAGGCCGTGGGTGGAAGAGGACAGAGGAGTCAATGAGTGAAGAGGCTTCTGGGATGCGTCAGCCGAAGGCCATGATGAGGGTGTAGGAGGACGAGCGCTCTAACTCAACAATGCGCGGAGGAACAGCCATTCAGTCCCATTGCAGGAAGACACGCACATGCATGGAGCCATAGGCACGCACAGTCAACAAAAGGTGCAGGTGAAATGAAGCCATTCATCCATCCCGCTCCAGACATATGCACGGCCGGGCCACGAAGCTTTCATCAAGGGATTTGGAGATCCTTTGGCGTAGCTTTTTGTGGGTCAAGGAAAAAATTGGAACATTTTAGGAGAGATGAGTCAGAAACAATTAAAAAAAAAAAAGAAAAGATACGTCGCGCAGAGTGCTTTGTACACGATTTCATTAAAAAAAACAGTGTTGGATGATGTATCGTTAATGTTATAAAGAGAGTTTGATAATGTGTGCTTGTACATTCATTTTGCAGGAAAGTTTTGCTCAAACCAAAAGTGTCATGTAGTTAAAATGCTGGACACAAATGAATATTTCTTCATTTGAATAAGTTCTACGATTCTTTTCAAAGAGAGCTAAGCTGGCGGCTCACAAAAAGGGTTCTCGCTGTGCAAACGAGGTGGGCGCAAAGCTTCGGTGACAATGTCTTGGTCTGCAGCCATGAGGGTTTAATCAAGGTTTAATGAAAGTGATGTACTATCAAAAAGACATCAAATAAATCGGGCGTAAAAAGGAATGCCACGTATCTGGGTTGGATTACTGAAATTACTACAAAAATATTTTTTTTGCCCATGATTTTAAATAATAAAATGGTTTGTCGGATGAAATGTTATTGGGGAGCTAAAATGAGTGGACACCAAAGGGAAACATCTCGTCCAGAAACCATGTCTACAAATACAACGCATAAAACAAAACTGAACAGATAACTGAGAAATCTTTTTCTGTAATTTGGTTGAGCTGAACATTTAAATGACGTTTGGCTTGTTGAGCAATCGTCTGGATTTCTGTGAATCCATTTAACAGGGAGACGTTCAAATTTCGAGAAATATGACGTCATTCCTCGACTGTTTGAGATGAATTGGAATGTGCGCTTCAAAACCAGCTTGTACCTCCCCGCGCAGCACCTTTGTGCCAGCGAGAAACCCGTCCAACCGCTTTCAGATTTCACGAGCTACATAGTGAGCATGGCTGAAAGGATTAGCCCGTTGTTAAGAGCTTTAAACAGTGGACTTTATGCTGCCACGCTGTACTCGTGCCCTACGGCGAAGAAGGAGTTATTTCAAACCAAATCAAAATGATGGTTTTGTATGGGCAGAATGCATCTCTATAATTATGCACTGGGTCTAAGAAGAAGAAATAAGGTCTTTGCAGACATGTAAATGAGAGACCACACACTAGGGCAAGATTGTGACCCGTCCCCTTGGGCAGCATGTTGTGCAGCACCAAACCCTAACAAATACAAACAGCATCGTTTTCATATTCATTGCAAGGGTGTGCTTTTTATTTTTTTATAAAACAAATGGATCATTATTGAATTGACATTTACATGAAAATGATAAATTACGGAAATAAGTCATAACGTTCATCGTCCTAAATGGATCTTGACAAGAACGTACCACAAGGTTAATAAACCTGAAGTTTTTGAAACCACCTGCATTCAGGTCTCGGCCAGAAGGTCAAACTCATGCCCACAGGTTCTTGGTGTTCAAATACCTGAAATATGAGGAAATTGATGGACTCTTGACCTCCTGTCCACCGTTCCCAGCCTAAAACACTTACCCCTCCACTGCATTTCACACCCAACCAACCTGTGTGGGGTTGGTTGGTTGGGTGTGGCCCCCCCCCCACCGTGAGCCATAGGGTCATGGCTCACGGTGGGGGGGGGGGGGGGGTCCCATTTCAGGCTCAATAACAAGGGCCAAAGCTTTAACAGTGACAGAGGCCTTTACAAACACACACACACATAAATGCTACCCACCCCAAAATCCAGATTGCCTTTAGGTTAATGCCCACCAGGGTCTGAACTCCTAAATGGGGGTCAATATTCTTAAGTAAATAGAACCAGGATTTCCCCGGTGCAATTTACTCCAGCACACAATTATGTTTTCATTAACACCAGCTCAACTTGAAATAATAATTAAACGCATGACACTGACACGCAATCCTTCCCGTTTCTTCCCTCTCTCCTGTGCGTCTGTTGAATCTGACGGGTGGGTCTGCTCAGCGCCAGGGGCTCTGACAGTGATACTGTTCAGGTCAGAGAGAGAAGCTATGAAAGAGAGAAACGTGTAGAACCAGAAAAAAAGAAGAAGAAAAAAACAAAATGCATGAACAAGTCGGGGAGACAAATGTCAGAGAGGAACTGCTGAGGCCCTGAATGCAGGGTGTGGCCGGTCTCTGCCAAAGGGTGAAGGGGGTAATCACGTGTTTTTACTGTGCTTGTTGATCCTTCTCCTAATTCCTCTCACTTATGATTGACAAGCAGCAGGCGAGGAATTCCCGGCTGCAACGGACCATCAAGGTTTTCTTTCTTGTCACTGCGTGAATTTCATTGGACTGCCGGCGGTCTGAACATTATCTACAACATCAGCTGTTATTACATTTTGTTGATTGGTTAACCACACGCACGTCAAAGGCACGTTGCACCTGCAGACCACATTCAAGCTTCTCTGCCTGTTTATAGAAATCACTCAGGTGTGGAAAAAAAACATCGACAATCTTGGGAAGTGTTCTCTGTACAGGATGAATCCAGACCGGGATGTCTAATGACATCACGTCTCAAATGAAAAGTGCTGTAGTTGAATCCCCCCCCCCCCCCCCCCCCAAGTTTTTTTCCGCAAATATTCCGCAAAGGACAGATGATGAATAACAGCAACCAGTGGCAAATTATGAGCAGCTGTACACTTTTTTTCTTTTTTTGTCGGGGCATGTGTAAAGGATAGGCACTAGGACCTGCAGTGAGCCACAGCGGAGGGAGGGAGCAGCTTTGGGACTCCTCTAACCAAATTTTTAGAACAATCCATTTCCCAAAGAGTGTGGGAGGGAGACAGACTGAAGTGAATGGCCCAAGTCCTGGATTCACAGCTTTAAAAGCAGGAGCGCGATCTGGAGATTGGGATAATTCTGCACCTGGCCAGTAGAGAGTGAGTTTTCACTCACTGTGCGCGCACAGAGTCATTAACAGGGTGGTGAGTCCTATCTTATTCTTTTTACACTTTAAATTACACATGGTGTTAATGTGTTGGGTGTGTTTGCGTGCAGATAGGACAGAGGAACAGAAGAGAGAGCGGGAGGAGAAGTTTTCCCCCTTACCTGTCCTTAAGGGAAAAGGGAGCCACTGAATTGAGATTGAGCTCAGTAGCAACCAGAAAAGTTCTGTGTTGTGGGGAGAAACTTACAGCTAACTTGCACACACACACACAGGAGGTACTAAGAAAAGTTTATAAGGCTTATAAAACTAAAAATTTGTATTGACTCGGTTCTCTCTAAAGGTCCGTCAGAACAGTAGTTTTCCAGGAACAGATGGAGAAAGATGGTGGAAGAGGAGAGGATGCACAGGGAGAGACCCTAGCAAGATTAGAAAAAAGAGGTTCTTCAAACTTCAATGGGAACCAGTTCACTGTTCAGAAAACTCATGGGACATCAGGTTACCTTCAGTCTTTCTCTCCTTTTTTTTCCCGTGTACCCGCCGCCCCCCATCCCCCTGTCGCCCCCCCACCTCTTTTCCTATCTGTCTCTCTCCACTCATGTTACACATGCTTAAAGGACTTGTAGTTTCTGATGAGCTCCAATGTCCTTCATCAAGTATGCATTGCTGAGGATATCTGTATGTCTGGGTGGGGCCTGGTGCCTGCATGGGTGTGCAGATGATCGGTGTTTTA
Organism: Apeltes quadracus; assembly: GCA_021346845.1. Taxonomy (NCBI): domain Eukaryota; kingdom Metazoa; phylum Chordata; class Actinopteri; order Perciformes; family Gasterosteidae; genus Apeltes; species Apeltes quadracus. The sequence goes on along the minus strand of CM037928.1, from coordinate 7,963,237 downwards.
CGCTCAGATATGTAATTGTGTGTGTATGGAAGCGTGTGCTAAACACAAGCCTCATGGCCGCCACTCCTACCAGGGAATTCCTGTCGGGCTTTGACAGGAGAGGAATGTCACCGTGGACTAACGTTTACGCAACCAAACAAACATCTCACACACTGAAGCCTCCAACAACATTATGGTGTGTGTGTGTGTGTGTGTGTGTGTATGTTTGTATCTCACCGTTGGATAAGCAAACTCCTCAAAAAAGGTCAGATTAGGCAAAAGGAGTAAGGTCCTGTATTAAGGGAAGGACTCAACAAAGTCACATGCACTAGACAGTCTCTAAGCTTCAGTGATGCTGCTAGTGGGTTTGAATGGTTTCACCAGCTCTCTGTTGGTTCACCGAGTCTGGCCGTATATTGTACATGACATTCATTAAGAGATGGTGTCCATCAGCTTAACAGGGCAAATTCCCTTGAAACTCAACTGATAAGTAAATGCATCTTTTTGGCTTTTAAGTTACACCACATGTCCCATATTTTGAAGAAAATATTTAACCAGAAAGGAGGAAACTACATGTTATATTTGATTGTCTCTGGAAGGCACCTGCTGGTTTCGCACATAAAATGAAGCCATACATAAAAGCCAAGGAAAATGTTTAATAGTCACGGTCTGTCTTAGTTGTTACAGTGATACAGACGGTTGGTGGCCTTGTTTCAGGTTACTTTCACAGGTGTGAGTGGTAAACCACACCAAATATACTACAATTAATGAACTGCCTGGGCCCGGGAATCTAAAGTGGAGCTGTTTGCATGTCGGATCCACTGCTGACTAATGTCAATCATGCAGAATGATGCAGTAAGCTTGCAGACTAAAAAAGGCACTGAACTTTTCCCTCCTTTATTCCAAAATAATGAATCTAACAGGATTTTAAATAGCAAAAAAGAATTATCTCTGTAACTTTGGCTGGAAGTCTAAGAAAAAAAAATAGCTGTTTTCCATATATTCTTCAAAACCCAGAAGAACTCCCAATGGCAAAAACAGTGTTCGGCCTGCCAAGTAGTGTGTGCGTGTGCGTGTGTGTGTGTGTGTGTGTGTATGTGTAGTGAGGGCAGATGGACACTGCTGTTTTCCCGTGCTTACAAAGATGCCCGATTATTCATGACCATCTCAGGTTTCCCTTTGAAGCCGAATTACAGCTTTCCCCATGTTAGCACCTACGTGTGTGTGTGTGTGTGTGTGCATATACACATGTATGAGTGGATGAGCCAGACATAAAAAGTGATACTTTTAGGTCAATACTTGATGGAAGCCCACAGGTGGTTTTCTGAGTAACATCTGGATGATTAACTAGTATATAACCTAGTATGAAAAAAACAACACCGGGTCCAAATAAATCTTCAGTATTGGGTAAAAGTTAAGCATTGCTTCAATTGACTCTATCATTTTGAGTCAGTAAATCATCATCATCATCAAATTGTCATTCAACTAAAGAGAGACTGAATTTTTTACTGAAAAGGCCTTTTGAAAAATACACATCTTGTTGGGACAACATTTCCGTTAGTAATTCTTATCCAATCATCATCTTATTAACAGAAGCAGTAAACAAAGCCAGTACTTTCAGTCAGGAGGCCGGCGTTTGTTGAGTTACAAACCCAACAAGGGTTTTCCATACTTATGTTCTGTTGTGTATGTTTTACTTAGTTCACATTCTAATTTGAGCCCAACCGCGAAGATATTCTTAATTCAAAGAAGTTTAGTCACCTAAACCTAACTGCAGCCCTGTCAGAGTAAGAACAACAAAATGCCTAGAGAGAGTTATGGTAGAAGAAGAATGTCCTTAAAGTGTAGAGCTATTTATACACCTTGTGGTGAGCTCAGGTCGGGTGACCAGGCAGTAGCCATCGGGCTTAGTGTATGTATTGTCATTATGTGTATCTCATACTTGTTTCTCCTTCAGACTTCGTGACAAAAAAAAATGCATACGCCTCAATGCATCACTTAGTCACATGGACACAGAAATCCCCGGCCGTCTCAAATTGAACTGTGGCTTTGTTCGCTGCTCTCTAGTGTGGGGCCATCAGCTCAACAGGCGTGCAAATTACACTCTGTTTATGACAGAAAGAAGAAGCATAAAGGATGGAATAATGTGAGCTGTTTAACTACAGAGGGTTGTATAGGACACCTGGTCAGGGGAGAGGCTGCGACAGCACACCTGGACTGTCAGTTTAATTGCGTCTATTTTACCTGAGGAGCTAAAACTAAACCAACTTAGCCTATTAAATAAAACTACAAACGTTTCCTTTCACATAAAAAAAGCTATTATCACAATTGTTGTTCTCGTAATTCCTGTTAAGTCTTAATGCACTGTGCGGGATTTCGAGTGTTCAAACACTAAACTATCATTACAAGAGGAGGACTTGCATTGGCGTCTTAATGCAACTTCATTATTTCCTATATTTAATCCAATGCCACATTCCATTTTGTCCGTTTTGCTCTTTAAGCAGAGTAAAGCATCGAAATTGTTCTTTTCATCACAGCTTAACACAGTGAAGTATGATATAGATCACTAATATAGAAGACTTTCTTTGACTCGATTATGTCTGTTACAGTGCTTGCTAGAAAAAAAGAAAACAGGGTTTGCCCACTTCAAACAGAAACCTTATCAGGTCGCAAAGGTCCCTGAAGGAAGATTATTGCTCACACATGTTGTCACTTCAAATTTATAACGATTTTAAAGTTTGACTTTTCTACAAAAGTAAGTAAGTTAACACCAGTCCTACGTCCCTCATATCCAAATCTTACCCAAGTAGCAAAATCATTTGAAAATTTTCCTAAATTATTATTGTAATTTTGTCGTTTGTAATGACGTGTCAACTCCTCCTAAGGCTTTATGCGCCACAGTTAATCATGCATTGTAAATCACTTGTTTCCCAATATATAGGAGGAAATACACTGCAACTTTTTTATAACACATCCATGCAACCAGATAGAGTCAAAGCCTAAATAGCAAAGGGAGAAATAGGTTTGAGGGGGAAAATGAGCTGATGATTCGTGGTGTGAATTGTAAACCCCGTATCCTGCTTCGGTCATCCTTTGGGTCACTGCAGCTGTGGTGTGGCACAGGTCAGTGCACAGCCTCCGCTGAGAACATCTGGTGTTAAAGGAACCAGCTCAAGTGTTCCGTCTGAAACCAGCGGGAGAGGTAAGAGGTCAGAGTTTGGACAAGCAGGTTGCGTCTGTGTTTGTGGAGGAAAACGGGGATCCGTAAGGTCACCGCAGGTCAGCATCCTGAACCGTGTGGCACTGGAGCAGTGTGGAGAAGCCAGAAGCCTGACGTCATGCACAGAGCCGCAGTAATTCTTGTTGACGTTTCCTTTGCAAACATCTTCTCACAATGTTTGGGAGAAAATGTATTCAACAGAAATCACCGCGGACATTGTTTGACATTCGCAACTGACGGCGTTTGAACAGAATTGTTGTCAGACATGAGTAGATTCTTTTGTCCCAGCACCTCCCTCCCCCCCCCTCTCCATATGGACTTGGTTTTCAGCACTATACAAAATCAAGATAATACACTAGGTGTGTTTGGACTTCTCTATACATCGAAAAACTGAATCCGAGGCTGTTAATGCAAGTCAGTCTTTGTGTTACAGATGTAATTCCCACAGGTGCTGCATCAAAGGCGTGTGTGTTTGCCTGTGTCTGCCTGCTTTTATGTATCCACGTGTGTACACTTTGTGTAAATACCAAAAATTGCGACTGAACGTGCAGACACGCCTGCTCATTCCACATGAAATGCCTCCGTGACTTTCAGTTATTGCTCCCTCTCCTCTCATGCACGTTCACGCAGCACGAACACACAGTAGCCAATAAATCACCAAATTGCCACAGCAGTTCTTACAGTAAGAATAACAATGTTGTGGTCTTAATCTGTTGACTTAGTGCACGTCTGTTGTTTTGAACTCTTTCACTGCAACCACTTGAGGATGTGTGTGTGTGTGTGTGTGTGTGTGTGTGTGCGTGTGTGTGTGTACTTTTGGATGATGACACCGTCTCACTCTCACTTTCCTTCCTCTTTATCCCCATTGGTAAGTTTTTCTATGGCTTGTCCGAACATGAAACGCCCTAGTTGGCATCAACGGAACAAAAATACTTGATCCTTTCAAAAGTTTGAATTCACTCCAAAGTCTCACTATTAGCAGCTGCTACCACATTTGTTATGAAAAACTGTTTATTTTAGCCATATAATAATCTGTTCATTCCCAGTTTACAAGATGTGACAAACACAACGAATGAGGAGTCATTCTTCTTATAGTTGCTTGAGCCAGACAGGATCCCAAAAAAAACAGAGAGGTGTTAATGACTTTACAAGCAGTTTTCTCAACTTCTGCTTTCAAACAATCTGCTGTATACCTAATAATGTTTTGTCATGAGGAGTTTTGGGGAGGATGACGCTGTAGGAAGCCATTTCACTCGGCTGGATTAAGCCTGTGCATTCAACTGCACAGCAAATGTGAATTCGCAGCTCACATACGCACAAACACACATGCAGTGGTGCTGGAAAGTAGCCTCTCCATCTCTTTCATCACCACTCCACTCACACGCTGGACATGGCGTGCCGCTAACAGACAGAGGATGGGCCTGGGAGGTCCCAAGCAGACAGGTGGTTGACATCAGCTCGAGAGGGAGGAGGAGGGGGGGAGGGGATTATGGACTGAGAAAGATAGCGAGGCAGAGAGACCCGGGAAGCAAAGGGAGAGAGAGAGAGAGAGAGAGAGAGAGAGAGAGACCACACAGAATACAAGGAAGGCCAAGGGGTCGACTCTTCAGTGAGAGGGGTGAGAATGTAATCAATCAAATGCTAGAAATGATGACAAGATCGCATTCCCACTTTAGAGGATTCAGTACAGTCTTGACAGGAACGTCTAGAACAAAAGGTAAATTGCACTTTTTTTTCATTAAATGCAGAACAGAGCTTCAGACTTCTCGGTAATAGTGGTAATTTGAAGTGAATATGTTTACCATGCTGGCGGTAAGATGCAAGGCTATTAAGAGTGACTGATCAGCATCAATGTGAAAGTACAGGAAATGGCATTAGTCATAATGGTTGGTTATAAAGCATGTTGGCATTTCATTTACTGAGCCACGGAGCTAGTATGGCTTATTAAATATAACGGCGAAAGCATCAGGATGTAGTCCTGCAAGTGAGGTCTTGAGATACATGCTTCAGAGGCGCTGTACTGGTCAACTTTTTGGTCAACTTTTTGCCCCAAACAACCCGGGGAAAAGGCGACATTGCTGCCGAGCACAGACACTCATTGATTTTCTCTGCGTCCCAACAACCGCTCAAATGCTGAGAATATGCATATGCCTATTGTGTAGTTGTGCAAACCTTCAGGAGTAGTAAATCTGTATATGCATAACCTAATGTCTGACGTAGCATACCCAATTTTGCAGCGAGGGGCCAACACCCAGCGAGGGCATCCGTCTATTTACGCCCACATTTTATTAAAAGTTCTGACGCAAGTTTACCTGGGTGACTCACTCACAGATGCTTTGTTTAGCTGATGTGACATCATGCACTCAAAGTGTCATATTCAAATCTATATGGTCCTATTTTGTTGAGGTTTTAAGCTGTGAAAGACACATTCGGAGCATTTTTTAGAGTGTAAGATGAGTCTATTCAAACCTTCAAGATATTGACTTGAAGGAATCACTTGACATTATTCAAAGATCTTTATCAAACACGCAACAGATTGTAATTTCAGTGAGCGGCATGATGGTTTACTCTGGGTGCATTAGAATGTAAATGAGTATTCTTGGGCAACATAGTGCTGCTTCATTGGATGCCTTGTCAGAAAATACAGTAAGCCACTTTAGCTGGAGCACCTCTAAGACAGATGTTCCTCTTCCTGCTGTAGCAGAAAGCGGGAAATATAGTTTTCTGTTAAAGGTATTGGGACTAAAGACAGAGCATTGAAAGCATATCTTACTCCCCAACTCTTTGCAACTCCCAATAGCCTTAATCCCTCCCTCCTTCCCCGTCCTTGAAATCATGTGTCTGCATTTCTGCTCTCCGACAACTTTGTACTTCCATTCCCTGCTTCTTTGTATAACATGCTCCTTTAAGACATCTCATTACCCACCTGTACCGCGCCCTCCATTTTATCGTAGCCTCTCCCCATCCCTTGATGTTTTCAATTCCTTCCTCTTCATCCCCTCTGCCCACCTCTCCGGCCGTGGCCAGACAGGCATTCCTGCCTCCGGTCCTACTCGTCTCGGTGCTCCACTGTGGGATGATAGATTCTCAGTTATTACCACGGCCGTGCCAAAAGATTAACCAGTTGTCATGAGAAGATTGTTAAAACTCAAGGTCGTAAAAAACTAGGGGTCTGGAAAACCCGTTAATCATTGTGTTTCACCGTGCATTCAAGGCCTCTGGACAGGCCTCCCACATCTGTTGCTCCTGCACAGGGAGAGTGTGGGACGGGCCGGGAAGGGGGCTTTTTGCCAGAAGTTTTGCCTTTTTGCCAAAATAAGAACCTCGTGCTTGTTGTTCTGCTGGAGCCCAAGACAGCAGCAGGGAGTTCATTATGAGAGGAAATGATACAGCATGGTATCCCTGAAATTTAGCGTCGGTGAGGAACTTTTAAAAGTGCAATTAAGATTGACAGCAGTTGTGTTAGACGCATGTTTCAAATGATTTTAGAGAAACGCCTGATCCGACACCTCATATCATGTTTGAGTCTCTCGAACGAACTGCTAGCCACATTAGCATTGTAGCACCAACTTAACACGATGCAGTCCCACCTTCATTTTCCACTGTAACGTGAATTCACCGTGTGATGTGAATATGCATTACTCCACGCCTAATGCAGATGCATTGCTAGTGGAAAGGGCTCATTCATAATCCCATAAATGCCACTAAATATGCTTTAATTATTTTCTATGCAAGCCGCAACATATCCTCCACCTGCTCATGAACATCTACAGAAACATCTGTATTAACGTAACAGGCTGTTTTTTAAGCTAGAAAACACATTCAACAGAAAAAGCAAAAAAAATCACTAACCCTCGCTTCTAAATGCAATTATTGCTGAATTTTGCTTTCAGCTACAATGTTGTGTATTTCAAATTCCCTTCGAAAACACCACAAAAATTCCATTTATCCATTATGCTGAATCAATGTTTGACTATTTAAGTGTGGCAACCGGGAAAATTGCGGCGGTTACTTTGTAGCAATGTCTCTGCTTTGTCTCAGAGTTGCCCCTGCGAATAAGAAAAGAACAAAGAAAAAAACGCCTGTGCCATGAGACAACTTACCACATGTAGTATCAATACATCTCTGAAGATCTTCAAAGTCGCAACTAAAAAAAGCAGATAAAGCCGAGAGAAACACGCTACACCAAACAAAGCCGGCGGTTACTGGAACTGTGTTTCAGTATGTTGGAAAAAGGACCTCTGAGCACATAAGAGAAAGCAAGACATTAAGAGTAGGATAGGATAGGGAGGCATACTATATTTAGCTTAACTGCATTGGGATGCTCTTGACTTAATACTTTGACTGGGTGCGTTTTTGAAAAAAAGAAAGAAATGGAGCCATATGCGAACAGTTTGACTTGAGCCATTTCCAAGACAAATTCCTTCTATGCTAATCGAATTCCCATTGTTGTAGTTTTTGGCATAACATTATTTTACAGCTCCTGAAGCAGTTGTTTATCCATCACAAACTAATATGTCAATATGCCCAGTATGGCCAGGTCAAATACCAGGGGATACGATCAGAAAACGTGCACACATTTGCTTGCCAGACTCACAAAATATCATAAAACATCCGGATGAAGGAAGGTTTGTTCCTTTTAGTCTCCACAACTAAGCTACGTAATGCTTTATTGTTTTCCGTAAGGCTTTTTACTGGATTAATAAGGAAAGATTTGTCATTCGTCATGGTTTCTATATATTGTGTAAACCATAAATCAATTGAGCCATATTGAAATCAGCAAGCTAAGTTGAATTAAAGGTCAGTCTTTTCAAGGAGACTTGGTCTTTGAGAAAGTTCAAAACACATTTTTTACCCGTGTGTTGAGCACGCCAGGCATATTTTACTGCGGAACCCAGTAAAACCATCAAGAAGAAACGAACACAAACTGATTGCAAAAACTGCAACACAGTTTTTTTCTACCATGTTGTAGCTGTCTGTTAGTTCATGCTGTTTGTACAGTTTGTGCTTTTACAGTTCTTTGATTCTGTATATCTTGCACCATTTGTCATCTCAAAGTAAAGTGCTCTAGCAAGTTGACTGCTTGTCAACGTGTCCGAGACCAGAGCAGCAGAGTTTTACCGGTTAAAGTGGTGCTGATACAGGCTCCTATAAAGGCACCTGTCACATTTTGAAACGATCTGTAACAATTCCATATTACCATAATCATTTAAAGCCACACTCATTGCACTATGCCAGATTAAGATAAGATAAGTATAAACCAGACACTGTATATAAAAAGTGGATCAGCTTTTTGATTTGTGTTCGGTAATTTGTGCGTCCCCTGTATTGTGCGAATAGAATTTAACATATTTATTTATCATCGCACTATTTATTGTTGATGAAATGTTTTTCAGTAACTGACAAGCTTGAGTTACAACAGTGAAAGAAATCCTGGTTAGACAATGAATTGTGAAATTGCAATTATTACCACGGACCAGATGCAAATTCAGTTTTTATTCAAGTGAAACATTCTGTCAACGTAAGATGATTTGGTCCTCAAACACCAACCCTTGTATATACCTGCAAATATCAAGCAATGATTAACAGGTTTACAGATCATCCCTTCTAGAGTAAATAGAGGTCTTAAAACACTGTGTTACGCGTGAAAAATGAAGAGAGCAAGTTGACCTGGCAGTGGTCCCTTTTTGATAATTATTTCCTCTGGATGACAGCAGGCGGAACTGCAGTACACTGACTTGATGAGAGACACTGTTTACCTTGTTCGGTTTTCCCCTGCTCCACCTTCCTCTTCCTCTCAGCAGCTGTCAGTCTCTTTTTGTCACCCCCTCATAATCTCATGCAGTTGTCATCGCTGCGACAGGACGATGTGTGTTTGTTTGGAGAGAGCTGTTGCCGTGCCGCTCCTGCGGATCTTTTAACGGTGACTTGTATACAACCACACAGATAGGAAGAAACCCCCGCTTAATGTAAACTCCTTTCGGATGGATGGCAGGCAACACTCTCCTAAATTGCTCATGTTCTGGCCCACCTGCCCTGTTGTCATTGTATCGTTCTCAACACACCGAGCTGTAACCACAGGTCGTCATTTAGCGGCTTGTGGGTACCGAAGTCTGATCAATGGAGCCTCTCGTGGACTGGCACGCTAAACAGAAATGTGTTATCTGCAACCGCTGCGTGGTCAGTACCAGTAAGTGGGGGGCTGAGCTCCAGCGCCTCAGGGGCAAACTAATTAGTCTCCGTCTGAAGTGTTTTCCTCTCACGTCGTCCGACAGTTCGCTTTTCCAGGTCACGACCCAGCAGCCGCGCAACGCATCTTCTCACTCCACATTCTGTGATCAACTTTGCCAACCTTGTTAAAGCATGTAGTGCCATGTGATCACAGATGCCATTCTAGCATTTTAAAAGTGATCCGTCACTCTACAGAAATGATATTGATTTACAGTTTGGCAGAGCTGTTGTGGGAAAGGGAACCTTCTCGGAGCAGGGGACAAAGCAGCGAGTCACATGGGGCTATTTTACAAAGTCGGTTCTCATAAACATCCCTGTTGGTTGAAGGCATGAATCATTTAATGGTATGAAACAACTGCTTTGTTTGCGTCAATGTGTATTAATGCAGTATGTTCAGTGTCTGGAAATATGAACCATATTGTGTCTGTCATTTCTGTGGTATTTGCTTCAATGGTTTGGAATACCGTTGTCATTATTTAGCTGGTACATGTGAGCAGAACTGTCTCCGGCTTGTCAGGGCAACTCCCATGTGCATTTGTGAATTTCTTTTCCTTTTTCTGCCTGGACACTAAAAAGGAAAACCGCTTACTGTCCTGTGCCTGTCAAAGTGCGGAGGAGCCTCACAAAGAACTCTGAGACTTCCTGTTTTATCGGTTCCATATGGATTGTCGTCCTCCCCCCTCCACGCCAACGCCTAGTTCGATATAGGATATACGCTCGCATGTAAAATCCATTGCCCCATTTAATCGAGCATTTCCTATTTCAGACTTGGTCCCATGTATTAATGGAACAGAAACCACAAAACCATACCACAAACAACACCGTGAGCCTGTCCTGGCGCGGGTCACCGGAACCCACGGGAGCATCTCAGCCGCTCACATGGCCGTGCGTGTTTGTTATTTCGCATAAACAGCGTATGTTCGAGAGGGTCAGAGGAATAGCCAGACAGTTTGTGATCCAGTGCCGAAGTAATCCCACAAGTCAAAAGGTGCTTTCTAAACCGCTCTGACCCCTGGGCTCCGATGCTGGAGTGTTTACGCTGGCTCCGCTGGCATTAAACACAAGCCGCATATTTTTAACATTAGGATCCTCCCGGCTCACCCGGGGCCATGTAAATAGTGAGCTGCTCGTCAGCCGGGATCAATCAACTCACTGCCTGTTTGGACCAGCTCCATATGTCTGCTGGTGTGTAGTCGTACGATTGTGTTTATTGAAGCCAAAAGATACCACTAGAGACTCTCAAACAATCTTTCAATCTTCCAAAACTATTTTTAAAGTAGCTTTGTTCATATATCACAAACGGATGTATGTGAAAAGCAGAACGCCGTTTTACACATGGTATACTGTAACTATAGTGATATTCAGACATGGTAGTGGAAGCAAATTCTAAAGTACACATTACTAGTTTCTTTGAGATTTTTCCCAAAGATGTTGAAGGGCTTTTACTTTCAAAGTGTGTGTGTGTGTGTGTGTGTGTGTGTGTGTGTGTATATATATATATATACATTTATATGAATGGAGGTGTGAAATGCTACACATTCCAATGTATGGCAAGTCCTTACTCTTGTACTTAAACATGGTGAGTGTGAGTGAGATAAGGTCAGGCAAAGGTAAATAAGCCTCTGATAGCATCGGTTATATGCAACTATTTTACCCTTTTTGGAACTAAGCAGATAAAATGTTGTTAGCACAAAATGTAATTTACCGCTGAATGTGAGAAAAATAAAGCAATGTCTGTGTGTGTTACAGTGCTGAAGTTCAGGGGTCCAGATGGCAGGCATGAGGGGCCCGGCCTGCACTGCAGTCTGGCTCTAGAGTCCACAGGTGCTCCCGCTTCAACTGGACACATTCCAAAAGGTAGGCTACACATAAACACAGCACAGCAACACACAAAACAAGTCACGCTCAGCTTCAAGGACCAACAATGTCCCTGTAATAGTTAAAATGGACAAACGTTTCTTTTTTTCAATGAAAGTAGGTACAATATCTGAACTTTTTTTTCTCCCCCTTGTGCTCGGCTCAGGACGTGTGCCCATGAGGTCGTCACCACTGGTCCTGCTCCTCCTGATCGGCGTCAAGGCTGTACAGAACATGGGAGGTGGATTGGCCCGGGGCGCCGGAGCAGCCAATCACCGAGTCGAACAGCAGACGGCAGCCAATCACCGAGCAGGACAGCAGCAAACGGCAGTGAGGGACCACCTCTCTGAACACCATTTCTTCACAGGAGCACCAAAGGACCAGGAGGCCCCGCCGGGCCGCTTCACACACACAGGATAGAAGCCACGTCGTCGGGCAGTCGGCGTTGGACTCCCCCCCGGACTCTTTCAACCAAGTCGTGGACCTCAAGCTCTTCTCCAAGAGGCGTTACCGCTCCTCGCCCCGCGTTGTCTTCAGCGAGGTGGCCCCGTCACATGATGCCCTGGAAGGTGAGGGCTATGAAATTGAAGGGGCGAGGGGGGCGAGAGTGAGGCGCGCGGCGGGCTTGCATGCCCCGCCCCGAGCGGAGTTCTCGGTATGTGACAGCATAAATACCTGGGTGGGTAACATGACACGGGCCACGGACCTAAGGGGGAACGAGGTGACGGTGCTGCCCTACGTCAAAATCAACAACATGGAGAAGAAACAGTTCTTTTTCGAGACTACCTGCCGCTCGCCAACGCACAGAGGCTCCGGCGGGGCCGCCAACGGCGGCAGGCCGGGCGGACGGGGGGGCAAACCGGGCTCCACGTCAGGCACGTCAGGCTGCCGCGGCATCGACAGTCGCAGCTGGAACTCCTACTGCACCAACACACACATATTCGTGAGCGCCATGACCATGTTCAGGGAGATCAAAGCCTGGCGTTACATCCGCATCAACGCTGCGTGTGTGTGTGTTCTCAGCAGGAAGTCTTGGCAGGGAAAAGTACAGCACTGACCGAGGGGCTCGGGGGGGGGGGGGGGGGGCTATGAACCAAGCACACACATTTCTACTAAACAGCCACTGCAGCTTTATTGCCAATACTGTAATCCTCTTCCCCAGCTCCAAACATACACACACACACACACACATACACATAGTTACACATATACAGAAACAGCTTAATCAATCCACCCCTTTGGCCCCTGACCCTACCTCAGCCCGAAAAGTCCTGGTTGTTTTAAGTTATGAGGACAGCATGTCATATTTATAGTTTATACAGTCAAATATGAAAGTATATACAGTATGTGTATATATATATATATTAAATAAATTCAAGCTTTTAATGTTGTTTTTGTTATTGTTGTGTTGTTCATGCTGTTATTTATTAAACACCTCAGTACCTGGTTTCTTGTGTCAGTTCAATATAGTGTTGATGGTACAATGTTGGTCTTTTCAATATTAGGAGGAGTATTACTCCGATGTGGATTATTATCTTTTAGGTCAACGTTTTGCTTTTATGACCCACTATTACATTTCTGGTTCGGTCTCATCGCTATCATCAATATTATTTGTGCAAAAGGCAGCAGTTTTCAGTGAAACGGTCTGAACCACCGTACAATGATTACAGCACCCAACATTAGATAAACAAAGTTAGCTACTAGCGAGAGAACACAGGAGAGCGTTAAGCAGACGAGGAACCGACCAAAGTAGAGAAGAGAGAGTGTTTGGGATTTATCGAACCACCAACCTTGTGGTTCCCCACCCTCTCTACTCCATGCACCACCATCGGCCATACTCTGGTGATCAGTGAGGCAGGAAAAAAAACAAATGTGGCATCTGCGAGCGCGCGAATAACATCATTTTCAGCTAATCAAATCATTCTGTAATCCCTCGTTTCCTGTATGGAAGACTGGAACATGTTTCTCCACTCACTGATTCAGGTAATGGTAATGGCTATTATGTTACTATAATGTTTTAGGTACGGAAATATTTGAAAATAAGGTCAGTGCGAGGTCAGGTAAATGCCTACTGCTCAGATTTTCTCCAACACAATATAAACAATATGATTGTTAAGTTAAAGACAAAGTGGAAAAGAGTGTCTTGTAGTACATGGTGGTTGGACTATTTAGTAACATATACGTATATTGTATATACTCCTCCTCCAATTAGCTATGCCTCTATTGTCTCACTTTTGGGGGTAATTTAATAATCAAAATAGTTCAAGGAACATGAGACAAAATATGAAAATTACCAAGCTAAATAATTACCGTCCCTCAAAAGCCATCTGACACAGGGAATATATAATGCCCTCAGGTCATCTCAGTCAACCGTCTGGGGCAGGTTTCACAAGACCATGCCGCCCTCTTGTGGTGAAATGAAAAACGCAACCTTGAGCACATGTTGAAAATGGTCAGAAGATTAAAACAATGAGTGAGGCAAGGCTCTCTCTCTTTCTCCACCTCGCTCCATCTGTCTATCTTTATAATTCTTCATCTTCTCTCTCTCTCTCTCTCTCTCTCTCTCTCTCTCTCTCTCTCTCTCTCTCTCTCTCTCTCTCTCTCTCTCTCTCTCTCTCTCTCTCTCTCTCTCTCTCTCTCTCTCTCTCGACTCACTGAAAGTCAGATTCTTCACCTCTGCTCACATCAACACCCTCCCCAGCTTCCTGGCTGTGCCGTCACCTCTCCTGGAGCTGCAGCTTCGATGATCAAACCCGAGGCGTTTAGATTCTGGGTGCGTTGCCAGGAAACCTCACTGCAGCAAGACTGCATGATCAAAGATGTTTCTGAAAGTGAACCCTGGATGACCTCTCACTTTGGAAGGAGCTGCGGTAGGTGCAGTGTGGTCTGTTAACAGTTTACCTTCTTCTCTCAGGTTTGCTGCAGAAGCTGCAGAACAATCAAATGCAGTAACATTACTCACTGTCAAAGAGCCTTTTGAACCAGCTTCTCATATGGAAAACCCTGCATTCGCCGCTCAACTTTATTGGAAACAAGAGCACAGCTGCTCAGGTGGCTACCATTGAAAATGAAAAAGCGAGGCATGCAGTCAGTATTTGCAGTGTGACTGACCAGTAGATGGCGTAATGCTGCCACAGATGGAAATCTCTTCTGGTGCAAAATGCTCCTTGAACACTTATATAAACTAAATCCACCACCTGACAAAGTGAGACAGTCACAGACCCCCATGGCCAAAAGACATCACAGTTGGTCATCAATATAGATCACACAGCCAGCAAAAAGGTCCAGGCGTGTTTCTCCAATGCTACCCACTCAACAGAGGAGTAAAACCAGGACCGTATTAAAATGCTTAACATTTTTACAGTTTGTCAAAAGGTATGTCGAAAAATGTGCAACGTAAAAAAACACAACTACCACGCCAAACCCAAGAAGGACTTGTTTATGCACCACATTGAGCTTCTATTTAGCCATTTGCTGTTTTTCTTCCTGAAGGTTATGTGACCTGCAAGCATTTTTCTTTTTCACATGTTTGGAATCACATAGCAACCGAGCTACCAACGGCCAACAACAACCTCCAACAAGCGGGGACCCTGGACTCTTGTCTCAGTCTTATCTGCCTTTCCTTTTATGGCGCTCCTCTGTTTAGTGTCCAAAATTAACCTCATGGGCCACAGCACAGACTTTGCTGTCCTGAGAGTATTAGACGGCTCAGTTCATGTGTGTGAAAAGAGCCACGTGTTGCTTAAATGTATCATCTAAACATTTATACTTCTCTCCGTCGTGTCCGACTCTTTCTTCGCTCTGGGCAGATCATTTTGTTCCTAGAAGGACATTCTCTAACCAGTGCCTACTTACCCGCTGATAAAAGGAACAACTCTTTGGACGGTCCCTCTGTTCTCCATGGTTGTGGGGGGAATATTTATATTGAACATGGTGTTGCTGCCGAGTTTCGTGGTCCCAGTCACTGCTGACACTGAGGGATGACATTGAGGGGCTACTCTTTCCATTTAACTTATAGTGGGCTTGGATTGTATGTTTGAATGTAACCGATGTTGGGCAGCGCCTGATGGATTGTGATTTTTAGTGGGATGGGCCCAATGGGAGTCAAACAAAGAGAAGTGAAAACAATTTTGGTTGACAATATCCATCCGTAGAGAATTACTCAACTATCTAGATAAGCAGCCTGCTTTTAAAAAATCTTTTTTAATGCTACATGGACATCTGAACGAGGAAGAGTTGGCAAGGTCTATGTTTTAGTTATAACATTCCTCAACATCTGATTTATCTTATGATATGGAGTGAGTGTGGATTACAACACATCATCAGGCTTTCCTAATGCTGTCTCTCTATCTGCGTGGTGCAGGGAGACTTTCCAGTAATTCTGTCATGCCTCCGTGCAAATGTAAATTACAGGGCTTCCAATAATTATCCAAAATGTATATCGGTGACTTTTTTTGTGGCTGGGCCAAACTTTTGTAACATTTGTCCAAGTCATCATCTTGTCCTCTCTGCATCCCCTCCAGCCCCCCTCTGCATTGTTCAGAGGGGCGGTCTGGAAAGAGTCTGCGGTGGGTGTGTGCGTGTGTATGAGAGAGAGAGAGAGAGAGAGAGAAAGAGAGAGAGAGCTTCTCGATACACAAGTGTTGTGACCGTTTTTGTTACAGCCGACATAATCGTCGGAGGACTTTGCGGGGATAAAGGCAAAAAAAAGAATCCAGCCGAAATGTCGAAGGTAGAAGGAGGAATGAGATGCGTCAAATACCTTTTGTTCGCGTTCAACTTCATCTTCTGGGTAAGTGCGTTTTGCGTATACGCCAATTCATGTGTGGCGACGGGATGCGAGGCGTGCGTAAAGGAACAAGTGCGAGCAGCGCAGACGGCCTGTGTGTTATTCCAGTGACGGTTCTCGCATTGTCCTCGCCCCCCGCATCTGATCGTGTGCTGTGCTAACTGGTCGGCTTGGGTTCGCCCTGCGCGGAAACGGTGACGGCCAGACGTGTTTCAGTTTGAGCTCACCGGGTTCAAATCAGACTTTCCACACAGGAAGAAAAAAAAAAACGCCCTTATTTCCCGGGAAGAATGTTTTCGAAAGGAAGACTGAATGAAAAGATGGAGAGAGATTAAGAGGGAGAGCGTGGAAAAAACAACCCGCCACTTTACTCATCAAGAACCCGGGGTTCAGTGCTGGTTGGTGGTGTGAAGTTACACCGCACAACAGAGCCACTTTACTCGAGACCAGCGTGGTGGATGTGGAAGGTGCGCGTGTGCACACAAGCTCTGCACACGTCCCTTCCATCCCTATTAGCCCCAATTCACTGTGTATATGCTCATTTAAGATCTCGTCGTTGCTAGATAGCCTTGTGTGTGTCTGTGTGCGCGTGCGTGCGTGCGTGTGTGTGTGTGTGTGTGTAAAAGTGCACTTTGTGATATGTTTTGCTCCCCTGTTTTCACTGCACCGAGGGAACGCTCCTTTGTGTGCATGTGTGAGAGAGAGAAAGAGATTTTCCAACCAGCATCTGTGGAGTGGATCAGTTCCCTGAGGGCAGTGTGAATGGACCCATTGTCCCAGCGGGACAACAGCATAACTTCAGTGGCCTTCTCAGTCCAATCAGTGAGTTCTGCTATCCCCAATAACCCGCACATCCAGGATGGGTGTTGTTGTTGTAGACAGTACATCTGACTGAATGTGTGGCACTTGCACAGAGAGACAGGGGAATATGAGAGGCAGAAGACAAAAAAAAAGAGGACGTGGGACTGATGACGGACATGATAAAACAGAGACAACAAATGTGATGGGAAAGAAAAGGGTCACGGGGAGATTGAGAGGGATATTAATGTGCGTGTGCGCATGCTCACATGGCAAAAAAGGGACAGCTGACCCAGATAAAGATGGAGCGTCAGATCAGTATGATGTTAGCGGGATACTCGGTGGATGTGGGCTGCGTGTGTTTCATGTTCCACATGCAGGATTAAAGAAACACCGAAATGGGTGCTCCTCTACTTTTTGGTTCCGCTATCTCAGCAACTGTGAACCATCTCCGTTTATAATTACTGCATCCCAACCCCAACCCCCCCCATCCCCTCACCCTGTTGATGGCAGAGTGAGTGATGATGAGGAGAGTGGAGGAGGGGCAGATGTTTTTCCCCTTCAAACCCCCTCCCCTCCCCATGAGTGCACCGAGGAGCATGAGACAAGCCGGTGGCTCTTGAACACATACAGTGGAGGGATGTGCCGTGAGACATGCTGACACCCACACACCCAAAAGACCCAAGTTGTTTTTCACATAAATAATGAAGAGCATCACACAGCAACCATCCTCGTTCTAATACACACGAAGCATGCTCATCACTCCATGCGTACAAAGGGGCTAATGGGTTTAGGAATGACTTTGTGTCGAGAGTTATTGAAACTCCTGCAGGGCTCCGATATTAAACCTCCAATGTGCTGCAGGCCGCGCTCTTGTGTACGTTAGGCTGATAGCTCGTAAAGCAACAGCTTACAATGGAACATCAATAGCTTGCTGGCTCGTCTGGCCTGTGTTTGTGTGCGCTAGTTCACTGACTGCCCTGTTTAGTCAAAAAGCCCCTAGGTTAATCGTGTGGGGCCAGCATTGGTGATGTGCGTCAAATATCCCAGTGTTCGCTCTACTAAATGCATATGCAGAGACTCGCAGATTCAGCAAGGACATATCGTTGGAAAAAAACAAACAAATGTGAAACAGGAACATCTGGCGAAACCTAAAACAGGTAACACAAGGCCCCAATGATGCAACAAAGACGATCCGACAGGAGAGACTGGGAGCACAGGAGACGGGGGAAACTCATAAAGGAGGGGCAGACGGTTGTATGTTGATGTGTTCCACCACACACCATCGCCCGTCACAGCTTCCTATAGGATTCACTCCACCCATAACGATCCCCCTATTTACACTTTCCTTCTGCCCATCCTTTGCTTTCTTGTGTTTTCTCCAAACATATGCACATACATATCTTTGAGAAGCTTAGATCACTGATAAATTGCTGCTGGTTTTAAATAAGTATTCCACTTTCTTGAAAATATGGAAAGTGGATAACACCCCCGTCCTGTGTAAGCTCAGCCCTTGTTTCATGAAAATTCCCCTCACAAAAACAGTTTAACTGCCCTGTTAAAAAGTAGGCCGCGTTACTGTAAAAGAACCTCAATAAAGTTCAAGAGAGGGAGATTTTTTATACCTGTCTGGAAATATCCAGCCACACTAACTATCTTCAAAGGTGTCGTAGGATAGTGAGAGGACGAAGAGTAGGTCTGTAAGACTTGTATCTGCATTTTAAAACGCCCTAAAAAGCCACAGGTTGGAGTTCATCTCTGACAAGGGCGAAATGATGGGTTGGTCCAACAACTTGCCCTCCCTTCTCCTTCCTCGCTTTCATTGTGTCTGTCAGATTCCCTTCCTATTGTGCGCCAAAACGTATATTCACAGGGAGACAGTGGCTCTTTGTCCCTTTGGTGAGATTTGGAGGGAGGGCGGTGGGATTAGGTGGGGTAGAGGTGGGGGGGGGATGCATGGAGATAAGTAGGCGTGAGGGGGGTGGTGGATTTGAGAGGCAGAGGGGCCAAGAGAAGGGAGGGGAGGGGTGTGTCTACTGTCGGACGGGGTAATGAAGGCAGACAAAGTGGTGGGAGGGTAAAAGAGGGGGGTATGTAAGCAGTGGAGGGGTTAATGGGACCTTTGGGATAACTTGAGTGGCAGAGTTGAGAACGTACTAAACATGTCAGCTACCGGCTGCACTGTTGGATGCCTTTTTCTAAAATGAGACCTTTCAGCGTGGTAGGCATTCAATGCATCTGTTTTGGGTTAAAAGCATTTTAAATGGAGCCTTAATAGTAATGAGGTCCAGCTGAGCTCTGAGCTCTTTGCAACTCTGAAAACAGCCATCTGCTCCTCCTGCAATGCTACCGTGAGCTAGCTCGGGACAGCACCAATGTTTAGCGCCTCACACCTTCAACCACACCATCAGGTGCTCCGACGAATACCAAGGATAAATAGATTCAGAGCCCCTCTTTATACTTATCCAGCCTAGTTCAGTAGCCGTCACTTTAATGTGCTTTATCACTTTGGACTTTGTAAGCCTTAAACCTCAGGAGCTAAGCTGCGCCCTGCATCAGCAGGGCGGTAAACCCTTAGTTTTACTTCCCTTCACGTCTTATTTCAATGCTTTACATCTGAGCTACTGGCCTTAATTAAGAACACCTTAAAGTATAACTTGTGAACTTGGTTGGAGAAAGTGTGGACTATACAGTATATTATACTGTATAATGTGCAGATGATTTATGTGGATTTGAGGAGGGATATGGAGTAGTTTATCTTATCTTACTTTATGGTTTTGTTTCTCTTAACAAAGCCAGAGGACACAGAAAAGGTCGTACTACATACATTAAAATGTTTAGGACGTAGAGACCATGTGACTCCTTCACAGTCTCTATTTAGACTAATCATTTTATTTATCAGCGCACACACTCACACAGGCACAGTGTGTGGGAAGGTTTATAGGCAGAATAATCCTCAGGGGTCATCGGATCAGTGAACATTAAAACCTCTCGGTATCGATCTGTCAGTGCCGTCTGCCCTTGAGAGCTTCTCAGATCTCATGGAAAACAAGCGTCGACTTCAAAGTCTTCTGAGCACTTCAAGTAGGAGTATAGTTGTGTTTTGTTGTGGCAGTTAGTTTGCAAGAGCATTGCTGAGGGTAGGACTTGGTTCATTGTATGCCGATTGTGGTTTAGATGAAGGAAACTATGAGTAACGTGAATTCGAACCAAGAGGAGAGGCTGTTTAAACTCAAGATGCCACCCTGCTGCCCGAAGCCCAGCGAGTCATTTCTCCCTACTCGGGCGCCAAGTTGCACAAGTTACGTTTTGCTGGGATCTAAAACACATAGATGATCCACTTATGATATTGACAAATATCCATACTCACCAGTTTGACCAAAAACGTTCAGTTTTAGCCTAAAACCTCTTACAGAGCTTATTCTCCCGTTGCCAAAGTGCAAAGGGTGGGAAGGGGGGGGGGTGGAAAACTCCACAGCACTATTTGCATTATGTGGAAAATCATAAACGAACAAGTCCTCCTGAAGGCCTGAAAATCATACACTTTGCACGAAAAGAGTGTTGCGGTTAACGCTGAAACCAAGACAATACTATAAGTATGGCCGTCTGCACCCATGGGACATTTCAATGATATTTATATCGATAGTTAGCGTTCAGCTATACAATTAAAGTGGACTATTTGTCTACAGAGGTCATTTGTTATTTGTTGTTGTTGTTGATAATTTTTTTCTGCCTCCGCAGTTGATGGGATCCTTTGTTCTGGCGGTGGGACTGTGGCTGCGCTTCGATCCAGAAACCATGTCTCTTCTCAATGTCGACAAGGCTCCAGACACTTTCTTCATTGGTGAGTACCGTAATGCACACACAGGGTAGAAACATGCTGGAAATACAGTATGCCAGTAATTATATACTGTGTGTGTATATACATATATATATTTATAGTTTGTGTTTTTATGTTGCTCAGAAACCACTCTTAATGGACCAAGGAAAGGAGATGAGTGTGAATAACAGGAAATGGCTGCTGTTAACACATGACAGAAACCACAGGGCTGGTAACCACCGTTCAATTAGACACCAAACCCAGATGGAAAGAGACTGAGGAGGAGGAGGAGGAGGAGGAGGAGGAGGAGACACTTAGTAGTGTGACACTTGAAGGAGCATTTGGAAGAGGTCCAATCATAGAAACAGATAGGGAATCATGACTGTTTAAAGGAAACACATGATGAGACTTAAAATCAAATGACATGACCGAGCAAGAGGAAAAAGAAGTGTTTATGTATCCTGTGTGGGATTACCCTTCCAAATACTCTCTGATTACACTAATCAGTGTGATACTTTGAGTTAATGTCAGATATTCTAACAGACTAAACCACCCTCCTCCTGATGTGTATGGTATTTTATTTTCTAAAGCCTTTTTAATGTGTGTGTGTGTGTGTGTGTGTGTGTGTGTGTGTGTGTAGGGCCCCGGTGTCAGATGTGGTTGGACATGTGGGTGTGTCCTCCTGAAGTCGGGTCCTCTCAGAGAACAGTGCTGCACATGGCTTTGACATTGAGTGCGCCGTCCCCACAGACACAGCTGAGACTCTCCAGTTGCTATAAGAACACAACAAACAGCTTCAGACTAAGCGCTTAGGGTCAGACCAAGTAGAGAAACGGCGTATCTTTCAGGTTGCGTAAAGATGGAGCGATAATTCAAACAAAGTCTTCAAACCATATATGCGGTTCCTCGCGCTCTTTATACCTCACGGAACATTTACGTGTCAGGTTAAACACAGGATAGGGTGAACACCAGATTTAGTTTTTTTTTCCACAGCCAATCGTGTGCCGCCTAGGGGCTGACGGCCCTTTCTCACTGCATCCTCTGCAGAGCTGTTGCCGGGCAACATACCTCAACTTTATCAGTGCGGAATTTCTCTCCTGATGAGGTCAACGGGAGATCTGGGTATTTAATAAAGCTGTTGGCAACAATGGTATTTACAAAGCATCCCAAAGGAAGACCCAATTAAAATGCACGATAAGTGGGTCCACTCCAATCAAAAAGGATCCAATTGCTAACCGTTGAAATGTAATAATCTAAAATGTGATTACTATTGTACCAATCAAGACAGTGTTTCAATTTAGTTTTCTAGCTCTACGCCTCCTCCTGCTGGTTTCTCTAGACTAGAATTGCCGGATGAACTAAAAGGGGAAAGCTGATCATGTTTTTTACCGCCTGTTTAAAACTGGAATATCTTGATGTTATTGATCAATAATGTTGATGTGTAGAGTGTATCAAATAAAAATGTATTCTGATCTGGTTGTTTACCTCATGACTCTACATTACATTACAGTACTGTCATTTCCCCTGTTTCTCCAGGTGTGTACATCCTGATAGGGGCTGGCAGTATGGTGATGTTGGTTGGTTTCTTCGGCTGTTGTGGAGCTGTTCGTGAATCTCAGTGCCTGCTGGGTTCAGTGAGTATGAAAGTGATACTTAACACAAGAGCAAAATCTGAACTGAAATGCTTTTTTCTCAGTTGGATGCCTTGAATGCCTAGAAGTATATTCCACCATCAAATTTCTTGTCTCACTTTATTGTTTTCTGTGAACGTCTTTAGTTCTTTGCCTGTCTATTGATCATCTTTGGTGCAGAGGTGGCAGCTGGGGTGTTTGGATTCTTAAACAAGGAAAAGGTACATTTCATATTTGATAGCTTGAGTGGTGAATTCCGGTTGATGAATCCTGATGGCCCCACATCATTTACTGTCCACTATCGCACAGATTATCAAAGACGTTCAGACCTTCTACACCACAACCTACAATGAAAACAATAACAGCACAATGATCCTGTCATACCAGAAAGTAGTAAGTATAAAAATAAAATATTTTAGCATAAGTTACACTTTATTCTTATTGCCGTAAAAACACATTATAAAAGCGTTTGTTCATACGTCTTGTATTGTGTTTTTATTCCCACTTTCAGCTGAATTGTTGTGGGACCATACACAACCCCTGCCCTGATCCTGCAACAAATACTAAGGTAAAACACCAGCTCCTTCCTCAGGGAAGAAGCTTCATGAGTTCTGCCCGTCTTATGAATGAATCAGGACATCGTGGTTCACGGCAACTTGAAACTGCTTGATTCCTCTTCTGTTGGTTCTGCAGGACTGTGAGACCGGCATCAAGGAGTTCTTCAACAGTAAACTCTACATCATTGGATACGTAGGCATCGGCATTGCGGGAGTCATGGTGAGTGAGCACCGGGGGAGTACTTGAAAACACACGCAAATACACGCAAAACGTAGTGAGCGTGAATGTTTTTGTTGTTTCCTCTCAACAGATCATTGGGATGATCTTCAGTATGGTGCTCTGTTGCGCCATTCGCAACAGCAGGGAGGTCATCTAAGCTGGACCCCTGACCTTTGCCTCTTCCCAGACCTAAAGACTGTACAGCCCTCAAATGTCAACCGTGCCTCATCACCCAGGAAATAGATTGTGATCAAAAATATATTTTCCGCTATGGTGCTCAAACCAGCTCTCCTGCCCTGTTTTTGTACAATCTTCTCTTTCACTGTCATTTTCACTCACACGCTAAGTGTTCCATAGAATTCTGATGGGACTAACGGCTGGATCGATGTGATTTCTGATGTTGTCGTGACAATCCGTCAAATTGTTTTCCTCCTCATGGCCATTTGGTCAACGTTATAAATCAACATTATAAATGTTGACCCGCATACTGTCGCAGTTGTGTCAATTCTTTTTCACACAGCCTTGACACTGACCCCTCAAGTGTGGGAAACTTAA
Source organism: Apeltes quadracus (assembly GCA_021346845.1). Taxonomy (NCBI): domain Eukaryota; kingdom Metazoa; phylum Chordata; class Actinopteri; order Perciformes; family Gasterosteidae; genus Apeltes; species Apeltes quadracus. Next base: position 7,939,580 of record CM037928.1, on the reverse strand, counting down.
GGCCCGAGAGAGCAAACCCGAGAGGCGGAAGCAACGTTGTGTTACATGAGCTCAAAACCTGGAAAAAAAGAGGTTGGCTGAAATCTTGTACGGAACCCTGAACAAATTCTCTGTTTCGTCCCAAAGGAAGAGCTCCTCATATAGGTACGCTCTCTCACATCAAATATTAGTAATCTTGACTCTCTGTTGGCTGTATTTCAAGAACATGCTGGCGCGTGTGGATGTTTAATGGTTAAATATATGCTAGCCAGGGAATAGGCAGTGGGGCTGTGAAATTTGATTATTCAAACCAGTAGGGATCTCCCCACCTTCACCTTCTCTCCCCTCTCTGCCTCTTTTATAGTCCTCCACTGACCACAAAACAAAAACTGGGAAATAACCCATTTGATTCCTGTCAACTCTGATTATTAAAGGACCCTGGTATGTAAATATATGTGACTTGTCTTCTAGTTGTACATTATTTGTGGATGATGTTATAGTCCCTATTTAACAAGCTGTGTGTAGATAGATTCTTGCAGTTGTTGTATAATGTTCATGTAGTCATGACAATGTTTGCAACAGTCAAACAAATCCACACAGCTAACTAACTTAATGTGCCTTTTTTTCATGACAAGCTTTTTGAACAACCGGCTGTCAGAACGTAGCAAAAGATTGTAGCGTATTGCAAAGTGTACATTTTGTTGTTTAGTTGGACTGCAAGTGATTGTCCCACACGTTGGACTTGCCATTGTTGTTGTGGTGTGCCACACTTCTCTCCTGCCAAGAGAGCTCAAGTGGTAAAAGCAGCAACATCTTAGCCAACTATTTTACTACTTTTTTTTTAAAAGCCTTATTTTTTTTTTCTCACTCCAGCAGGCGGCATTTGCTTTGAGGAGTAACACAACCGAGTCACCACATAGTTTATAGTCTCTGCGGAGTAAAAACACGATGAACCAGGAACAGTTAGGTGTGACTCAATCCACAAAGCTGTTGCTGTGCTTCTCCGTTGAATTTGTTTGTAAATCTGGAGTGATGATGCACTGTGCATGTACGAAAACACCTTGTACACAGTAAAGTCTTTCAAAGTTAATTGTGTGTTAACTTATTTTGATAAAATTCCAGGCTTCTCAGGAAGATAGCTGTCTCAAGTTTAATAAAGCTTTTAACGTTTACAGTGTTTCCCTTGTCTTACTCTCTCTTTAAATTGAAATTCTTCTTGTTAGTAATAAGACTACAGGAATCCAGCTGTTTGCATGACAAAATTCTGCAACCGTTGTTCCAGATTGAAAGGGCTTATGTGTTTATCTCAGCAAAACTGTGCGGATAACTCAAAGGTACCTGCTCTTTGGTTAGAAGCTTGGCAAAAGGAAACAATCCAAACTGTTTTTATCAAGATAAACAACACGTGTAAGTTGTGATATCAAGTAGTCCCATAGTCATCTGGTTGGATTCCCACTCCTCCCCAATGTGGATATAAGACCTCCACAGCGAAGCAATTGTTATTGGTGGAGGCTAATTCATTGAAGCGCAAACATATACAATACAAGGAGTAGTGTGCTGGAGATCCCAAATTAGTTCTATGTATGCCTTTTAGAACGGCTTGTTGTTGGGGTTTCACCTTTCTGCACTCGAGCTGAAACGACAGCTGTATATTTAGTTATGCCTGTGATGCGGCAGAGGCTCCAGGACTCCCCAGGGGTAAAGTTACCCCAATGCTGCAGCATGAGCATTTTAACGGCCTCAAATGTATCCATGGCGGTGATGCATGTGTAGAGAAGTGGGGTAACACCCCTTAAGATTGCATCAGAAAAATTGTTAGCTGTCTACAGTCAACCTGCCACTATTTCCCACTAAAAATATGCAATTCTTCAGGCTGCACACGCTCTACAAATAACACAAGTAAACATTGCATTCATGAATATTTATTCAGGATTTAGAAATGTATTTACATTTCATTCGAATGAACTAAATAACTAATTATCTTTTTAATGTCAGTTTGAGTCAATTTGAACTTGACAAGGTTTAAGACAGATGAAAGATACAGGATACATATTTACATTAAAAGGTTTGACCGACATTTTTCATGGTAGAGTGAGTACAGCCCAGAATTGCACTCGGTTGTGCTGCTTAATACCCTTGGGTCAGCACCTGTATCTCTTAGAGACCCGCTGTATCTCTTAAGTAAACCCGACCAGTCACAAGCACTGTCCACTAAGAGAATGTGGCTATTTACTGTAAGGGTCATGAAATAACTTTTTTCAGAGGACTTGGTCCCAAAAGCATATCAAATCACATTAATGAAGTATTGTTTATCAATAGACAAGTTCTCCACCATCTAGTCTGACTCAGATGTAGATTGGTGGTATAAGCCCACCTTTGCCCAGCAGTCTCTTCTCCATCGATTACCTTTCTGTTTAGTGACCAACTGTAACGCAGTGTAGATTAAGTGAATTGGCAAACAATTTAATAACACAGGAAATCACTCTGTGAAAAAGTAAACCAGGTTGCTCTGACAAAAACACCTGACAATTAATTCAAGTTCTGAAATTATTAATCAAATAACATCCGCTTTACACTATATACATTGAAAAGGATCAACATCCATGGACCGTGATCTCAGGGCAGTCATGATCAATGTGGTCAATGATCAATTGGAAAGCACTTCTGCTCCGACAATAGGCTCCACCAAGGGCGAGAAAGATAATTGAGGTTTAAATCTCTTAAACTAGACCGAGTCATGCGAAAAAAAACATTTTAAATGGCATTTCTCTGGTCCCTTTAGCGTTTTTATCTGAAAGCCTCCAACAATACGGTTCACAGTAGTAGAGACATAGGCCCACGGCACCGCCTAGTGCATAGCTTCAAGCAGTGGACAGAGCAGAGAACTACTTTTTTACGAAGAGTAGATGTTGTTGGGTGTGTACCCAAGTAGGAACTCTCCAACTCCCACAAAGTACACGACCTGTGCGATGCCAAAGAGCGGAGCGATAACTAGGGCCCGGCAACTGGCCCCCTTGAGGAACGCTCCAGGACCCTCCTTTCTCAGGATCTTTCTGCAATTGAGGAGAGTGTGCTCAGTTAGTTTAGTTTATTAAATAAATTAGCTGACGCCTTTGAGGCCGCTAATCCTCCTGGGGTCCAGGGGAAGGACAAAATGTAACGCATACAAAACGTTAGCTGTGACGTGTTCCTTGCATGCAAAACTTGTGAAAGGAAAGGAATTGTTTTTGACGACCGTAAGACTTATTTACCTGACGCAGTCCACCACTCCATTGTAGGTTTCCTCGTGGGCTCCTTTTCTGAGTGATTGCAGCCTTGTCTTGACCACTGCAGAAAACATTGTTGAAAGAACATTGAAACTAAAGTTATTAGTGCCAATGATTGGTGACTAGTCGTCGGCATAGATTGAGTCACTGACCGTCACAGGGGCTGACAGTTACAGCAGCAATGGATCCAGCCAGGCAGCCAGACATGAAGGACCAATAGAAGGGCACAGACAGATCTTCAGATGAACGTTTGCCGAGCTGGTGCAGATGTGCAAAAAGAGGGAAGTACACAACGGAGAAGGGGATGTCTCTAAGAATCGCACGACAAAAACAAACAAATGAAGAAAACATGTTAGCCAATTAAGAAACCTAAGATGGAAAACCAGTTGGAGCTATGGTTGGTAACTTAAACAAATCCAAATGTATCACATTTACTGTCCCTATGTCATATTCTGACAGTATTACATGAGACCATCGGTGGGTTTCCCCCCATTTAGTGCTTTTAATAGCATTTGCAAGAATCAAGTGACCAGAGAACAACAACTAAGGGGTCTCTAATGCAACGGTCATTCACTCCTCATGAACCAATCAAACTACTGTATATAACCTTCAAGTGCTGAAAAAGAGGAATCAAGCTTACTGTCTATTTCTCTGTTATCTTTTTTTAAATGTTTTGAGCAAAATGGGACTGCTCTGTGGGCGTACTTGACTTTGACGCTTGATTTTTTTCATAATATTGGCCGGGTCGCAAACTCATTTTACAGTTCAACAGTACATGTTAACAGGTTCCTGAAAACACTGTAGGAGAGCATTAAATCCCATCTCACCTCATCAATGTGGCTCCGAGTCCCCTGTAAAGCCCCGTCACTCCTTTGGTCCTCAGCAGCTCTCTGGTGATCTGTGTGGCGGACACTCGCATGACTTGAGGCGCAGGACTAGTGTTGTAGGAGCGGCTGAGAACGGCGCTGGTGCCACCCATCTTCAGGGTTGTCACTACACTGGGCACCACCCTCTGCTGGGCCGCTGGCAGATAGAGGAAACATATTGCAAATGTTTTCAGAAGATAAAAAGCGCATGGAAGCATTATTTCATGCCGATGATTTCCTTGAAATTACCCAGCCTGCCAGCGTCCTGCAACTGGATCTTGAGCATCTCCATGGGCGTGGTGATAATGACCTGGCACATTCCTGCACAGCATCCAGCCAACATCTCCTTATATACCGTTAACCTGCTGCTGAAGACACGTGGACAGGGTTCAAACAAGAAAAGGGAATGACACGTCAATTCGTCCAAGGTAATACTCACCCATCTTTGCTCAACTGGTGGCGAAAGAAGTCATTAGCGGCCAGTTTGATGGCTTTCTCGGGGGTCACCAGGGTTAGATTCACTGCTGCACCTGCAATAACAGGCATTGACCGACTTAGACTGAATGACTCATTGATGTAGCAAGATGTCTGTAATAGAGATGAATTTCACACAATAGGGGCTGTCAGTGATCACTGTCTCATAAGATGAACCACTGATGAACAAAGTGAAATTTGATCGGAGCACTAAGCTGTGACACAGCATGGGGGTTTAATACAAAAGACATAAGGCATAAGAACTAGCATCCTTCTTGGGGAAAGATGAATTTGTAGGTTTGGTTTAGGCCAATCAAAGTGTATCACAAGTCTAAAAATCAAATGTGGTATCGTTGATATACTATTTCAATTATATATAAAATGTGTGTCTTACCTCTGTACATCCCAAAGTAGCCTTCCGATTTAACTGTCTTTATTAGGCAATCCATCCTGATGCAGATATAATACAGACATTCAAGTGTTTATGCATAGCTTAATTGAGTATTAGTAAACTATAATTAAGGCTTGGGTAGAGTCTTCATGCAAGGAGAAAATTGTCAAATCAAGTGTGGTAGTTCTTTTGTTAAAAGGTAAATATTAACGGGAAAGGGGAAGAGGACCTTTTGTAGCTCTTACATGTTCTTGTAGAGTGGCTGCCCGCTGCGCTGATTCTGCAGACGTGTCTTGGCCAGGTCGATTGGGAACACACAGGTCACTCCGACCATGCCTGCAATCCCTCCATTAACCAGTTTGGCTGGTAGGCTGTTTAACAAAAAGTTGGAACAGATACGCGCATTAGGTGTGGCAAAGTCAAGTGAGGTTACGAAAACCTACTGAAACTGAAATGTTGCAGGTCAAGGACTTGGTCGCCAAAAACAAAGAATTGAGGAAGCAATCTCCACAGGAAAGTATTTAATCAGGCTTTTTAACCATGTGTATATTCTGGTTGTGAGTATTGCAACAGAACTGAATCTGCTCATCCAAAAATAACTTTCGACAGAGTAAATTACAGAACGTGTAATTACACCTAAGGCTTCTATGGATCGCCAACTCAGCACTAGAGAAAGCAACAACAATAAAGATAAATAATCAAGGCATGCTTTATTTCTATTTTTCTCTTTGAAGAGCCTACATACTGTATCATGCCGCAGGATTTGGTATGTTTTTCTGATAATTAGAGCCAGTTCATACCTAATCTGCTGTTGCTGGGCCATGGTTCTTGTGGTTTTGGTTTGTGCACAAGATGTTTTGCACAAATAAAGGCAGGAGAGGGAAGGCAGGTTGAGTATCCCTGAGAGACACCGAGCAAGGCAGGAATAAAGAAAAACATCAGTCTTATATAGAGAGAGGCAAGTCCAGCCCCAAAGATCCAGGGATAGATTTGACTTTACGCTCCACCCACTGGGCCGCCAGCCAAGAACTGGAGCCAGGGTCGTCGTCACCCAACTGAATTCATGCCCCCCCCCGAGCCAACTTGCTTAGAGGGAGGGATACATCTCCATGTCCTGCCAGGGAAGTTGTCAACAACTCCTCTGTCCAAAGCCGCGTGATAACAAAACTAAACATCAATGTGTTGGGGTAAGATACTGTGGAAGAAGAAATACCTCTCTTGGTTAAATGTCATCTTCCTTCATAGTCTCTTTGTGTTTTCTCTTGCTGTCATGTCTTTCTCAATGTCACAGACGGAAACTACTTTAGTTTGATTAACAAATCATTGCTTGGCATAGCTTTAGTTTCCTGTTAGGATATCCTATACCAGACCTTATTGAATCAATCACCCCATGTACTGATAATGTCATGGTCCTTTGTACTTCCTGAGAACCTTAGTCAAACCCACTCCTTATATTTACTGTTATTTCCTGTAAACCTCTACATGATTATGGCCAGAACTCTCTCCTTCTGGTCTCAGGTCGGAGAGAATTATTCAGCCTTGTTGTTAACTTCTGTCTCCACTGTGCAGTGAATAGAGCTCATTTGAACCAGCCAAAGAAATTCACCTAATAGAACCTTTTCTTCAACAATACAAGGCCTGGATTAATATCTACCGCCAAATCAAACATGGAGCAAGAAATGCAAACAGCCTGGGGAGTTTCTGACACGACGGCTTGGCCAATCAAAAGAGTCCTTCTCAGGACCACACTGCAGGCAAGTGAGAATGATGCTTTCCCGAAATCTTTCTCACAGGTTTGAATGGCAATTGAAATGCAGCTCCGCTAATTAGCCCTTGAAAAAACATTCAACTATATTTGCATAAAGGCCTACTTTGTGCAAAACAAGTATATATTATGACCATTTAGTAAAAATAATCAGATCAGGCATTATTTATTTCCATAGTCTACAATTATTCTAATTTCTTTAATGTAAACCATTTTCACAGTGAGGTCACAATGCATGTTCAACATAGGGTTTTATTGAGCTGTGACACTAGACATTACTAGAAAGAAAAGAAAAGAAAAAACACTCAGATGCACAACAATAACAACAACAAGCCCTTCCGGTCCATCAGCCGTAGCATTGGTCAAGCACGTGCGTTGCTTGTGTTTACATATTGTCGGCTTCCCACGGAGGGCTCTGTCTGGCTCCTCACAAGGTCGAGGGTCACGGAGCATCGGTCGGTGGAGACGCGGCTGGTGCGCACGCAGTGGTGCCTGCGGGTGTCGCAGCGCCTGCAGCTGCAGCGGCGGGCAGCAGGATAATAGAGCTGCGGGTTGACGTCCTGAGGGCAGCCCGGCAAATGGACGGCTCGGTACACCAGGGAGTGAGGAACACAGCTGCGCTGGATCACAAAACTCCTCCCGAAACGTCCCTTCAAATTGGTGTCCTGGAAACCGAGAGTTGAATTGGGCCACCCTTGCCGATAACACTTTTCGAAGGAATATACCTTATATTAATTAGTATGGGTTATCCTAATTCACTTGAGTAATATTGTGAATGCATATTATGAATAATATTTTTACTACTGAGTATTTCTAAACATTAATATTACTATTTTAATTGAAGTAAAAGATCTGTCCCCTTTTTTATATGTACAATATGGAGATTATGTTGCAGTATGTTGCAATAAGTATTCTTGAGTTTTATCCATTGCATCTAATTGTACATTTTGTTGAAATGTCGGCAAAATGTACGTGTATCGAGTTTCCATGATCAGGGTGAGAGTGTGTAGTCACCTGTGTGTAACAGTAGCCGTTGCAGATGGTGGTGTTGATGGCCACACACTGGGCACATTCGCGACTCTCAATCCATAGGGTGTGATTGTTGAGTATGCAGGCACACACCGCTCTGTGCATCAGTGCACACAGCAGCGCGCACTTCAACACTAACAGAGGCATACTCGTAGTGACAGTGAGACGGACACTCTGAAAAGAAAACAATTAAAGAAGGACACAATTGATTCACTCAGGAGGATAGCTTCAGACTTTTGATTTGTTAAAATATGAAAAAACACACCTTCAAATGTGACGCCCTGTTGTTCATGAAATTGCAGAGATGATTAAGTGTAAAGGAAATGATTATTTAAGGAATCCACAAATCTATATTGCCCTTTTTTTTAAACGAGATGATCTCTGAGTCTGGATTCTGCCTCTCGTTGTGTCGACACAGTTGCCCAACTCTGTTCCCCGTTCCTGTCCTCTGTGAATGTATGGAAGAGCAAGGGAGTCCATCCTCTTTTATCCGCCCCGGCCGCCCCAGTAGACTTCAAACACCTTTCCAGAAATCACATGGCAGCTACAATGTTTAGAGGTCACAGTACTCTCACAGCACACTGGCAGACAGAGTATGTATGATGTGTTTGTGCATGCGTGTGTGTGTGTGTGTGTGTTTGTGTGTGTGCATGAATGGGCGGTGTTCATTTTCTGACAGGTCACATTGAATAGTATGTGATCAACCTCCTGGCATGCAGGTGAGGGTGGGGGTGTAATCTAATATCACTGGTTGATGTGCTAAACCACAACAACAAAATGCAAAAACGTGCTCGGCTGTTCAAACCCGATCCATGTGCTTGAATCCACACGTGCACCAAAATGGTCTGAAGTGAGTCTTTAGCAAATTTGGTAAATATGCAATAACTATCAGTATATGCTACAGAACAGATCATTGACAGATCAGTCAAATGAATTTGTATCCGTATTAAATTGAGAAATTTAAAATTGACTATTTATTTTACAGGGATTGCCCTGTTGTGTTGAAAATGCAAAATGAAAAGTTTAAAAAAAAAACCTTTGTATATCTCTCATCAAACCGTTATACCCCCATAATTAAAAAAAATACATATCATTTATAAAATCAAACATATGAGAAAAGTGATTGGCCGAAAGCATAATCAAACTGATTGAATTGAAAATAATAGAAAATAGCAAATGGTAATACCCTTATTTTAATTTTCTGTTTTCCCTCTGTGACCAAAGATGTGATCCAAACCGTTCCAAAATATGCTTAAGAAATGGCACAAATGATATATGAAATTAAATGAATTATATTTCATTACATTAAATATGATTTTTAGCACGGTGATTACATCACCGTGCTAAAAACTGCTAAAAACCGACTGATTGACATGTTTCTCTCTTTACCTTAGGGATACAGGGTTACAGGGTTTCTTTAGAAAACCCACGTAATAAATCCATACTGAAATACAGAAAATAATGTCACAGCTTAATCAGTATAAATTCGCACTGTATAACCTGGCTAGGTTGGATGTTTATCTATTTTCCTCTTCTGACCTGGACCTTGTATCTTTTATCTGACTTCGTCATGGTAATTGCAAAGAAAATGGGTCGTGGTCAGTTCATTACCTCTCTGCTCTGACACAGATTCAGCTTTTTCCTCGAAGAGGTGGATTATTATTTGTGTGAGCTTCATGAGGAAAGTCAGCTCTTACTCCATGGGTCACACCTGGATTCAAAGGAAAAATGAGACACAAAACAGTGAACATGTACTTGATTTGTGCCCAAAAATGATTTACAACAAAGAATAACAAAACAATGCATCACACTAACACTGCAGCACTAAAATACCGCGCCATGAACCATTCAAATATTAGTTACATCAGAGGGAACAATATTAACTATATAATTAAACAACACAGTGGACAAATTAACACGCTACTGCAGATGTAAAAACGGATAGCGGTTCACTTACCAAATGTTGTTCATTATTTACAAAGTTCAACCTGATCTGTGACTAAATACTCAGATCTGTTAGCTAGCTCTCTGCTTGACAAAAGCCACGCTGGCCTACTAGCCAATCACAGCTCACGTTACTGCTGCTCTGTACACAAACGCAGACGTACTCATGAGGCCCAAAATGTTAAACTAAAGGTTGGATCGGTCAAAGACTGTGACAGTCAACAATATCGTCCCCATATACTTCAATCTGAAAGCTACCTAGTACCAATGAATCTGATTGGAAAAAAGCTTTAAAACCAGCTGCACTGGGAGCTGCGCTGCAGAATGGAAGCAGAGCAACAGAGAAAGACAGGAGCTGTGCAATGGAAAAATATGTTTACTGGGAAAATAGTTTCCCAATACATGTGTAGTATTTATATAAAAAAAGATGAAATAGCTGTAATTTGGTGATCCTGTTGAGGACAGCAGAAAAGGCTCAGCTCGCCCTGACGGCCCACCGCTGATATTATCATGACATCTACAGATGTTGTTTGAGGTTTTTAATTTAGTGGCTCTGTGTTTCAGTTTCTACAGGGCGGGTAACTCTATATACTCTGATAAGGCCCTGGAACTGGGTCAGAACAAAACATGAACCTTTTCTGGTGAAGGATCTGACCTGGCCGTGCCCCCGAGGTCAAAAGGTCACACTTCACCACTAGCATGTTATTTTTCAGTGAATTTTCTTTCATTAACAGTTTTATTTGATTTTACTTTTTAAGATAAGATTTACAGGAAGATGGACTTTCAGTGCACATTTTACAAAAAATTGACTGTACCTGCAGGGCCAGTTTAAAGGAGAGGTAAAAGATCAAACAGAAATGTAGTCAAAATGCAATCATCCCAGGGCCTTGATGAAATTAATATTAACAATTGAATCATATTCACCTGAACATACACACTACCGGTACACATACCGGTAGTAATAGTTATCTATTAATTAAAAAGAGATATTTTGCAAACACAAAATGTGTGGGAGGAGAGTAGTCTGAATTGGGTTCTGGAGCTGTGCCCCACCTCATACATCACACTCATACGCCAGCCGTAAGCGATTCCAAGCCGGAGAGCGCCGCAGCCGCTGAATGGCGCTGACACACAGCGCCACTCAGCTTCTCCTGCAACAGCTGCTCTCACAGGCCCATGTTTTCTGTTCGCTCGCTCACCTGAATCAGGTGACACCCTGCAAGGGCAACCATTGGCTCTTGTCTCAGACCTTCCCCGAGGTGATTGGTGGAGTGACGAGCACTCAGTATGTGACCTCTACAATGAGCTTCCATCCACAGAAAGACAATGGTGAAACACATTGTCTAAATAATCCTCCAGACTCACAAGTCATCTTGATTACGGTGCAAATATACAGAAACTATGAGTCTGACAAAGGCGGCGGTTGCAATACACAACAACTTGATATCATACGGTTGCTATTCTTGTTTAGGAGGTTTTTCATGTTCAACGTCGTGCTTGGTGAACAGTCACATGGACTCTCATTGCATGCTGGGAAACAAAGCTCCTTTTATTGGTGTATTTCTGCCTTTCAAGTATGGAAATGGATATTGGAAAATAACAAGATGAGGGTAAATCACACAGGTGTGGAAGATGCTTTATGTGAGCCATAGTACATTTTTGTTGTCTAAAAGAATTCAATTACATATTTTCTATCCATAACTAGATGATTGTGTGGGATGTTTTTTTACAGTATTCTTACGCAAAGTTGGCCTGTTTTGAAAACCTTGTATGTTTAGTCCATTTCTTTGGTAATTGCCAAATGATTGTTTTGATGTATAAAGTCTTTTCCATAAAAGGTATAAGAGCATTTGAATGAGTTAAAAATACATTAGGAAACAAAGACGATGTACAAAACAAAATAGATTAAACAAAATGTGCTTTTACAAGACGAGACCTTATCTTTTAGTTTTACATTTGCTGCAAGCTATGAGCCTTCCTCAAAAAGAACGGCACACAACTGCCGGCTAATGCAGAGGATTGAGCTCAATGGGACCTGAATGCTGGAGGATTTTTGCTCACACATTTATACCTGAAATGTTTACATTTCCAGAAGAAGTAACATTAAATGCACATAGGTGCCTACATGCTGCTTAAACCGTAGATATAGGCCAATATGAGGTAGTTTGGCATTCATGTATTGTCTTAAAAAGACTTTCCTGGGATCTGTAAGAACTACATATTTTTTGATTATTTAAAACGATTGTCTTCAATTGTCTTTTTAATGTGGCTAATTTCTTTCCTTTTCAGATGTGGTAAATGATTTTCTCAACTTGCTGTGGGTTTTTATTGGGCTGCAGAGTGTAAGAAACAGCAGTTTGAAGATCGTGAAACATCTTCTTTACCTTCATCAGGTTGTCTTCCATTCGTACTCATTACCGAATTTACCATTCTCAGATAATTGTTGGTTTCACAATCCAAAATGTGTGGGAGGAGAGTAGTCTGAATTGGGTTCTGGAGCCGTGCCCCACCTCATACATCGCACTCATACGCCAGCCGCAAGCGATTCCAAGCCGGAGAGCGCCGCATCCGCTGAACGGCGCTGACAAACAGCGCCACTCAGCTTCTCCTGCAACAGCTGCTCTCACAGGCCCATGTTTTCTGTTCACTCGCTCACCTGAATCAGGTGACACCCTGCAAGGGTAACCATTGGCTCTTGTCTCAGACCTTCCCCGAGGTGATTGGTGGAGTGACGAGCACTCAGCATGTGACCTCTACAATGAGCTTCCATCCACAGAAAGACAATGGTGAAACACATTGTCTAAATAATCCTCCAGACTCACAAGTCATCTTGATTACGGTGCAAATATACAGAAAATATGAGTATGACAAAGGCCGCGGTTGCAATACACAACAACTTGATATCATACGGTGGCTATTCTTGTTTAGGAGGTTTTTCATGTTCAACGTCGTGCTTGGTGAACAGTCACATGGACTCCCATTGCATGCTGGGAAACAAAGCTCCTTTTATTGGTGTATTTCTGCCTTTCAAGTATAGAAATGGATATTGGAAAATAACTAGATGAGGGTAAATCACACAGGTGTGGAAGATGCTTTTTGTGAGCCAGAGTCCATTTTTCTTGGATAAAAAATGCAATTCAATGTTTTCTTTCATTAACTAGACAGATTGTGTGGGATGTTTCCTCAAGGTATTGTTACTCCAGCAAACCTGGTAAATAATTGTCTCAACCCGCTGTGGCCCATGGCCTCCCTTTATATTGGGCTACAGAGTGTAAGAAAAACAGTAAATGTGTAAGACTGAAAAAGAGCCTCTTAGGGAGCCGGTGTTTCCCCTCAATTTGATTGAACCATTTCATGGTACCACCTTCATAGAGATCATTTATCATCTGAATTCCATGTTAAATTCCGTTTTCAAAACCAGGATCAGAACAAGAAGGAATACTTTTGATACGTAAAATGTGTTCATTTTTATGATAGAAAATACCTTCTTTATCTGAAAATGGTAAATTCGGTAATGAGTACGAGTCACAACCTTATGAAGGTAAAGAAGATGTTTCACAAACACAAAATGTGCGGGAGGAGAGTAGTCTCAATTGGGTTCTGGAGCTGTGCCCCACCTCATACATCGCACTCATACGCCAGCCGCAAGCGATTCCAAGCTGGAGAGCGCCGCATCCGCTGAACGGCGCTGACAAACAGCGCCACTCAGCTTCTCCTGCAACAGCTGCTTTCACAGGCCCATGTTTTCTGTTCACTCGCTCACCTGAATCAGGTGACACCCTGCAAGGGCAACCATTGGCTCTTGTCTCAGACCTTCCCCGAGGTGATTGGTGGAGTGACGAGCACTCAGCATGTGACCTCTACAATGAGCTTCCATCCACAGAAAGACAATGGTGAAACACATTGTATAAATAATCCTCCAGACTCACAAGTCATCTTGATTACGGTGCAAATATACAGAAAATATGAGTATGACAAAGGCCGCGGTTGCAATACACAACAACTTGATATCATACGGTGGCTATTCTTGTTTAGGAGGTTTTTCATGTTCAACGTCGTGCTTGGTGAACAGTCACATGGACTCCCATTGCATGCTGGGAAACAAAGCTCCTTTTATTGGTGTATTTCTGCCTTTCAAGTATAGAAATGGATATTGGAAAATAACTAGATGAGGGTAAATCACACAGGTGTGGAAGATGCTTTTTGTGAGCCAGAGTCCATTTTTCTTGGATAAAAAATGCAATTCAATGTTTTCTTTCATTAACTAGACAGATTGTGTGGGATGTTTCCTCAAGGTATTGTTACTCCAGCAAACCTGGTAAATAATTGTCTCAACCCGCTGTGGCCTATGGCCTCCCTTTATATTGGGCTACAGAGTGTAAGAAAAACAGTAAATGTGTAAGACTGAAAAAGAGCCTCTTAGGGAGCCGGTGTTTCCCCTCAATTTGATTGAACCATTTCATGGTACCACCTTCATAGAGATCATTTATCATCTGAATTCCATGTTAAATTCCGTTTTCAAAACCAGGATCAGAACAAGAAGGAATACTTTTGACACGTAAAATGTGTTCATTTTTATGATAGAAAATACCTTCTTTATCTGAAAATGGTAAATTCGGTAATGAGTACGAGTCACAACCTTATGAAGGTAAAGAAGATGTTTCACAAACACAAAATGTGTGGGAGGAGAGTAGTCTGAATTGGGTTCTGGAGCCGTGCCCCACCTCATACATCGCACTCATACGCCAGCCGCAAGCGATTCCAAGCCGGAGAGCGCCGCATCCGCTGAACGGCGCTGACAAACTGCACCGCTAAGCTTCTCCTGCAACAGCTGCTCTCACAGGCCCATGTTTTCTGTTCACTCGCTCACCTGAATCAGGTGACACCCTGCAAGGGTAACCATTGGCTCTTGTCTCAGACCTTCCCCGAGGTGATTGGTGGAGTGACGAGCACTCAGCATGTGACCTCTACAATGAGCTTCCATCCACAGAAAGACAATGGTGAAACACATTGTCTAAATAATCCTCCAGACTCACAAGTCATCTTGATTACGGTGCAAATATACAGAAAATATGAGTATGACAAAGGCCGCGGTTGCAATACACAACAACTTGATATCATACGGTTGCTATTCTTGTTTAGGAGGTTTTTCATGTTCAGTGTCGTGCTTGGTGAACAGTCACATGGACTCGCATTGCATGCTGGGAAACAAAGCTCCTTTTATTGGTGTATTTCTGGCTTTCAAGTATAGAAATGGATATTGGAAAATAACAAGATGAGGGTAAATCACACAGGTGTGGAAGATGCTTTATGTGAGCCATAGTAAATTTTTGTTGTCTAAAAGAATTCAATTACATATTTTCTATCCATAACTAGATGATTGTGTGGGATGTTTTTTTACAGTATTCTTACGCAAAGTTGGCCTGTTTTGAAAACCTTGTATGTTTAGTCCATTTCTTTGGTAATTGCCAAATGATTGTTTTGATGTATAAAGTCTTTTCCGTAAAAGGGATAAGAGCATTTGAATGAGTTAACAATACATTAGGAAACAAAGACAATGTACAAAACAAAATAGATTAAACAAAAAGGGTCTTTTACAAGACGAGACCTTATCTTTTAGTTTTACATTTGCTGCAAGCTATGAGCCTTCCTCAAAAAGAACGGCACACAACTGCCGGCTAATGCAGAGGATTGAGCTCAATGGGACCTGAATGCTGGAGGATTTTTGCTCACACATTTATACCTGAAATGTTTACATTTCCAGAAGAAATAACATTAAATGCACATAGGTGCCTACATGCTGCTTAAACCGTAGATATAGGCCAATATGAGGTAGTTTGGCATTCATGTATTATCTTAAAAAGACTTTCCTGGGATCTGTAAGAACTACATATTTTTTGATTATTTAAAACGATTGTCTTCAATTGTCTTTTTGATGTGGCTAATTTCTTTCCTCTTCAAATGTGGTAAATGATTTTCTCAACTTGCTGTGGGTTTTTATTGGGCTGCAGAGTGTAAGAAACAGCAGTTTGAAGATCGTGAAACATCTTCTTTACCTTCATCAGGTTGTCTTCCATTCGTACTCATTAACGAATTTACCATTCTCAGATAATTGTTGGTTTCACAATCCAAAAGGTGTGAGAGGAGAGTAGTCTGAATTGGGTTCTGGAGCCGTGCCCCACCTCATACATCGCACTCATACGCCAGCCGCAAGCGATTCCAAGCCGGAGAGCGCCGCATCCGCTGGACGGTGCTGACAAACTGCACCGCTAAGCTTCTCCTGCAACAGCTGCTCTCACAGGCCCATGTTTTCTGTTCACTCGCTCACCTGAATCAGGTGACACCCTGCAAGGGTAACCATTGGCTCTTGTCTCAGACCTTCCCCGAGGTGATTGGTGGAGTGACGAGCACTCAGCATGTGACCTCTACAATGAGCTTCCATCCACAGAAAGACAATGGTGAAACACATTGTCTAAATAATCCTCCAGACTCACAAGTCATCTTGATTACGGTGCAAATATACAGAAAATATGAGTATGACAAAGGCCGCGGTTGCAATACACAACAACTTGATATCATACGGTTGCTATTCTTGTTTAGGAGGTTTTTCATGTTCAGTGTCGTGCTTGGTGAACAGTCACATGGACTCGCATTGCATGCTGGGAAACAAAGCTCCTTTTATTGGTGTATTTCTGGCTTTCAAGTATAGAAATGGATATTGGAAAATAACAAGATGAGGGTAAATCACACAGGTGTGGAAGATGCTTTATGTGAGCCATAGTAAATTTTTGTTGTCTAAAAGAATTCAATTACATATTTTCTATCCATAACTAGATGATTGTGTGGGATGTTTTTTTACAGTATTCTTACGCAAAGTTGGCCTGTTTTGAAAACCTTGTATGTTTAGTCCATTTCTTTGGTAATTGCCAAATGATTGTTTTGATGTATAAAGTCTTTTCCGTAAAAGGGATAAGAGCATTTGAATGAGTTAACAATACATTAGGAAACAAAGACAATGTACAAAACAAAATAGATTAAACAAAAAGGGTCTTTTACAAGACGAGACCTTATCTTTTAGTTTTACATTTGCTGCAAGCTATGAGCCTTCCTCAAAAAGAACGGCACACAACTGCCGGCTAATGCAGAGGATTGAGCTCAATGGGACCTGAATGCTGGAGGATTTTTGCTCACACATTTATACCTGAAATGTTTACATTTCCAGAAGAAATAACATTAAATGCACATAGGTGCCTACATGCTGCTTAAACCGTAGATATAGGCCAATATGAGGTAGTTTGGCATTCATGTATTATCTTAAAAAGACTTTCCTGGGATCTGTAAGAACTACATATTTTTTGATTATTTAAAACGATTGTCTTCAATTGTCTTTTTGATGTGGCTAATTTCTTTCCTCTTCAAATGTGGTAAATGATTTTCTCAACTTGCTGTGGGTTTTTATTGGGCTGCAGAGTGTAAGAAACAGCAGTTTGAAGATCGTGAAACATCTTCTTTACCTTCATCAGGTTGTCTTCCATTCGTACTCATTAACGAATTTACCATTCTCAGATAATTGTTGGTTTCACAATCCAAAAGGTGTGGGGGGAGAGTAGTCTGAATTGGGTTCTGGAGCCGTGCCCCACCTCATACATCGCACTCATACGCCAGCCGCAAGCGATTCCAAGCCGGAGAGCGCCGCATCCGCTGAACGGTGCTGACAAACTGCGCCGCTCAGCTTCTCCTGCGACAGCTGCTCTCACAGGCCCATGTTTTCTGTTCGCTCGCTCACCCGCATCAGGTGACACCCTGCAAGGGTGACTATTGGCTCTTGTCTCAGACCTTCCCCGAGGTGATTGGTGGAGTGACGAGCACTCAGCATGTGACCTCTACAATGAGCTTCCGCCCACAAGAAGGAGATGATGCAACACGTCAGTTAAATACTCGTCGAGACCCACAAGTCTTCTTGATTATGGTGCAAATATGCGAACGCTGGAAGTATGACAAAGACAGTGGTTGCAACAGAAACAAACGTGATAGTGACGGTTGATTTTCTTATTTTGGTGGATATTTGTGTTTAACGTCGTTTTGGAACAGTGACACGGAATCCCACTGCATGCTGGGAAACTAAGCTGTCTTCAGCTGTGGAAAACAACGTAGTTCGCTTCCTTTCAAAAAACGTGGGTACATTACACGGGTGACCTACAAAGAAGATGCTTTCAATAAAGAAAGAAGAACTCAAAATAAAATAAATGACATGTTGTTGTGTTCACAAGATCTGCCTTCACAGTCACCGCACTTGCTAACTAATATTCTACTCCAAATATCTTTAAAAACAGGGGGCTTCATCAATTTAGTATGTGATACTAGCGCTACTTATTCTTCCGCATGCAAGCAGCTAAGACTTAACATGAACACTAGATGGCAGCCAAACACCATCTCACATTTAGTCCTCCAACCATCATTGGGATGCCGTGTGCATGCATCTTTTTATTTCATCCATTTGTGCTCCACAGGCGGCTCTAACTGAGTGTAACTCACCCGGTCCGCGATGTTTAATAACCATTCCAGACCCCAGGGAGATGTCTTCCACTCGAAAATGAATCCTCAGCGCGACAGATGTACAATGAACACAGTCATATGTCACAGCAGGCGAGGACAGACAATAGGTTCTCAACCTACAGGTAAGAATTTATTGTCCTTTCTTAAGAGGGAAGTTATTAATTCTCCTTGCGGCAATCAAACGGCAGCTTTGCGAACACACAGCCCGGAGTGAACATGCTGCTTCCTCGGTCATGTAATAAGGTACCAAGGGAAGGATATAACCGCAACGTCAAAGTGTGTGTATGTTGTTGACAAAGGAGTTAGATATTCATTCTTAATTAATTTAATTTTTAAGGACTAAGTGAAGCATGTGAACGGCATAATAGCCAGTTTGCTGTTGATTTTTCTCCCTCCAGTGACAAACACATTTGTTCTGCTGCCAATTACCTAT
This sequence comes from Apeltes quadracus, assembly GCA_021346845.1. NCBI lineage: Eukaryota > Metazoa > Chordata > Actinopteri > Perciformes > Gasterosteidae > Apeltes > Apeltes quadracus. The sequence goes on along the minus strand of CM037928.1, from coordinate 7,920,877 downwards.
CAAAGAAAATGACAAGCTTGTGTTTAAATATACAAAAATGAATTGTTATCTAGCGCCATTCCTCCATAAGAACAAAGGCAGCCTATTTCAGAGAGAGAAATAGAGATTTCAGGGGCCATTTTTTTTAAGTGACCTTGGTACACCTCAAGAGGAAAATGAAATAGTTTGACCCAAATCATCATTGAAGACACATTCTTATAATAACCTCAGGAACTTGGAGACCACCGCTGCTCCTTCTACCTCTTCTCAGCTGTGTTCTTCTCTGTCCTAACTTTTTTTTCCCTTTCTTTTTTTTTTGGTCCGTGTACCTTTCGCTTTTACTCGCACAGACCTGCAAGGCCCCCACAGGGCCTCAAAATCAATCTGACAGAGCTTAAAATAATCAACCTAGTTGAAGAAGGAGGGCTTACCAGCACCATGTACACTAGCTCACTCCCTCACTCCTTCCTTCCACTGCTCCCTGTCTCCCTTCAGTGTGAGGAGTTTCTTACTCTTACTCAGTTCTTTTTTTATTTGTTCTCAAGGTGGTTACAAATCTGTCTTGAGGGGGCACAGAGAACTGAATTACACCGTTAGTGCTTTTTGAAATCCCAAAGTTCACGGAGAACAGGATGCCCTGAGTGACAGCCATTAAATAAGATAAATACTTAAAACAAGGAAATAACCATCATTATTTTTAAAGCGTCGGCGTAATGTATACATCTAAAATGTATTTCAGTTATAGCTGTAGATTCATATTTTTTTTATATCAACATTGTCAAGCTATTTTTTCAATTAATAAATAGGTACTAAAATAAATACTTTACCAGCGTAAACCATATTTTGTCTCCTTCCCTTGCACAAACAGATGTGTGATCCGCAAGTATTATATTGATATCCTGAACAGTAAATAATTACTAAGCATGTATTTGAACACGTGTGAGTAAAAATAGCTTATTTACCAGAAAGGTGTGTAGTTAAAAGTTCTCGGTGCTTCGTAATTGGTGACAAGTGTCTCAGTGGTTGCTGAAAAATACCATTGATCACAAAGGATAAGAATAGCATCTGGAAGCTGGCCTATGGCCAATGCTGAAAACAACTTGTTTGGTCAATTAACAACGTTGTTCCCAGCGATTCATCCAGCTGAAACGTCAAAGAAGTGCTTTCCCTGTCTGTTACAACCGTTAACTAATGAGCTGTTCTGCCAGTTAAACCATCGCTGTGAGAGAAACGTCAGTAAAAAGGTAGCGTGACTCAGGTCAAAAACACACATTTAATGAAAAACAATCCACAACATTCATAGTTCTTTCCTGCTTGTTCTTTTTTCTTTACATCTGGTGAAAGACTGCTGTTTGTTTTTAGAGGTATGCAAATGTTTTCTAACCCAGTGCTGAAGTGCTAAAGGAGATTTACATCACAACTCAAACGTAGCTGCACCAATCAAGACAAACCTTCCTATGCTACATTGACAATGAGGGAGAAATCCTTCTCCTTCGCTGTATAATTTATCTCGGGATGTTGGGCTATGCAGACACGCACCTTATCTGCGGATATAATAAGCTGAAACTTATACATTTGTTCATGCATGAGTATGTCGGGATAACGGAAATGCATTTGATTGACATTTTCCTTCATGGGTAACAATTAGTAAGATCACACGGTTTAGTCTTACACTGGGAATAAATAATTGGTCTGCTATCTCTTTCTTTATTTCTCTCATAATCTCTTGCTTGTTCCCTCTTCCAGCTGTTAGCAGAGTAGTGGCGTAATTACAAGCTGCCTCTGACCCAAACTGGCCTGCAGCCCAACAAGGAGGACCTGTGGAGGGCCACCAAAAGAGGAGAAGAGGCCGAAAAATGACACAATCTGGCACCGACTGATAACGAGAAATATAGAAGGAAAAGACTAAGAAGAGATACAGAAAGGGGAATTAAAAAAAATAAAGAAGAGAGGGACTGAGTGTGGGATGGTGATTAATGACAGAAGGAGGTAGATGAGGGCAGGCAAACTGGGGGGCGAACAGGATGGCAGAGGGAGAAGGGAGGGAAAGCTTCCAACAAAAGGAAGTGGGAGACAGTCCAGTAAAACACATGGTGGGTGAGCATAGTGTGTGTCTGTGTGTGTGTGTGTGTGTGTGTGTGCGTGCGTGCTCGCGAATCCCTGCAGCAACAACGTGGTAAGGGACTGAAAGTCAATGGTCACAGAAGTAATTGCATTATATTCCTTGATGCTAAACTTGAAATGCACGCTAGCAGGCCAGATTGCAGGCTGTTAGAGGCTTGATTTAGAAATTAAATTCCTAAGAGGAAACGCCCGAGTAAATCTACGTACTGAACCGTTCCCTTTACGTGCACACAACAATCTGAAGCATTAGAATAAGAGCGTCAAGACAACAAGATGATGCGCAGATACACTCAGTGTGATAATTATTAAAACACATCAATTGTGTTTCAACCTCTATTCGAGCCCGTGAGGATTCCAATCTCTGATAGCTTTTCTAAACTGAGAAATTGGCACACGCTAACGCACAGGCACGCACACGTTCGCTGAGTTGACGACAAGTGTGACAGGAAGGGAGCGCAGAGGAAGCAAAGGAATGGAAATAAACTGCGAGAGTCGAGAGAGGGAGTAAAAAGGGGGAAGCAGAATGTGACAAAGTAAGTGAAGGGGAGCCAAGGCTCCAAGCCTTCCTCCTAGATGGCTGCCGGCCGCGAAGCCTGTCGACTTTCGAACGCCACATTTGGCAGAGGGATGTTTACTCCTCAAAGCAACACCACGTTTTACTTTCATCCCAACAGCTGTGCTTTCTGCTCAGCCGGCCTCCCCTCTGCGTTCAACTGCAGAGCACTGGCTCATTCCAGCAGCGGAAGGGTCTTTCACAGCGAGTGTGTATTCTCGCTTTTTGAGGCGCCAGCGGAGGTGAAGGTAAGGGGTTATCATTACAGAAGTGACTCATGAGGAGGATTCAAAAGGAAAGATAATGGTCATCTCACACCTCTGTGCCTGCCGGGTAGAATATCTACACGGGTGCTGTCTTGGCTGCATATGGTGCGACGTGGATGTGGAGATATACCGTGCATCCTTCCATCCACAACACACACACACACACACACACACCACAAGCATTCACAAGAGACCTTGAGTCTGGTGCAGCTTTTTTATGATCAGTCGAATACCAGGGGTCAAAGAGTAACTTATATTCAAGTGCTGTCTTATAGTCAGGCTACTTTGGTATGATTGAACTTTATGCATTAAGACTTTGCTCTTGTACTTTCAACCTCACTAAATTAGACACGATGGTATAGATCTGTATCTGAAATAAAGCGTGTGGATTGTCAACGTTAATGTGATGTTAATGTTGCTTAAACATGCAGTGTAATGATGGGTAAAACTTGCATAACCACCAGAAATCACTGATGAGACTTTATGCCCATATTTTAGTGATTTCCAGCTTCCTTACACATACAATCTCACAGAGAAAAACACACACTAACAAAGATTCTTTCACCATATAAAAAAGCTGCAGCAGACTCAAGGTCTCTTGTGAATGCCTGTGGTGTGTGTGTGTGTGTGTGGATGGATGGAAGGCTGCTAGAGCAGGAAGCAGATATCAGTTGCATCAGAATCTCTCTTAAACACAGAGACTCCTTACCCACACACACAGCCTTCCTAAACACTCACACATGCACACGCACGCCCACAAACACACACACACGGAATCCACTAACAAGCATATGCACTAGCATGCAACCTCACGCACGTGGAAGCCCGGTGGTTATGGGTCCTGCGTCATTACAGTAGCCATCTGTCAGCATGCAGGCATAAAGTACACAAACTTGGCCCGTGTTGATGCATTAATGATCGCACACGCGTTGCATATCCACAAGCACTCACTCAGCAATGAAGTGATCATCTGGCTGACCCTCTCAGGCCCCGCGCGCCCTGCTGCTGGCCGAGATGTCACATGTAGCGTTGGTTTTCACGTGGACCGGGGGTAAGAGGAGAGGAGTTTTTGCTCCATGTCATTGTCCATCAGTGGGCATCACGTGAGATGAAATGATGAATGTTGAGGTATAATCCCACGGTTTAAATCCCGGCCACTGCCCCTCCCCCCCCAACCCCCTGCCTTCCAGCCAGATGAACTTCTCTGACAGACACACAGACAGTTTAGTTGAGCCAAACAAATGTGGGCCTCCAGCAGCCTTTAATAAGGACCTCATATTATTCAAATATGCCCACCTGCTAGGCACAGACAGAGAGAGAGAGCGAGGGGGAGAGAGAGCGAGAGAGCGAGGAGAGGGGGGGGGGGGGATGAAAGATTATGTATTTCTCATTGGTGGGACACAGTGAGTGAGTGAGGGGGAGGGCGGCGCCAGAAACCAGCAAACTAATTCTCACCGAAGAGCAGACAGTCGTGCCAGAACAGGAGCTCTCTGACGCTGTCTGCTGATAAACGGAGGATCGTTATTACTGTCCCCCCCCCCCCCCCCGAGTCCAGGTTGGCTACCAGGTGGGACCAGAGTTTCCATTTTGGATAAGGGAGCCGCGAACACACGCACCCACACTTCCTCCCCAAGCCGCGTCAACTCAAGGTAAGACACGTTGTAAAAAATATCGAAGTGGTCCGTTCGTTTGGTGCGGCCACTGGATTTAACCCCCGCTGAGAGCAGAGGACAGAAAAAAAATGAAAAAGAAGAGATGATAGATGTTTTGTCCCACGCTGCGCCTGCTGATGCGCGCGCTGTCCGACCGACGCGCGTAAAAACCGCCGCAGCGAAGAGCTCTTAACTCGCACGAGAGAAAAGCTAAAGAAAAGTGTTTTACAAGTTTAACGTTTAACAATCTGTTAGAACCTATGCAGACAAAGGACTTGTTTCATTTTGGGGTGCGTAAGCGTTGAAAATAGTACGCGTAAATGGGGCGATCGGGGCGAAGTGATTTGGCACTGCTCCTTTTTTATTTTAACAGGAGTTTTTTTTCTTCAATTGCCTTAAAATACGGGCTACCTGTTTAATCTTGAGTGCAATGGTTTATTTATTTATTTGGAACCTCTCATTGCAGTCTTTTTGTCCCATTGAGAGAGTTACTGCTTGTATTGTAACGGCTTCTCCGTTAGCGAAGAAGCATTTAGCCTCGTCTTTTTTAGGCATTCCCATGATTATGCATTTAACAGTCCAGAAGTATCAGACACTTTACTTTCTTCATGCATATTGAATTCAGCATTAAGGACATTTGAAATAACTGATGAGCTCCAAAGTTGAAATAGAGGGAGTAATTAAAATACAAAAGTGATGAAGCGTTCGTCAAAGCCACAACAAAAACTAAATCAAATTGATTTTATTTTTTGTTGCAGAGTCCACAGCCTACAGGCCTCATTAACTTGCTTTATGGAGAGCAACAGTTAGAAAAGACAACATCACAGAAAGTCGACCACAGATTGCAGCACAGAGAGAAACTAAAAGGGAAAACCAAGTGTCTGATGTAAATAGGCCATGTGGATGACCAAAGGGGGCAGGAGGGAAAAAATGGAGTAAAGAAAAGACAAATAGGGAAGAAAAGCCTGCCCTGATTTTACATCAGAAACAACGGTGCGAAGAACACATTTCTCTAGTTCACACCTGGCTGCTGAGCTGTCAGCCTCACATGCAATTTATCACATGATGGTTTCACCAGAATTAGTCTGCGTGTTACCTGCACAGTCTGCTTCTCATTAACATCCACGTATATCCATCTATCTGTCTATCCATACATCGGTCTATCTATCTGAATATCTATCTATCCACCTTTTTATTCTGCTATCTATATTTATCTGTCTGTCTGTCTGTCTGTCTGTCTCCCCTTCCCTCGTCCTTCAAGTCAATCTGTAGCTTTATGTTTGAACTCATCTCATTTGGAGAGCTTGGGAAAAGACTGCAGCCTAAAGGACAAAATGCTTTCAAATGATTTGTGTACAGTTCACGGTAAACATTAAAGATACAAAAATCTACTGAATGCACTGTACTTAAAGATCTAACCAGATAGCCACAAGCCAACGCAACATAAAAATCCAACACGTTCGGCTTTAGGAAGGTAAAGTGCAATCGTGCGCGTGCACGCCATGTTTCGTAATCGCCAACGTGCTCTTTTTGTGCAAATTGAAAAGACAACTCAGGTTACAGAGTAACAATCGTACACACAGTAAAGCCTTTATAAAGTCTGGGCTTCCTTTTTGGAGATTTTAAGCTTAATGAGCAGTGATGTGCACTCAGTCAGAAACATTTGGAGAATTCATTATATAAGAAAATGAAATTGAGATGTAAATCCTCTTAGAGCGAAACAATAACTCATAGTTATTGTTTTTTAGCATACACAACTGAAATCTGCTGGTTTTTTCTGCATCTCTTCCATGACTTTATCCCATTTCTTTGGTCGCTTGTCCAATTTTTATATATCTGACAAAGCTACAGATTTCAAATTAGTTTTGGGGAAAGACACAGTATGTCCTGGTCCAAGGGCTTTTATTCAGCAAATAGAAAAACGCTGACATTGTCATAGTCGAGATCTTAGTGCCTTTTCACATTTCCAAGGATTGAACTCAATTACATTGAATAGTTCTGACTGCTAAACTTCTATCGATCACCCGACCAACCAAGTGTGGAGTATGTACAGTACAACAGTGATTCATGAGAAGAAGTTTGCACGTAATGACTTTATGAAGACAAAGCAGAAGAAGGAACGAGGATTGTGGAAACAAGTGATGCTGATGTTTACAGTAACATTGGTGGTATTGATCAGCCCACATATTTCTCAGAGTTGACTCACTGCAGTCTGAACAGAGAGGTTGACGAAATGTACTTTTTAGAACAAAACCAAAAAAATCCCAGGAACATGGACTGGAACAAATTTAAAACGATTGTTTTTAACGTCAGAGAGAAAGCGGGTACAGTATATGACCCAGAGGAAGGGACACGTATAGGAAGCCCATAAAAGGTTTGTGCAGGTACTGGTGCAATGCACGTCAATATCCCATTACGATGTAATGCAATACCTGTTAACAGTGGATGTATGAACGGCCTCTGGCTCTTCTGTCGTTGAAGAGATTGAGATTGTTTCCTGCTGAGATTCTTCTGCTGAGGCACGAGGAAACAGCGTCCCAGGTTTTGCTGCGATCTGCAATCACAATGTCCACCACCACAGAGATTTATCAGCACAGCAGCCGGGATAGTTTACAGACGGTGGCTGGAAGATATTAGGATGCGCATTGATCAATCAACGGGACTCTTCAACCCCTCTCTTCGATGTTTCCTCCCTACTGCAATATTTGGTGTCAAGTAATGACCCCCCGTGCACACAGAGGCTCGTGAGATGATGGTGATTTTTGCAAGGACTTCGGTGTAGTTGTTGGGACAGCGGTGTCAGCGGAGCAACGAGTAAAAACCAACCCAATCATTTCCACACACATTGCCTATGTTACATAAAGATGAGTTCCAGAATACACGGTACTCACAGCATATGTTTGTATATTTCCCTTAACTGAGTTTGATGCCGGAGGTGTCCCATGTCCTGTCCTCCATGCTCATCTTCTGCCTTCCTGCTCTCACACACATCTCATCTGCTCCGTCTGAGCCAGCTGAGCCCTCTGTTCCCTGGAGAACGGCCAACATGCTTTCTGTCTTAATTATCTGTCCATCCATCTATCTGTCTGTCTGTCTACCTGTCTGTCTATCTATCTTTCTATCTGTCTACCTGTCCGTCTATCTATCTCTCTGTCTATCCATCTATCTATCTGTCTGTCTGATTATCTATTTTCAGTGGAATGTGAGAATAAAGCAAGCAATAAAGCAATTATTTTTTTTAATTTGATAAGAAATGTGCTCTTAGGAAAATGTTACTTTTAAGTCTGGTGGTCTCATAATGTACAGAGTTGCAGTGCAACAGAAGCCACGTCAATAATTGTGAAATTGTTTCCTAGCATAGTGCACATTGAATGGAAGTAGTTGCTGCTTATGGAGGCATAATAAGCCTTACAACGGACTCATTAGAGGTGGTGCTGCTTAATATATAAAAAAGTCAATATGTCATGCATTTAATTTCCTTCAGAGCACAAATCACACTCTTGAGCTTCAAATAAATGTTCTTCTTCTCTTTTCCAGGCAAGTTTGAAATAGATTTACTCTAATCAATCAGCAAACAGCGGTGAAAAACCAAACACCACATAAACCACAGAAAATAGAAAGATCTGGCAATTCAGTAAGAAAATACAAGCTAGCTAGAATATAAGGTTAATATGATAGAGCCTGAGAATGAAGGCGTGGTGTTAGTAACAAGGCAGTATTTAATTATCAATAGATTTACTGATAGACAAAGGCTTAAACACAAATTATTATTTACCCCACTAATATAGGATATTATTGTGGTACATTATGCAAAAGGCCCCAAAACATGACATATTCATGATTTGCGTGGAACCAGTTTATGGCCTAATTTACCAGTTCATTATTTCAGATTGATGTGCTGAATGAATCGCATAAACAGAACCAATGTGAGAGGCTCCACATGTGTACATTTGTAGAATCATTCCCCATTAACAAAGACCAGAAATTCCACTGCACTAGTGTGTAAGTGTCAAAATGGTATCCAGACCAATAAGAAATTTGAAATATCAGTTAGCTGTAGTTGTACTTGAGGAGGTACACCGTGCACACGCATTTCTGGGAGATGACAGGTAGTAAAATGAATACCGCTTCATCTGGCCGCTCGAAGTGAGGCCAATAGTAGCTCAAACCAGATGAAATAGGGAAAGATGTTGTTTTCCTGAATACGTTACGTGGGTTCCACCACTTCTTTCAGATAATTAGACAGATAATTAACATTCTTTTGTTCTTATGTTTCTCTTTTGTTTAGAAAATGACCTTTCTATGGCTCAGAAACACACTCTTGCACAATCTGGAAAGGGACCGTACTTCATTTCATCATTTCAACCATCGGAGGAGCTTTTAATACTGTATCATTGTAGATTATCTTTGTTAATACTTACTATTTTGCCAGATGGAGTTATTAGTCACAGGTAATTGCTATTGTAACTCCTTCTTCAAAACAGTTTAACACTATGTACTTCATTTTACGTCAATGTGGGAAGCTGCTAACCTGCTAGAAGTTGCGGAATAAAAAACGATTATATATATTATATAAGAGATGTTTTGCTTGACAGCAGCTGCCGAAAAGACCAGCTATTCTATAGCAGAATTACATCGGAAACTGCAATATTATGTCCTACATTTGTACGCCAAACTCTTTCCAGTTGTTGCACTCTCCGAGTATTTGATAAAACAATCTCATCGTCAAAGCTTCAAAACATTTATAATGGCAGAAATCGCAGATCGAGGTCAACTGAACCTCGGGCTAGAGCCGAAATAATTCATTTGTAATATTTCAGCGATGGAGGAATACATCCACCAAACAACCTCACTGGCAAAGGCCACAAAATAACATCAGCGTGTGTAATTCTACTAACACACAGGGACATCATCGACTCACACACACACACACACGCAGTAATTGTGTTTGTTTTAACCGGTACTCTCTTGGCCAATAACACCAGAGCCAAACAGTAGAAGAACCACAAAACTATGAACCTTTATTAAAGCAATGAATTCAATTCTCAACACAGCGAACACACACATTTTCTCAGTTGAGGCAGGTTTAAGGTTCTCATCAAAGCGTTGCACTGATACCACAATTCACTGTAATGTAAAGTGAGCATGTGTGGTGTTGGAGAGGCCCAGCTCTGCTTTGTATAGTGTTGGAATATGTTTCCAAATGACTTACGGGCAAACTAACGGAGAAAATGAATGTCAATGAAACCCCCACAATATTGCTTTCTTTCCACTTGAAATGTTGATGCGCGGTGAATAAATTACACAAAGTAAAAAAATCACACATTTTTGTAGAATTTGTACAATCTATTTGCATGTCATTTGCACTGAATTTGTTCACAGCTTTTTACATTTCTGCCTAGGGTTTCCTTGACAGATGGAAAAGAAAATGTGGTTATCGATTGGTAACTTTAGCTCAATGGTGTCAGACTTCATTTTCAAAACCTGCTGAGGGCAAAAGTAGAAGAAAAAAGAAGAGCTCTTTTGCTTCACTTTGTTGTAGGATACTGAATTAACCAGTATTCAAGGCCTTGTAAATACATGTGGGGAGAAACAATGAATTAATAATGAGTTATCCCAGCCGCACTGTTCTCTGGTGTAAGAGCACAGAGGGGGAGAGAGAGACAGGGAGAACGGAGAGAGGGGAAGTGACAGAGACACAAAGAGGGAACAGAAAGACAAGATAGATTAGAGGCAAGAAAAAGCCAATGAAGGTCGAGGGTACCTCATTAAAGTGGCCTTCGCCACTAGAGCCTGTGTATGCTGTCCTCCCTGTCTCCACGTCCTCATCTCTCATGTGTCCATGTTCCCATCCCTGTTCCCTTTGCCACTTTCGTAATGTTTTATTTCTTAAACCGTGTCAACTTTCTCCTTCCTCTCCAGGCCATCACTTGTGCCTATTTCTGTCATCTTTCCTCAAGCTCTCCTTAATTGTCTGTGGCATTAATCGGTTGTGCGAACGGCTGCAGTTGTCTTTTTTAGGGGAGGCATTGTAAACAGAAAGAGGAGACAGTGAAACTATCCTGCAAATAGACCTGTGAAGGCTAGGCTAGTCCATCTGGCCCAGTTTCATGTTATCTGAGTCCACTCACCTGTTAATTGGGGTTTTTCCTCATGCTGGTCCAGACTGAACAAAGCTATTTTTGGAGCTCTTGGCTGTCCTGGCTCACAGTTTCTCTGAGTCCAGCAAAAAAGTTTGGCTAAAACTAGGTTAGATTCTGGGCCATCAAACAGTAGGACAGATCAGAAAAAAGACAAATGAAACCTATAAATACTACACGTAAATGAGTGCAGTTGTGATTACCGTCGGAACCATGAAATTGAAATAAATAAGCAGAAGTAATTATGCATCATCACACACAGTTTTATGATTAATAATAACGCTACATTTATTTTGGGTAGTGCTGTAAAGGGTACTAAATCTGTTGGCCTTGTTCACACAGTAAGGATTTTTGCCTTATAAAATTATAAGGCAAAAATGACTTCACAAGGTAAGAAACATACATAACCAGCATCGCAGGTTAAAAGCAGGTTTAAATAGATACGTTTTAATTGCAGAAGTAGCGGCCCCTCATTACTTGCCTTTTCTATTCATCATTTGGATCTTACCATTTGTTCTTCCTCAACCAGCCGCGGCTACATCACCGCTTACGTAACACCCCAAGCTGTTGTAAAGACGGCTCCAACAAGCCGCTGCTTTATCAGGCCTTCAACTGCGGCTCCCCGTCGCATCATAACGACGGAACTGCCAGAACTACAACCCCCAGAAGGGCAATGTGATGGAGCTAAGGCAAGCTAAGCAATTATGGAAGGGAATTTGCAGAAGAGGGCATGGTTAGTATTGAAGGAGATAGATACAAGCAAATAAACTGCCGGGGTAATCAGGTACACTTGAAATGCTTTTATCATTGGACCAGCAGGGAAGCGCTAAGTGTTCTCCACTGTTTCCTCCTTGGTTTAACGTACGGATGGGTTCAAAGGATGAATGTGGTCCTTACTGTTGCGACGCAAAAGCAAAGACAGAAAGGAGGATTAGGACGAGTTTTTGGGCTGTAGAGAGCGGCTCACACTAGCTATCTGCTCTATAGCATAGTAAACCACAGAGAGGATGAGATAAATGGGGGAAAGAAAAAGAGGTCAAAATTGAGCCGGATTTATTGGCTTAGCTGGTCATAAAGCAGACTTTATCCTCACATCGCATTATGCAAGCCAAGATTTCTGCCAGCTACAGGTGAAGGATGCTCCGCAGACACACATTCTCTCAGTCGCTCTCTCATCTTTCTCCTCTTTCATGTATATTTTTTCCTCTCTCGGGATAGACAAGTCTAATACTTGGGTGGTTCAAAACAAGGTCACATTTCCACCACGAATTAGAATTTTTGTCTGACTTGTGGAATAATCCACTTTGTCCCCCTGTGAGCTTTCCACAACACCCCAATTCCTGACCTTTTGGCTTTTTCTCTTTCATCTCCCTGCTCTGTCCTTTGATTTACTTGACTGGTTAAATGCATTTAGCGATCTATAAGAGAAACCTTTTCTTGATGTATTGTCGTTGATGGGAGTTCTAATATCTTATATCTGGTCTTATTCTGACTTATTCCACTAAATATTGTGGTTATTATTGACTTTATGCGAGATGGTCCTACAGACCAAAGAAAGTCTCCAGCACAGAAAATCCTGGCTTTTAAGAAATGAAGCTATATAAAGAATATGTGAATGTATGTATATGTCTGTACTTACTGTTAATGTTCTAATATATCTGGCGAAGCACCGCTTTTGATGGTTTCACTCAAAATTTTATTGCTGATTAATTGAAAACATCCAACTTCCAAAATTTGTATGCATATATGATTTTTCTTCTTCTTTTTTTTTACAATTAAATACCTTATATACACACTAGTATTGACTGGTAGTAAATCAGCCTTCTTTGACTGATAGTCTGCTCACAAAATTCAACACCCCTAAAAAATACTGAGCGGTCTCTGCGCGCCTTTGAAGAGACTTGTTACTGAGAAGCAGGGAACGAGTGTCCGTGGGGAGCAGGAGGTTGGGGAGGTAACTATTGCAGACCTCAACAAAAAACAGCTTAAAAAGCACTAGCAAGAAAAAAAGCAGCTAAATAGGAAAAAGACCTAGAGGATGCTGTGCCTTTGCTCTGACCTGGTTCCAGTTAATCCGCCTACTTTACACCATGAACGTACCTCCACACTGTATTTATAGAGCATTTGGCTCTGTGTTATAGTGTGTAAGCTGTGTGTAGGCCATCATGTATGTGATTTATTTTTTATACGGCCATAGTTGTAGAATTTAAAAACCTTTATTGCAACAAGGAACAAGCCTGATTTTTGGAGTGATTACATCTTACCGTTTATCTGACAGCACAAATAAATAACTTGATGTTAAAATGATTAAAAACTGGATTCTTAAAGAAAGGGAAGGCTGGAACATGCTGGCTTGATTGACACGTGCCGTAAGCAACAATCAGACCGACTTTGCCTCTCATTCATTTAAATGAGGCCTGTCAAACAACGTGGCGGCGGTGACAGAGCAGAGGGCTCAACTTTGGCAGCAAAGCAGTTCGACATCATCGCTGTTGTGTTCATTGTTAGTCTCACAATGTGTCCACCAAATTGAATGGCAATCTATCCAATACACATTTCCATCAACCGTATTGAAATGACAGAGGAAAAGCAAGGAGATCACCGAAATCAGTAGTTGGAGGACCCTGAGGTCTTGGCAGTCAAAGTCAACGACATTGCCGTATTGCAATACCTACTCAGACATAGTAACTAATGACTTTAAAAAACATTTTTAATGACAAGTTTTTGCCTTGAATGTGTCTAAAAGGTATTTCTTCCCAACATCCTGGGTTTCACTGTTCACCACCACACATTCCTCAGCCACCTTCATTGAACTTCAGTGTGATGAAGAATTACAAATTATATTGAATTCAGCCTAGGCTTGTAATTAAGTAGCTGAGTAGAATATAAACCCAGTTCCAAACGATTAAACCATCTTTTGCCCGTGCACCTTTCACTCGAATGGCGTCGGTAAAAAATTTCCACATCAGGAACAAAAATGAATCTTATCTTTATTTAACAACCAGATACTGGTGCTCTACTGCTAAAATAGCAACCTAGAAGAAGATTCAACATAAGCTCACCTTCAGCAAGCTTCACAGGTACAGTATACTGTATGCTATAAGGTGTGAGTAGTATACCCACACACTGTTTAAAAATAAAGAAGGCCCTGACAGTCCTACACAAACCCTCCCAGCAGAGACCTCTCTGTTAAAATGCTCTCCAGCCGTATGACTCTTATCCAAAACTTCAATCACTGCTCCTTTCTCCTCCTCTTCTCTGTTCCTCCTCCCTCCTCTTCTTCTCTTCTCCCTCTCCAGGGAGGGGATTTTGCTTCTCTAAGTCTTCCATCACACTGAATATTTCACATAAGCAATTTTTCACAAACACACATAAAGTACACACACACACACACACACTACTGACTTTCTCACGGAATCGTTCCCACTTTCATTCCCTCACGCTCTTTACATCTGTCATCTCCCATGCTTTGTTTCCGTCTCTCATTCTTCCCCTTTTCTTGTCATCTTCATCTCAATTTTCATTTTTCACCGTCTGAATCCAGAGCTCACTCTTCCCTGCTGCTTGGCCTTTATGGCGTCTTCCTGCGTTGTCTATCTGTAATGCAGCCCAGTCAAAACTAATTGCTTCCAACCAATGGCTAATTAGTTCTGGAGTCAGTTCAGCTACATTGCTGTAGATAAGGTGACCGTATATGTGGTCAATGCGGTTGACCTAAAGTTCTACTAGAGGATCTACACGCTGTTAAAGCTTTCGCTCGGCATCCGCTGCACAGAACTGCAGCTCACCAAAGTGCATGTAATCAGACATGTTCTTTTTTACAAGTTCTTTTTTAAGATAACATATGAGACTCGTATAAGAGCGCGTCGATGATTCATGTTTAATATGCATAAGTCGATTTAATAGCCCTTTGTGTTTGTTTGTGTCCTGCACATTCAGCAGTCAGCATTATTTTTAATTTATCACTTAAATTACCTACAAATAAATTCGTCTTCGTCTCAAAAATAATATTCTTCACTTCTTCATCAGTATTAGTCAAAGCTTATGTGTTTTGAAAGGCCTCCAAAGCTCTAATGCAACCACAGAACAAGAATCGCTTCCCATTCATCTTCTTTGTCTGAGGCGACTATTTCATCTTTAGAATACACGCTGCTGGAAACATTTGAAACAGATTCTTATTGGAGGACCCGGTTGATATTTTAGCTCTAGGAACTTCGCAACGGCATGCTGCTAAAGCACAGAGCAGCCCAGAGTGAAGAGCGCCTGCAGTAACGTCAGGTTAGTTCCACCAGAGTCTACACTCAGCACTGTGCACTGTGACAAAGCCTACACCTGGAGTACACCCACAGTGCAACACTTCAGTGTTTCTCTCACGGAATGCTGAAGTCTAGTAGCTATACCTCCACAAAATGTGTTACTGTTATCATTAATGAATTAACTAGAAGCAAAGTTAAAGAGAAAAGAGAGAAGACCAGCGGCCACAGGTAGGAACTAACCAACAGGTAAATGATGAGAGTGCACGGAACGCAGAGGTTTTACACATGACCTAAAAGCCACCATTTTCAAATATCTTGTGAGGTTCTTTTACAGCAGATTGATGTTTAAATTCCACTCCTTAGCCATCTAGCATTACCTTCTACGCACACGGGATTGGGTCATCACGATCCAGACGAGTCGCTTTGGAAACTGGAATTCTAGATAGGGAGCAGCCACGAGTGGACCACCAGTGCAAAGCGGTGGTTTAAAAGTAATTCCCTGACTTGCGTAAGTGTGTGTGTGTGTGTGTGTTTAGAGGCTCCATCTTTGTGTGACTACCAGTGGCTGACATGCCCAAACTAGACCATGTCTGAGCATCATTTCATCAGCCTTTTTTTTCCTCATTGCTGCTTCTTTCTCTATTCCGTGTTCAGCATAGATTTTGTTCATTCGCTTGGCCCGTCCCTGTCTCTGTCTTTTCACGTTCCCTGGAGGAAAAATGACCTAATTTTCATCTCCAGACTCATGCCCTAAGCAGGCTTTTTGTCATCAAGCAAACACGCACACATGCAGAGGTGCTAGTGCGTATGTAGCACAGTTTTTGACCATGAAATGCTTCTATGAATAATGAATATCTTTCTAAATGTCCCAACAAAACAAGATTTTTTTACGCCTTATGCTTTACACCGTGTAGTCTGTGCAACAGCAGACATTCCAACATTTTCAATAATCTCAAATGACTTCAGTATTTCTTTATGTAACAACGAGGTCTAACGGCGGGACAATACTTGTTTGTGTTTCCAAAGATGAATTAGTGACGCTTCATTAATTCTTGTTATGAACAGTAATGTTTGCTATTCTATTTCAGCATTTATTAAGCCAAATCAATGCACACAAATATTTAAGTTTCTCAGGCATTTGCTGAGCAACAAGTAGCGGAACGAAACACAAAGCACCAGAACACGTGTCAGTCTCTGCTTGCTCTTTCACAAAACAGAGGAAATAGCATCACCAGGATGCTTTTTTTATTTTTTCATTTTGCAATCAAGCGACATGGTGTCTTTCACATCGCCTGCTAAAGGGAATGTTGTCTCAGTACAGTTAACAGGAACGGGAGACGTACCATACGGCCTAGATAGAGAGGAAGTGGAGGAGATGGTGGACTTCAGCTGGCGATGAGCTCCCGGCTGGGGGGGAGACAGCGAGGGCTGCATGAGAGAAATGTGATAGCTTGTGTCTGAGTGTTAGATTGCGTCTCTCCCGATGTCACTTTTACTATCAATGGGTGTGTGTGCGTGAGTGTGCATGCAAACTGTGGATTGAGCCTCTCAATTTAGCTCGGGTTTTTTTTTGGAGGGGCTCTCTGCACGGAGGGTTTAAAGGCCACTAAAAGACAGTGATGCATTTGAGATCAACGGTACACACACAAATTGATGGTCATCGGCACAAACACACACACACACACACACATATAACTGGATGCTGGGAAAGAACGTTTTGCAATTGGCTTAACACATTCAGCAGTACGTGTGTGTGTGTGTGTGTGTGTGTGAGAGAGAGAGCATATTCTCTTCCCACCCAACGGTATCTCAAGCATCCAAAAGGGGATTATGTGTAACCAGAAGAGCCCTTCTAAAACACACGCGCACAAATGAAGTTGTTTGATAAAAGTCGCATCACTAATGCACCTGAAGGGAGTTTCATTCTTTTTGGAAACGCGGCGTTGCCTCCGAGTGTATTCGCGCACACACACACACTCAGCACTTCAACCCTTCACTTAGCAGACAAGGTTTCTTTCTCTCCAATGACTCACACACACACACACACACACATGTGTAATGCACATGTACTGATGGGTAGACGCTGCCATCGGCCTTCCACGTCTCCTTCCCCCGGGTATTACTTAGCCTCTCAACGTTTTATGCTGATTTAAAACTTCTGAAACGTTAGCAATATGGCCTCCTTCATTCCGTCCCCGGGGTTAATGTGGCATTCTGAGATGATGCACCTGTGACGGAGCAGACGGGAGTCAATTAAGCTAATGATTTTATGGTTGCCACATGGTTAACATGTCGTGTCTGCCTGGAAGGGCAATTCTTTTCTGCACCACAAACTTTTCGCACACAAGTTTCACAAGTTCTTTTGCGTGAGTGAAGCATGAGATCTCACTGGTGAATGGTTTATAAATACGTTTTGCTGTGGTGCAAGTTAGCTATCTTTTTTAGTTGTTTCTTACTGTTATGTCATCGCTCGGGTTTGTATCGTTACTGCAAACCTTGTGAAACACAATACAATTCGAATGTCTTTTTACTTTAGTTATTATGGTGAAGATGATACAAAACTACCGAGAAAATATTGATCTATTTTTATTGTTATTATGACTAAGGCACATAACATGAAGGCACATTTGCTCGCAGCTCGGTGATTGGTGTGGTTCATATACGGAATGTGGACACAACAAATGCAACACCCTTACAATTTTGTACAAAAAATACAGTATACAAGAGCCCTGCCATTTTATTGGATACTCCCTCTCTTTAATGTTCAATTTGAGATCTAAATCTTATAAAACACATCTCAGTTATATCCTGTACCCACGTAGGGGAGACATAACATAGCCCTTTCAATACACCTCTATCCAGTGCAATGAAACTATGGCCTCTAAAGGTTGCCAGTTACTGTAAATCAACCCCTCACTTACACAATTTCAGGAAGCACTAAACCTTATGGGCTTCACAAATGTAGGAAATGTCTCTTAGATAGATGTTCATGTTTTCATGTCTTGTTCTTTGACTTTTTATCTACTGCAATCATCATTTTAAGTACTTAAAAAATGCGATTTGAAGGAGAGAGAACAGCTGTTTGTTCACAGTTATAGACTTTGTGTCTGACGGGAAAGAGACGCTGCAAACACAAACATTCCCATTCATGCTTCATGCTTCATGCACAACATGTACGTATTTATGACTTACCTCCTTTTCTCCTCATTTGTGAACCCCAGTAAGCCCCCCCCCCCCACCCCTCCTCCCAATGCTTTCTGGGTAGCTGTCATATGGAGATCTGCTTTTCCATTTCAATTTCACGTCCAACTTATTCCTGCGACTTTTGCCGAGATTTTATACGTATCCGTGTCTATTCAGTTTATCTGCACAGAAGGTTACTCACACATCCACGCGTTGACAAAAAGCACACATTATTCATCATTATGTTTATAATATCCATGCCGTGTGTATGTGTGCCTGCTGCCTTTGCCTCGGGCGGTTCTGGTGTCAGAAAAGGCAGGAATGTCAGCCACATATTGCATCATTCTACGTGAGCAACAGACGTGCACACATAAACACACACGCACTTTTGTCAAAACAATAAAAGGGAGGTACTGCAGCCCTTCTCCCCGAGGACGCACTTACCGCGCAAGACCTGCACAGCTCCACTCTCCTAATGAGGGGGCAGGATACAGAGGACATGGGGGGAAGGAGGGAGGTAAGGAAAGATGTGCTTCTGACAGACCGGCAGAAGGTTTAGATCCACACCGATCCTTTCATTTGGAATGAGACAAAACCCTTCACGTGCTGTGTGAGGAGTCTTGGTGGGTTTGTGTGTGTGTGTGTGTGTGTTTGTGTGGCAAAACGTTAATTTGGCAGAGTTTTTTTTAATGGGTTTCTTTCGCTCCCTGGGAAGATGTGATGAATTTTCATTAGAGCGTTTCCTTATTAAGGCTGTTTCTGTACCTGTGTATGCACAAACACACACACACACACACACACACACACACACACACGGACGGACGGACGGATAGACCTTGGATTTGAACTGCTCTGGGAGAAACAAGGCAAGTAGGGTTTTTAACAAGCACAGTGAGAAGACCGGGGACTGGGAACAAGGGAGAGGCAAATGTAATGGGAATGCATACACCACACACACAAAATCCAATTATGCGGTACCCACACACGTGTAACTTATAATACTGTACGGTTTGCATAGGAGTGTGCATTTAGAACTCCATTTACCCTCTTTTTTCTCTCTTGTGTCCAGTAGAACACTGGATTTCACCAAGCACAGTAATTAGGACAATTGTCCCTTCAGCTGCTTGTCGTCTCGACGCGATTAGTAAAAGCGAACCAAAGGTTTTGTTTATGAGATCCAAAATAATCAGTGACGGGAGCTGCGGGGCAAATGAAAATTACAGAAATTAATTAAAATCTGTCAAACTACATCAAAATCTTTCTAAAATATTCTGTTGAACATGTTGCAAAACTGTGGGATTTAAGTTGAGGCCACTGTTAGTGGGAAGACTACACTCTGGACTGCACCCAGGGGTGCTACTGGGTAACTCGCGTTATGTGCAAGACAGTAACCCTCACAACAGAATTTGTATCCCAGAGTTTATGTATAACGAGTTGGGACCTCACCGTGGGTGCACAGCCTCTCAACAACGGCTTTCCACATCCCCTGAAGAAAAAGGGAACCAACGGCAAAAGGAAGCAAGACAAACAAACAAACAAACAACCCCACGTGATTTAGCAATGTGAATTAAAGAAAACATCAAGGCAAAACAGAGGCCAATCTGTGACTGATGAACCGCCGCGTACGTATATGGGCTATTAACATATACAGTCACTCATCAAAGGCAGGACAACAAAGGCCTTTCTGTCGCACGAAACACTGCACACCCTATTCTGCCTCCACTTGGGGAAGTATTCCCCAGCACATTAACAAGGTGTGGGACTGCTGGTGGCTCTGCTACACATCAACACACACTCAGGAGGCATGATTATAATATTCATACATTTTTACCATAAACACCAAATGATATTAACAACAATACGAAAGGGCTTTCTGCTGCATCGTAATATTCTTTCCTAATTACACCCTCTGCAATTGTTACATAAGGCCGTCAATGTAATGGAATCCTAAACCCTGAGCACTACAGATGCTAGGGATAAACCATGTGTGTTCAGTGTTAAGCCAAATTCATCTTGGGTGGTCTTGATTCATCAATGCGGATCATGCTGCTTCTGTCATGTCTCATCATACATAGACAAACAAAGATACACACACTCACACGCGACACACAAATGATTGATGAAAAGGTGCAGAGCACACGGTAATTAATGCAAATGCTTATGGTGTGTTTAATAACCAAAAAGCTCTCAAATCACTTATCACTTGTGCATTGCTTGTGCGTGTTTGTGTGTGTTCGTTCATGTAGGACATGGCGACGCAGAAGGTGTGCTCCCACAATACTGTAAATGTGTGTGTCATTATAAATTTACACATCCACCGCACAAGGGGGCTAGTGTATAATTCCTGCTGCTTGTAAAGTCCTGGAATGGAAAACATGTTCACATACTTCCTCTGTTTTGTGTAACAGTTTGAACAGTAGAGCTTGCCACATCATTTTTCACACCTGATGTTCTTCTCCTGTATCTTGGTGAGGAAGCGCCAAGAAGATTAATCCTTTCAGACGGGAGCAGTGAAAAGGGGGGATGGCAAAAAAGATTAGATGAAAGAAAAAATAGAGGCAGCCAAAGGTGCATATACAAGAGAAAAGGTGAAGTCAAAGAGGCCTTTAAGCGACACGCTTCCACTCTCCGGTTGTCAAGCAAAAGCCGGGTACCCTCTTAGAATCACACACCTGTGTTCGTGCCTCTACGATAGGCTGAGTGACGTGTCAAACACTAAATGAGGGACACACATGCTTTTCTGTGACCTAAGGGCTGGAGCATAGTGACACGCTGTACAACGAGTGCGCTCACGTGTGGATGCAGACCATGTGGAGGTTGCACAGTTGTGTGTGTGTGTGTGTGAAGTTGGTGCTCAAATGGAGTCTGAAATGCAAGTCCTGTCAATCACATACCCTCTGCTGCTCCGACTCTTCTCTCAAACCAAACATTGACATGCATGTTATAGCAAATTGATGAACACACATCCGTTTTTTTTTACGACGATTCTGCATCACCTGATCGCTTGAGCAGATATCTGGATTTGCAGGGAGGTGGGGAGGGGGGGCTGATGAATAGTGTTGTTGATTCGCAAGTATGGCTGTGCTGCATCTGTATCCATTAAGGACAAACACTAGAAACACTCTGCAAAAGCACCTGCTCACAGATGCAGACTGTAAAATATTTACATAATGTGGATTTCATCAATTATTCACGGCTTTCTGTGATGGATGCCCATCAAAAGCCAAACACTAAGGCAGATTTTCAAACAGAACATAACCTTGTTATAATAAAACTGCTTTACTTCATCTTTTTTTTTCTTTTTCAGGAACTGAGCACAGGCTTAATAGGGTAGCATAGCTAAAGAAAAGAGTGTCAGTGAAAAAGAAAAACGACTTTCTTAGAATAACCTTGATGCCGAGAGCTTCTGAAACACTTCCTTTCAGAGCTGATAGAAAGAGACTCTATTCCATTTGATTAATTTTTTAGCCTAAACACTTGTGCAGAAGCACACAGACATACTGACACTGTGACTGGCACTGGCAATCCATGTTCTGAAGATAAAGTGTGATGTCTCTGCGTGCCTTCACACTTGAGTCTGGGCTTACCTTTGTGTGTTAATGGGTGTGCATCCAAATGTACAACAAATCATCCAATTGTGCACAAAGTCTTTTTTGCATAATAGCATTCCTACTCCATTCTTCAAAACGATTCACGCAGCTTTTTGATCAAAAAATACCATTTTAAACCATGGAATATTCAGCATTTCATTTTTTATCTTAGCTTGTCAGAGCGACGAGTTGTCTTTACAACATTAGACACTGAATAGTGTCATCAAAAGCCTTTATAAAGTTAAAGCAACAAAACCTTTAGGTTAACGTTAACTGACAAGCGAGTCATTCAACTCGCGATTCACAAGAGTCGTTTGTAACAAATACTACAAACGACTCTTGTAAAGAAGTGTCAACAATTGCTTTTATTTTGAAAGGGTACACAAATGTCCTCTGCGTTTGTGAAGATGAAAGTATAACCGCAACTAGATTACCTGAACGACTTTTGACAGTTTCACTACAAATAATCACATGAAAGTAAGGATAATTTTGGATTGCAGCTTTAAACAAATTAATAATATGGAGGGATGAAATGTAATACTGCAGAAATAATTAAACACTATTTAAAACATCAATAACTACTGCCATCTAAATGGCAAAGTAACCAGAACACGTTGCCATGTTTTTAGTAATTCAGAGTAGCACCTTCTGCTGAGAGATCAGTGGTTTCATGGAGTGTGTCTGAAATGTTCTTTAATGCTTTCATTTTAACTCTGATATTTTGCTACTTCCACCTACTTAGCAGATGTTTAGAATGCACGCAAGGGAGTTTGTCTTGCAGAGACGTTGCCCTGTCAGCATATCTTCCAATGCTCTCTGACTTCTGGGACAGCCCATAAAAATGAGGCACACAACACACCAACACACAAAGCCAGTTGTGCACATACTGTACGTGCACATCCAGACACAAACGCATAGTTGTGAAGCTGTGAGATTGAGAATTTCTCTCGATCTCACCTCGCAAACATCTTTTCCTCGTAGTTCTCAGGTACACTTTCTCCTGGTTACCTTTCCTTTCTGTTCCCATCGTCTCTCATCTCCTCCCTCGGCCATCTTCTGTCCTTTTCTCATCTCCTTTCTTCTCAAATATTCCTTAGAGATGTTGTTTTTAAGTCATCTGATTTTCTAGGGAGAGAAATAATTGGCAGTGGTTAATTTCTAGCTTTGCGCACCGGAACTGACTGGAAAGACACACTCCCATATTTGATGAAAGTTTTAGAGACAGAAAGAAATAAAAAAAAACAATGTATAACTATAGTGTTCAAACAAAATAAGCATCTCAAAAATGTTTCCATGTTTTATTTATATGTATTGCTTGGCAGCCGTTGTAGTATTTATTCCAATGGGGACTCTGTGTTCTCACAGGGATAGTGGCGCTCAATTCACATGATCCAGCATCCCCTTTGCCATCGCACAAGTTGTCATTCTAATGTTGTTGTGCTTACATAATCTCCTGGAAAAACTAGGCCTTTTCAATCTACTGCTACATTCCCCTCGGCCCCACTGGGACATTATGCACTCACAAGGGTGCACATATGGACATGCGTGTACACACACACGCGTCCACGCAGCCTTCTAATCAAACTCCTATCTGCACAGGACACGGTCGCATCAACCTTTGCACTTTGCTCAGACACATACCCTCATGCATGCACTCAAATACACACAAATAGTGTATCACAGCGCCCTGGATTAGGGGTACAGATTAGAGATTAGGGCCAGCACTGCGATTACGCAGTACTCACCAGCCCCGCCTCTAGCATAGATCAGAAGCACCTCTGCCCCTATCATCTACAGTGGTGGTGCCACACATACACATACACACGCTGATAGAAAGCAAGAGGGGATCCAAGGAGAGTGAGGGTTTTACATCACTTATTCTCGTTCGCTAATCCCAAATTAGCACCTGCAAAAAATGTCATTACTTCTGAGGATTTCTATTGTCTTTTGGTTCTTAGTCATCATATCATATTGTCTATTGTTCTCAGCTCCTTTCTCTCGCCGTCTCTCTCTCTCTCTCTCTCTCTCTCAGTTTCTCACATGGCTTAATCCTAAAGGCATCTTCTTCATAGCTGCTTCTTATCACATAATTCCTGACGAGGTCAATTCCATGGATTGGCCTTGATATACATAGATATCAGATTGACTGGAGGACGAGCCTGCCACTAAGGAAAGTCAAGAGAACTAATCGAAATGAATGACCTAAAAAGGTTTTAGAAGGACATTGACAATGGCTGGCTGAATCTTCAAGGGAATCTATGTCTTACACTGGATGTGTTAAAGGATGTGGGTGAGGATTGCCTACATACTGAGATGGTATATCGATTGCTGATTCACTATCTAAATCCCTGATTTTCTACCATGGCATTTAGACCCTCCGCAGGGGTCACAAGCTATTTAAGGGAGAACTTGATATGTGAGTATTTCTTTTCTCCAGACATATTTTTTAAGTGCATTTTTTCAATTTTTTAGCACATTTAAAAGATCATGAAATACTGATCTAGAAAAAATCCAAACACACACACACACACACACACACACACACACACACAACAAACATTTTCCCATCATTAAAACCATCAGTGTTACTCATGCCTCCAGTGATTGCTGAGGAAGCCAGCTGCTTTTGGGACACAGGGACGCTGCCCTTTATAAACTTGAACTTCACAGACGCTGCATAGAATCTGTAGACTTTAGCGGAGTGGAGAGGAGCTCACTGGGTGGCTTAGTATCTGTTGACAGGACTGGCACGCAACCAGGCTGCCAGAAGCGTTAGCATTCAGACTCGTTGAGAAATGGACTTGACTGTATATGTTCAAGGCTAACAGAACCCCCCCGTCCCCCTGAATCTCTGACTCCAACCGCTGGAAAACTTTCAGAATGTTTCATCCGTACCTCTTTTGCTCTTTATTATGCATGTCCATGCTGCTTTATCTGTTACTAAAAGGTGTAATCAAAATGATTCATGCTTTATAGTTCAGTGATTGAATTTAGTGTATTTGTCTTTATTTCTTAGGTGAATGCCGTCATGCCATTTGGGTGCCTTGCCCTGCGGGATGGGCGGAGTTACAGTAGCATGTCTGACATTACGGACAAATATGAGATTGGACAGGTCCTCAGAGCGTAAGTAACAAAAAGCTTAAAGCATTGATCTTTGTGGCCTTTTGACCCTCCTCTCCCCCGTAGGATTCATGGACACGTTCCAGTATTCCAAAATTGTCTTTTCTATTCCTTTCTATTCCAAAGAGCTGTTAAAATGACTGCTGCTTGAATGGACACTGGAAGTTGTTGTTCTAATGAATACCTCTTTTTGACACACTGAATGCACACACACGCAACACATGCACACAACACATTCACTTACACCAATCAGAGTAAGAGGCCATATGGCATTAGCACCCAGATCAGCATCTGGCCTCAGAGATCTCAGGTCATCATTTATATAACACTGTCACACACACACACACACACACACACACAGATAGACAAACACTTACAAACATTACCTCACTATTACGTGTACACATTTGCTGTGCATATGCTCTAAGGCAGTGGTAAAGGTAAAATGTCCGCTCTATCAACATGAATGGGTTGTAAGAATGACTTACGGTGAGAAATAAAGAGTGCATCTTTCATATTTGATAGATTGGACAATTCATGAATAGTTTCTATAATAAAGAAGAAGAGAGAGAGAGAAGAGGGACACTGCATTTCTCCGATGGTATCTATTAAATGTAGGACTTCATCTGAAATATCTAGTTGAGTTTAACTTCAAACAGCTTTTAAAAATCCATTTGTCTGAAGCACCTGCCCCAAAGGCTTAAAACCAAATGATGCCCGGCTCATGGCAGCAATGGACCCATATCAGATTCTTTTATATTATATTAACTACAATTCTACCAACCCAGTCAATGTTTTTCACTAAGGTATCCGGTGTACATTCACTCTGTAAGCTGAGAGATCATCAATATTATCTTTTCTTCAAAGAGCACTTATTTTGTGATTATATTTAACTTCTCTGCCTTCCTGTCTGTCTTTCTATTTTTTTCTTCTTGCGTAGGAAGGAGTTTTGCGAGCTGTGCCTTGCTAAGGACAGACAGACAGACAAGGTGTTTGTCTGCAAGAAATTCCTCAAGAAAGACGGCAGGAAAGTCCGCAAGGCTGCCAAGAACGAAATCATGATCCTGAAATTGTACGCAGTCGGCTTGTGGACAGATGGATGTATGATTTAGAGATGGAGAGAGGCGCAGGAATGACAGAATGAGTTTCTATTTGATATATATGATATGAAGATGACTAATCACGCAAGCTTTGCAATAACCGTGGTAAATAATGTAAGCTCAGGTGTTTACTTAACACCGTTTTTGATGAGATTTACGCCTACACAGTCTTAGTTGTATTTAAGGCTTTTAAAGTTGCTTATGTAGATGTCGGCTCTTGTAAGGTTTAAGTCTGTGACTCCTTTCACTGCTCCAGGGTCACCCATCCAAACATCCTCCAGCTGATAGACACATTTGAGACCCGAAAAGAATACTTCATCATCCAGGAACTGTAAGGGTTAACTTTACTATTTCGCTGTTCATCTTTTGTGTAGAATGGGCACTTAAGTGTGCATGTCTTAATTGTGTATGTGCTCTAATGGGCCTTAACGCACACAAATCCATCAGCTAGTGGGTAGGGGTTGAGTCTTCCATCTTATTACTGTGTGCTCTGTTTCTCCCCTCAGCAACAGAGGAACTTGTTAGATTTTATGAGGTATTTGCTCGTAGTAACGCTCAACTCTGTGTTCCTGGAGCTCTGCTTTGCCATATTAGGGTCTCACACTGGGTTTGGGATCATTATGCCAGAGTGGGCCCATTCCACGTCACTTACGACTGTAGTAAATTTGCAAATTTATTTGAATGCAATAACATAGATTGGAGCTGAAAGGCAGAATGATTCCCCTGCTGGTGCTGAGATACGTGATGCAGTCTGCTATTCTCATGAGTCGGTGTCTGTTTACAGCTCAAACGTTTGCCCAGCCAATAGTCCTCCTGCTGAGGGCAATACGTGACGATCACACTCATTATAACACACTCTCTTGAGTTTGCAAAGGCTTTTAGAGTAATGACCAATACGCTGATTTTTAATTGCTCAGCAGTGCAAGCTTTGGGCTGGTAGAAACAGATTGCCTGTGCAAAAGGCTTCCGATAACAGTGTAATAGAAAGATTAAACTTATTATTTGGTTGCAACATGTGGTTAACAGTCCCGCAAGCTTTTTATTTGTTTACATATATTGCAGTGTGTGCTGATGTTGTTGTGTTTTTCTGTGCAGTGCCACAGGAGGAGATGTATTTGACTGGATTCTGGACCAGGGAAATTACACAGAGCGAGACGCTTCCAACGTCATCAGGCAGGTCCTTGAGGCTGTGGCATACTTACACTCCCTCAACATAGTTCACAGGAACCTTAAGGTACTTGCTCACTCTCTTTCTGCCTTTTCCCAAATGATGGCATGTGTCGGTGTAGTGAGTCTCTAACAACAATCATATAAATGGACTGGAGAATTGCCTTTTAAAAATACAGGAAGAAAAGTGTGGCAACTCTTCATCACATACCCACAAGTATTTCCAATGTATAGTCAGATGAAGCTCTTGGGAGACACGTAAAAGCATTGCACTTCCAACTCAGTTAATGACTAAACAGTTGATGAACTTTTTAGCAAAGGAGTAAACACGAGTGTCATCGCTTAATACAGTCTGACATGATTCAGGCGCAGGAAGATTCATATCTTTAAACGCATTACGATGGGATTACTTCATGTCTTGGGCTTCAGACTCCCCCTACTGGTAGAGACTGTATATTGTCTATACGTTATACACATGTATAGTCTGAATACGTCATTATGTCCCTCATTTATTTCAGCTGGAAAACCTGATGTACTACACAGAAAACAACCACAACAAAGTGGTTCTGCGAGACTTCTACTTGTCCCGGTTTGAGAACGGCCCCATCACGGAGCCTTGTGGAACACCAGAATACCTGGGTATGATACTCACCCCTATTTGTATTTCTGTTTTATGTAAAGTATAAGTTGTTATTTTTCCATTTCTCCTCTCGTCATACATACCACTACAGGCCTTGCATCCCGCCTGGAGGACTGTTTGTGGATAAAGCCCTGCAGGCATACTTTCTCTACTTAATGTTTTTCCTTCCATGTGCCTTTGAAGATCAAAATCTGTCAGAGATGAACAGTTATAGTGAAAAATATTCATAACACCATTGAAGGGCCCTAACTCTCGCCCTCCTCCAACTCCTCCTCTCTTCATATCCTCTGAGATTTATGCGAGTGCAGCATGGAGTACAGAACTTTGCTGTGGCCTGATTCTCTCCAGTTAAAGGTCAGGATAGTTATTCATCGTTACCCAGCTGAGTCATTAGACAAATAAATAAGGTAACAGAAAACAGGCCCAGACACCAAAGTGTGTTTCGACATTGATCGCCTTGTCATTTACACGTCCCTTCATCATTTCTAGTATTGATTGTTAAAACAAACGTTGTTTCCCAGCCATTCAAATCTCTCTTTCTTATGCATGTCTGCCCTTTCCTTTGTTGTCTTTCAGCTCCTGAAGTGGTGGCTCGTCACCGTTATGGTCGTCCTGTTGACTGCTGGGCTGTGGGTGTCATAATGTTCATACTGTGAGTCTCAGTAAAGTTACCAAAGCAAGCTGGCCAATACCAACTGAGCTGCAATTTCAAATGCATGATTGCTTTGTTGTTTACAAAAGAATACATCCAGTAGTTATTTACATGGATTCTAATAACTTATTTTATCCCTTTTTAACAGGTTGTCAGGTAACCCTCCTTTTTATGATGAAATAGAGGAGGAGAACGCAGATCTACATAATCGTATCATCTTCTGTCGCATTGTTGCCGGGGAATTTGAGTTTGATTCTCCGTACTGGGACGACATTTCACCTGCAGGTACATAGCTCTACCACATGATGGCAATACATACAAAGTCACATTTTCAATGACAGGAGGCATCAAAATCGGTAGTGAGAAAAGTATAGATAAGGTATTTAATGTCAAAATGACTATCCTTTGTCTCGTCCTCACAACTGAACCAAATAATCCTTTAAATTTTATAAAAATGAACAAATGTTTTATAATAGATGCCCCTTAAATTTACCCTTTGTCCTCATTGTTTCTCTCTCAGCTAAGGAGCTTGTCTGTCGACTCATGGAAGTGGACCAGATGCTGAGAATCACTGCACAGGATGCTCTTTGGCATGAATGGTACATTTTGTACAGAATCTGTAGATCAGAAATAATTTGGCTCACGTCCACAGGGTTTTGTACTCACCTGTATGCTGTCTGTCACCTGTGACAGGATTGCGGGGAACGGTGCATCAGAGAAAAACCTCAAGGATGGTGTGTGTGCCCAGTTTGAGAAGAACTTTGCAAAGGCCAAATGGCGGGTAGGAATTCACTCTCACTCTCTTTCCGTAGCAGCAAATCGAATTAGTGATACTGAAACCTTGCAAGTAACGTAGAATGTGTCTATATACAATGATCGCACAAGAGGTGCTTTAGCTCAGCATACAGGTATGTTTTAAATTTCCAGTTGATTTGGTGGTGATCAAAGGGATGTCATAGGAGAATGAATGCTGAAGACCAAGAAGGAGGAAGTCGAGATGGCACTGCTGACCTGACAGCATAAGTAACAGTTATAACCCTCTTCTCTCTTTCCCCATATGGTTCCCAGGATTTGAAGGTATTGTAGTTCATTTAGGGTGAGAGTGGAAGGACAGAGCATGGGCAGAAACTCACCTTCAGTCTGGCATGAATCAATAACAAAACATCTTTCTAATAGCTATAATATTGATCATTCTTTTGAATTAAGGTTTCTATTGGCAGAGGTGTCTACAATGATATACCAATTGTCAGACACTTAAACCTTTATCAGCTTTATGATGTGTTGACCATGTTTGGGCCGGTGAAACTCTACTCAGAGGCTTTGTTCCTGCCCACTGTCACTCCTGTCCTGTCCCAGAAGATATCCATCCACTCTGCCCCACTTTTCTTTATTGGATTATTGCCCAGATGTTCAAAGTGGCCCGCTCTGCTCCATTTTTACTCCTCATCTGCACTGGTCTATGAAATTAGATTGGTAAAAACAACTTTATGACAAGGAGTGGGGAAGAGGGTGTCTCGTTGCTTGTTTAGTTTTTGTATCTGTGTAGAGACGGGGAGGGAGAAATGGAAAAGATATAAGGGATATAGGCCACTGTGGGCTGTTGAACAGCAGTGATATGAAATATAAGCCCCTCTGTCATTCCTGTTATGCGAATCCTGGCTCATTGACCCATACTGTACCGCAGTGTTTCATTCAAGTCATACTTGAAGCTGTACAGAAGCTTTTCCGTTAAGCCATGTTGTATTCAGTGAGATCTCTGTGTCCAAATGGCTTTTCACTTCCAGAGGATCTATTCCCTGGTTTAGAAACAACTTTTAAGCTCATGCATTTTCCCTAACTCCTTAGCTGTTTGTAAAATAAAAGGATGTGTTCATTTAACTTTTTTACACAAGCAGTCAAGGAGTGGTTTGGAGAGAATGAGTCTTGAGTTTGACTTAAACCAGTGTACAACGTGTCTCAACATCCTGGAAGTAAACAACTCTCACACAAATGACATCTCAGCGCCTAGTATGATGATGCTAAATCATTGTTTCGTGGTTCTCTTTAAAGCTTATTTTCAATGCTTTGCCATAACTAACTATAGCATAAACATGTATTGTAATTTTTAGGGAACCAAGTCAATATGGGTGTTGAAAAGAGTAACAGTGAAAATATAATTCTCTTCACAAAGCTCTCCTTCTTTTTTTCTTTGCCTCTGTCTGTTTTGCAGAAAGCGATCCGTGTCACCACCTTCATGCAACGATTAAAGAATTCAGAAGCACTGAATGACAGTTCAGCCGAGGCTCAGGGCTGTGAGGAGGCAAGGGATGGTGAAGGCGGTATGTCCCAGGGCGCAAGTGATGAGGGAGACAAAGGGACAAGTGATGGAGGGGTTACTTCAAGTAGTGTGTCTTTAGAAGTTACTGTTGAAAATACACCGGTTGTTATGGACCAGAATGAGGGGAGGAATAAGGTCAAAGAAGAACAGGAGGAGGTGAAGATGAGTGTAGGCCCATCGGTAGGAACTTCCCCATCAGATATTATTGAACCTTCATGCCAACAAACCAAAACAAACGCAGCCCCGAGAGTTGCACAGGAGGAGCCCAATAAGGCCAGTGCAAAGAAAATAGCAAGTGATGGAACAAGGAAAATGGCTGCCAATTTGGGTCAAAATGAAGTTGTTCCGGAATCCAAACCGACCCCCGTGATGACACCTGACCCTCCCAAGCTTTCGGACTGTTCTTCAGGCATTGTACTTGACAAAAAACACACATCCGTCTCCCCGGATCCCAGCGGCAAACGTAAGATGGCTGCAACGCTCCATGGCCTTCCACCCACAGGTGTAACCGGCTCAACAGAGAAGAGACCACCCACACAGAGGGAGCACAAGGTTGAGACTGACGCAAGCTGGTGTCAGACCCAACTTCCCGAGGCAGTGGCAGAGCGGTCAGTGGCAGTCACTGCAGCACTTGGGCCCGGAACTGGGTTGGCTGTAGGAGCAGGAGTTAGGTTAAGGGGTGAAGCTAGCCCTGCGGGTAGAAGGGCGAGGGATGCCAGAACAACAGACCGACACAGTGCTGAGTTTAGCCTTGCGACGCCAGGTCCTGCAACGGGGCAAGGTTGTTATACCGTAGGCAGCTCTGCTAGTTTAGGCCGTCATACAACACCATACAATCCAGAAATTGCTAGTGTAGGGATGGGGATGGCAGGGAGCTATGGGAGTCCATACTGTTCCTTGTACACAGGCGGAGGAGGGATGTATGGTACCGGGCTACCACATGGAGGAGGCGGGAGCAGCGCTACAAGCGACTGGCAAATGGACAGTGTGATTGAGGCGATAGAAAAGCAAATGGCCGCGGTGCTGGAGAAGATTGAGGGAGACATGCCCTCGCTGCTTGAGCAAATCAGTGACTGTCCTGCTGAGCCACCGCATGCCAGAAGCACGCACGCCTCGCCTGCCACGTCTCGCGCACGCTCCTCACAGCACTCCACGACCGCTGCCTCGGCCACTCCTCCGCCTCTTCCAACCTCTCCAAGGCCAGTGTTGCCATCTATCCCTCGCCTTACCATTCCTCCACCCTCTTACCCGCCACCCTCGCCGCCCACACAATCCTCCCCACGGGGGGCAGGAGAGCAGGAAGAGACAGACGGACAGAGGAGTGCTGCTTGTTCCAGCCAGTCCCCCAGAGCCGGGATGAGTAGGGGGCTATGAAGCAGATGTCTGTGATGCAATATACAACACCAGGAACATTGGATACATACTTTGATTTTGAGGTTGTTAAAATTCTATCCCAGAGGTTACATCCAATCACTCCCAGAAAAATAGTAACAATGCGCTGTTGTTTGATTTGGCTGTGTGTTCATATTTAGAATATTGATATTGAGAAAACTCTGAGGGCATTCAAATACTCTCATGACTTGAGTATACTGGAAGCATCATAGTGTTCTGTATTTCTCTGTAGGACAGGTATAAAGACAAAGAGAGTATGCGTCTCAAATCCAGATTGTGCACCTGAATGCGTACCACACAACCTCCTCTTACTGTAATCTAAGCACTTAGCGCAGGTAGCAACGAATTGATCTACACAAGTGAGAACAGCTAGGAAACACTCTCAGCTAATTGTGAGAGTTACAGTAAGGAGGTTTTGCATTATTATGTCATTATGTTTTGCATTATTCCCTACAAAATGTATATACATACAAAGAATGGGATTCCTAACTCTTTTCCAATGCCTGTGTTGTAAACCTTGCATATTCAAAATGACATTTACTTTTTTCAAAATAGCTAATCTGATTTGTTATTTTATTGTTCCTTTTTTATGTAGCTATTTATTATATAGTAAGGCTTCAGAAACGTAAGCTTGCAGTCACAGTACAAACATTCGTGAATATTACCTCATTAAGCCTTTTCATCAGCTGCTGGAGATTTATTTAACTGTATGCTGTACTTGAACCTGTCACTCAAAGTCTTGTGAGTTGCTCCACTCCTGTTGAAGAGTTGTGGAAGATTTTAAGACACAATATGTTGTGTAAGGCTTTGCAATAACACAAACACACACACACACACACACACACACACACACACACACACACACACTCACAGACACACAATTACTCATTTACATGAACTTTTTCAACGTTCTCCAAAGTTTTTTCCCAGAAAGTTTGTTTTCAAACGTATCCAGTTTTGTCATAACATGTGTTTGATTGGCCTACTGGCACTTGGACTGGTGTAGTCTATCTTCCATCCTTTTAGTCATGTAAAAGTATTTATTAAGTTAATTCTGCTTTCGCATCTATGTCACATAAAGTTGTGTGCTTTTGTCCTAAACAAGTCTAGACTTCCACTTCTCTGTCCCTACGTGAACTGTGCTCTGTTTGCAAGTCTTTCAATAAAAGTAACAAAAAAGCTATATCATGTCTTGTTTCATTTGTTAAAAACTGTTGGGCCTGAGATGTTAAAACAGATTTTTCCTAATAATATACAATGTATGAGTAAATATATCTACGTATTGTTGAAGCTATCGCTGAAAACCGCTGAGAACCATTATCCAACAATTTCACACCGAGGTATCAAATTATCACGCCAAGACTACAAGTCCCATCTGGCCCTGCGTGAACTTCGGATTAGTCTATACATGTAAGGGCAGGGGGGTGTAGATATTTTGTTCACCTTTAA
This sequence comes from Apeltes quadracus, assembly GCA_021346845.1. Taxonomy (NCBI): domain Eukaryota; kingdom Metazoa; phylum Chordata; class Actinopteri; order Perciformes; family Gasterosteidae; genus Apeltes; species Apeltes quadracus. The sequence continues at coordinate 7,887,297 of CM037928.1, read as the reverse complement.
CATGCAATCAAACCCTTAAGTAGTAATTCATTCAATACCGTTTACAGTTTGTCGAACGTGGTTAAACATTAAAGAGGAAGACTAAAAGGTACATACGATAAATAAATTAGAATCACTTCTCGGCTAACCCTCTGTACGGGAATAGTGGTTGTGGCTGTAACGTGCACATGTTGCTGCTTTGCTTTGCCTTCAACTGAAATAGAGTGAGGGGAAACGGTTCTGGAACAGCCGGTCAGGCAGCCGTCCAGCGGAAAAACTCACACAGAGCCCGCCACCCTGAAACACTTTTCAGTTCCCCATCAGCAGCCGTGTTGAATTGCCACATAGGTTGTTTTTTAGGTTTCTTGCTTAAATACAAGCCGATTTTAATACTACAGATCAGGCCGAGTAATATCGGATGTGGTAAGTTCTGCACACTTGTGTAAGCTCTCGTCTTGGTAGTGTTAGCCTCAGCTAGTTGGCTAACATTAGCTAGTTGGCTAACATAGCGGCACAAGTAGGAAAAAGTCGTTGGCTGGCTAGATAGCTCGAAAGCTAACTGCACACAAGCTAACAACTACGCAGTCGTTTGATCTGCGTTGTCGGTAGTCGTTAACGTGTATTGCTCTTGGCTAGCTGAACCCTTTGCAACTGTGCGCCTCAGCTATCCGTCAGACACCACAGGCAAATAACCGTTAACTAAACTGGGATTTGCACATTGCATGTGTACCAGAATGCTGTGTTAATGGATGTTATGTGATGAATACCGTTAACAAGCGGATACGCTACTTGGCTACAAACATTAACTTTGATGGACGCGATGTCTATAGAAAGACGCAAGCTGACTTCTATCATGAAACGTTTGCTAGAAGGTATTGACTAACGTAAACGTTGTATTTCATCACGTGTCAATAGGACCACTATCGTTGATAACGTTACCACAGCACCGTAATATTGGCTATTGACGTTATCTCCTATTGGTTTTCCAAGTTAATACGTCTGTTAACGTGACATTTTTATCAATACGTGTCGTTTGCGATGGAGGTTATTTTTCTGAGATGATAATGGGGATCCCCTCGACATGTGTACCCGAGAATATGCGGCCCACTCTTTCCCTGGGCCTTTGTCATATACCAGGGACCCCCTCCCCCAAAACTCCTCCTCTGCAAGGAATGCTCACCCCTAACCTCAATGTGACTGAGAGCCCAGACGCTCAGCATCACTCCACTTAGCGAGTAGCTTGCCTACTGTTGTACCTGTCTGTTATCTCTGGGGAACCACCAGACTTAGCTGTTGATGTTGGACTGGACCCGGGAGAAGTCAAATGTCTCGCTCCCACTGATCAGCGTTGCAGTGGGAATGGTCGAACTTGGTTAATACACCGTAAGATGTTACTTTAAATATGATGCATTGTGTAACGTCTGTAACTTATGTGTTGCAGTCTGGTACCACAATGGGATTTGACTAAGCACCGATAGAAGGGTAGTTACGGTGAACGTGTCGCAAAACAGTCCGCGTTTGGATCTTTTTCGTTTGTGCACCAGTGCCGGGCGAGGTGTGTGCGTTTTTGGAGCCATTGCATTATGCTTTCACCTTTTTCTAATGATTGCACTGCATTGTAAGTACACGCATCTTTGGGTTGCAAGGGCGGGTTGAGTGCGTGTTGGCTTCAGTATAGCAGCCAATAAGCTGAGTCTCTGGCAGAGCAGCGTGCTCACCAACCCTTTCCTGTTGAATATTTCAGCCCATGCGTCACAGCCCCCCGCCCCTTTCTGCCATCTGCCATTTTGGTTTTGTTCCTGTCTGCAGTCGCAAAGCCAGCAACGCAATCACACAGAAGAGACTCTCGGCACAACGACATAGTGACTCGACATAATAGCGCAGACCGGCCTGATACCGCATCGCGTTTCTTTTTCTTTGTACCGTTCGTCGAACTCTCATTCATCGATATTACTGACATCTAGACACTGCGGGCGAGGAGCGGGTTCGCATTGGGTAGGAACCGAGAAGGATTATTGGTAAGAAATGAGAAATCATTGAAGCACGAGTCTAATGGCTAACGTTGGTGGTCCTTATTTTTCTTGTTTTGTTACATTCACTGTTAACGTTTGGTGGGGGATTTGGTTTAGTCGTTGTTACTTTAAACCGTATAAAATGGGGGCGTTTTGCTGACTGTCTGTCCAAAGATCGACCCGTTGCTGTCGTTGGCGAGCAGGTAAAATACAGCTAACGTTGGATTTGCTAGCTTGTAAAGTTGTGTTCCGCTCTGGGGGGTGCAGGCCTAGGCCGAGCTGGTAACGTTACGAGGCAGACTAGCCGGGTGGTGTTTGTGTTTTTCTTTTCAAGCTCAAGTTATTAATGTCCCGGTCGGGTCCTTTTAGCCAATCACTTAACGTAAAATGATCAGGTAGCATGCGACCAAATGGACTTATTCGGTTAGACGAAACCGTATCTTAACCGTTTAAAGATGCAGAATGGCTCATGTAGCGTTACTGTTTTATATTTTTCTACAAAGCGCTAGCGTAGCTGCTCTATGCGGTGCTGCATCATGTCCGGTGCCTTCATTTTCGTTTTCAACAAACTGCGACCCTTCCCCATATAGTCCTATTTGGCTGTATGTTTTTCAAGCCGGTTGTAATGTTCTTTGATACTTTTCCCAATCCTCCCCATCACCATTTGGAAGCGGGGTGGGGGGTTGTTTAAGATGATACGTTTGAGACTTTTAGGAGGCGAGTCGAACCGCATTTGATGCGGAAATAGTCGGTGATGGCGTTCACCGCGCGGCAGCGAGGTGTACGACACACTGCGGCCTGGCTCGCCTCCCGGCGGGACTGGATTAGGCTGGATTGTGTCGTTAATCACAATGTAACGTTACCACGATAGTATCACGGCAAAGATTGTGTTGACAAAAGTCCTGCTCGAACTGCAGACCTACCGCGCCCGTGTTCCTCAACTGCAGGCCGCGGCGAGGTGTCGCCCACTTTACCGCAGTGAAGTTTTAATGATTCAGCCTTTTTGTTGAAACGATGTTTGCGGCCGGTACAATGAACAATAGCAGTGACCAGCCAGGCCTGTCGCTGAGCATGGCTAGTGAGAATGCAGCCATTCATTGCCCTTCCTACCCTCTGTTCGTTTTCTAGCAGATCTGTGCTTGGCCTGAAGCCAGCCCAGCTGCTCCCCGGACTAGAAATCCTCTTCAACATTTAAGGGGATTGGATAGCACGCAGCTTGGATACTCTTTATTATTAAGGAAGTGTGGCACCAAGTCAGATGTGTTTCACTCATTTGTCAGTTTTCCTAAAACTCATTTGCACTGTTGTGTTATCAGTTGTCAATGAATCTATCTAAATGTTTAAAGGGGGAAGTTTGGTGCAGATGTGGAACCGTTTTAACCGGATGTGTTGTTACAGATGTCCAGCTCGCCGCTGTCCAAGAAGCGTCGCTTGTCAGGAACAGAGACGAAGACGGGATCCCACTGCTCCTCCTCTAACTCTGTCAGAACTGATCTGTCCCACACACCTGCCAACGTAAGCACTAACCCATAGCATATGCTACAGCTTTGGTAAAGCTCGTTAAAACCCCTTAAAATTTTAACCCCTTTGTTTTTCCCAGGGCATGGCTAAGAATGGCAATGATGCGGAGATCGATGAAGGCCTGTACTCCAGACAACTGTAAGTCTGATCTCAGTGTCACTTTTGTCCTAGTAAAGGAAAACTGACCAATTTTGGCTTTCTTTTTGGGCTGGATGTTTAACGATGCTCATGAATTTTTCCTTCTGTAGTTATGTGTTGGGCCATGAGGCTATGAAGCGAATGCAGAACTCCTATGTCCTGATCTCTGGTATGAGAGGTCTTGGAGTGGAGATCGCCAAGAACGTCATCCTGGGAGGAGTCAAAGGTGTCACTGTCCATGACCAAGGAGTTGCAGAATGGAGAGACCTCTCCTCTCAGGTGTGTGGAGGCATGCACAGATACTCGCCTGTTTCCATAGTTTTATATATAATATATATATTTTCAATCTGTGGTTCACTTGGACTTCTTGATTGGAGATGCATCTGGTGTGCTATTCTTTTTGAGCCTGATTCAAAGTCCAGTGTGGCTCTGTTATGAGTCAGTTGCATAGCAGTGTTGCAATGCAGAAAGAGTATTGCAGCCACCCCCACCCCTGGTAACATGGGCTGACCTAGATTTATCAGTGGGTGGCCTCTCGTTGGGTCATAATCATAGACGAGCTAAAGCCTGTTTTAGGGCATCATTACAGCGGACAGATTGTTTATGTCTGCAATCCTGTGGGCCTGAATTCTGATGCATCTATTCAGAACTGGACAGATGCTGTTGTGGATAGATTGCTCAGGTGTGCAATCAGGAGGATCAGCAGAGATCCCTCCTGACCTTACAGAAGTGTATGATTGCATGCGTAAGCTCCATGTAGGACTGCTCAGTCTTGGCTTAAATGTTTCTGTGTGTGTGTGTGTGTGTGTGTGTGTGTGTGTGTGTGTGTGTGCGTGTATTCTTCTTGACTGCGATATCTGGCACAGAAGCTTGAATGACATGGTAACATTTATTCTGTGATATATTTTTGCGGTCAGTTTTACCTTCGGGAGGAGGACCTGGGAAAGAACCGGGCGGAAGTGAGTCACCACCGTCTGGCGGAACTTAACAACTACGTTCCTGTGACCGCCTACACCGAAGCCCTCACCGAAGACTATCTAACCAAGTTCCAGGTATAATTGAGACCAAAACTATTCAACTGTCGGAAAGGAGAGGGAAGTTGGTGTTTTAATTTGGTCTCTTGTTGCGTCCCAGGTGGTAGTGCTGACAAACTCAACTCTGGAAGAGCAGCAGCAACTGGGAGACTTTTGCCACAACAAAGGAATTGGTGTGATTGTCGCTGACACACGTGGTCTGTTTGGGTAAGCTTATGATCCTCACTTGTTGTTTCACCAGTTACATGTAATGTAATCCGCTCTGTCAGTGTCTAATGGGCATCTTTGCTTTTTGTAGCCAGTTATTCTGTGACTTTGGTGATGAGATGTTGGTGTTAGACACCAATGGAGAACAGCCGTTGACTGCTATGATTTCCATGATCACCAAGGTTGGTCCTTTGAATCTGAAATATATGTTCAAACCTCATGCGTGAATGAGGACACATTTTGAAACCAAACCGTGTATGCATTTTGTTTCTCCAGGACAACCAAGGCGTTGTGACATGTCTCGATGAGGCTCGTCATGGCTTTGAGAGTGGAGACTATGTAACCTTCTCAGAGGTCCACGGTATGACCGAGCTCAATGGCTGCAAGCCGGTGGAAATAAAAGTTCTGGGTAAGATTTTTTTCTCTATTTTAAGAAAAACGCCCAAGTTTTGGCCAGTGTAGTCCTTAAGTCCTCAATGTTAAAAATGTACATGATTTTGTCTCTGTCCAGGTCCCTACACCTTCAGCATCTGTGACACGACTGGCTTTACAGATTATATAAGAGGAGGAATCGTTTCACAGGTCAAGATGCCTAAGAAAATCTCCTTTGTAAGTAGCTTCCTTTTCCACACATTAATATCATGTATTTGGCCCCAATCGGGGTCCTATATCCTCAAAGGGGGCCCTGAAATAGTGGGTGGTTTCCCCTCCCCCACGGTTGTTGAAATTACAATGCTGGCTCCGAAACATTACTTAATTTTGCTGTCACCAATGCAATATCTGAATGAGGTTTTTCTTTTACGCACAGAAATCCATCTCTTCCTCCATTGCTGAACCAGAGATCGTACTGTCGGACTTTGCCAAGTTTGACCGTCCAGGACAGCTGCATTTGGGTTTCCAGGCTATTCATGCCTTCCAGAAGAAACACAACCGCCTTCCTGCCCCTTGGAACCAGGTAAATCTTTATTAATGTATCATTATCGATAAAAGTGGTTTCATTCTTAGATTATTTAATTCGAATCATGGAAAACCCTAAAATTTCTCAATGTTTGATGTATTAAAATGATACAATAACAATCGATAGACTCGTCGTATTGTCGGGTGAGTTGTTGTGAACAACTTAATTTATCCTCTAATTACATGAAAAACTAAAATTCATGCCAGACAACTTGTGAATCCTTTTGCATTACTGCATGTCAATGTACTCAATTTTATTAATGATTTTTCTGAAGCATTTGAATGAATTTTTTGTAACCTACTGAGCTGTTTATTCCAGGCTGATGGAGATGAGCTATTGACGTTAGCCAAAGAGTTGAACTCTGCCCAGACGGGGTCAGCTAAAGTGGAGGCCTTGGATGAAGCTCTTATCAAAAAGCTGTCTTTTGTTGCTGCTGGGGACCTGGCCCCTGTCAATGCCTTCATTGGCGGTCTGGCTGCACAGGAAGTGATGAAGGTCGGTAGTGCACTTGGTGCTTATTGAATCTTCTGGTTGATCCAGTCTTGTTTTGGTTTACTACCATGGTTATAGCGTTTGTGTTTAGACGTGTTTGGACATGTACTGCACCACCTTCTTTAAAACAAACACTGTTTGTTAAACCAGTATCTACATGCACTGAAAGGACAGGTGACATGTATGTATGTTGAACTATTTACTCAATTCTACGGTTGTATAATATAGGGTTTAAATTGCAATATATAAAAACACAGCTATAACAAATCACACAAATGCGTCAAACGTAAATTTTATTGAGGTTTTTTTTTTTGGCCAAAGGAAGCAGATACTAATGCAGCGTTACAATTTTTATCTGCCATTTGATGTTTTAGGCCTGTACTGGAAAGTTTATGCCAATAATGCAGTGGCTGTACTTTGATGCCCTGGAGTGTCTGGCTGAAGAGGAAGGAGTTGAGCTCACAGAGGAAGAATGCGCCCCGGTAGGTGTTCACAGCACATCACACCCTTGTACCGAGGACAGGAGCACGTGATGATGAAGCAATGGTGTTAAATCAGTCTTACTGTCTCGTTTTCTTCCAGAGGAACTGTCGATACGATGGGCAAGTTGCTGTCTTTGGCACAAAGCTGCAGGAAATGCTTGCCAAACAGCGCTACTTCCTAGTAAGTGCATCATGGAGAAAACTTTCCAACATTACTCCATATTGCCCTGTATGCAAATGGAACTTGTGTCAAACCTGGAAACGGTGACTGGAGGACCCTATTGGTCGCTTGGTGACAGTCCTTAGGAGCGCAGAGCCGTGTCATTGAACTTGGACAAAATGTGTCGAGTGCTGTGTTTTCGCCTTGTGTGGATGGCTCACACTAGTGTCTGCGCCAGGCTTCTCTTAGTCATCCTGGTGTTTACAGACGCATTCCCCCTCGGTTCAACATGCAGTTGAACTACAGATTAATTACAATTTGGTGTTAACCATCCAAATGGGAAGTAACAATTGGCTGGTGATGAGTAAAATATGCCATTAGGACATTGTCATGTTTTTCTTGTTGCCGATCTCTCTTATAACTTGTAAACAACCAATCCGTATTTTGGTGAGCGGCTTAATCTTTTTTCTGTAGTAGATAATTGACCCACAGCATTTGGAGGCCTCCACTCATGGGTTCGTCACGACACAGGCTGCAGACCATAAGAATTTAGCGATGTAATAACACGCAGTGAATTTTGTCATTTTTTGGGGCTTTGATCAAAACGTATGTAATGACATGCCTTCCTCTTTCGACAGATGTCTTCCAATGCCACATACAGTGTAACCGCTTTACTCACTGAGATGGGTTTTATCCTTCCAGGTTGGAGCTGGGGCCATTGGCTGCGAGCTGTTGAAAAACTTTGCCATGATTGGACTGGCAAGCGGGGAAGGCGAGGTCATTGTGACTGACATGGACACCATAGAGAAGTCAAACCTCAACAGACAGTTCCTCTTCAGACCCTCCGATGTTACGGTCAGTATCAACTTTGCCCAACACGCTCTGACGCTAGCTATCGCGTGTATATAGTGCACATTAGTTGACAATTTATAGTTTGGATTAAATGGTTTCAAGCAGTGCCAGTTATGGGTTTGCTGTTTATTGTCACTGCCCCAGAGTTATCGTGCTTGCTATCTATGCTGCTGAAGGATGATGTGATGCAGGAAAAAGGAAAGTATTGTTAGTGGGGGGTTTTTTTTACATGGTGTTAAATTAAATTGGATAGATACTGATTCGCAAAAACATCATTGATACATGGCATTCAGTATTTACCGTAGGTTTACGGCCATGAGGGTGGGGAAGCAACCCCAAATTAATAAGGGAAAAAAATGGCATATCATTTGAGGATGACAGTATGTTGACCTAGAAATTGGGATTTGAGGAACCTACAATTGGTAGACACGGCGTAGATTATTGTGTTAATGTCATTATTGATCCTACCGTGATTATAAAGGACTTCAAATAATTCCCAGTTTACAGTTCTGTTTTTTTTTTTTTTTTGCGGGTCATCAAATCAGTCAATCAAGTGAGAAGGCTATACTGGTTTTAAACTGACCAGTTGCCATACTAACATTCTATGTAATTGTCACTCATATCATTCCTATGTGCTAACAGAAAATGAAGAGTGACACCGCAGCTGCCGCCGTGAAGCAGATGAACCCCTCAATCAGGATCACAGGACATCAGAACCGGGTGGGGCCCGACACAGAGAGGGTCTACGACGATGACTTCTTTGAGAGCCTTGACGGAGTGACTAATGCACTGGATAACGTTGATGCGCGTAAGACGCAGATTAAAATTATTTAAAATTTTGTTTGCGGAAAATCAAGTGACTCTTGACTCCAACTGTACGTCACACTCATTGTGGTCTGTGCCCTTTGGCAGGTATGTACATGGATCGGCGCTGTGTGTACTACCGCAAACCCTTACTGGAGTCTGGTACTCTGGGAACCAAAGGCAATGTCCAGGTTGTGATCCCCTTCCTCACAGAGTCGTACAGCTCCAGCCAAGACCCGCCCGAGAAGTCCATCCCCATCTGCACCCTCAAAAACTTCCCCAATGCCATTGAGCACACACTGCAGGTCAGAACATGTATGGTGCATAAATTAGCGATGTGCGTGTCTGTATACATTGAATATGTCGCGCTGTAACCACTTTAAGTAAATTGTCTGCCAACTCTACAGAGATAGAAGTTGTTCTGTTTAATTGTACCTCGTAGCAGCGATATTGCTCTAACCGAATACAAGTCACTTTACACATGGCATTACGCTTTTATTACTAATGAGAGTGGGTTTCTGATGTGGCCGACGTGAGCAAAGTAACCAAGCTTGGTCTTCTTACTTAAAACGATGAGTAACTTTAGTTTGGTCCAAGTGAATCCAGACTTTCCCACACTAGTGTCAATATGCTGGCTCAAATGACATCAATAACCCTGATCTGATGTAAGCCTGTTCCCCTTAACAAACTGAAATGATAAACCGCACCAACCCATGTATATAACGTTGAACTCGAGTGATGCTGCTCTATAATCGGCCAGTCTGCGCTTGAGATGCAAACTGTCAAAATGTATTATTCAATTCTACCATTATTTCCCAGATCTAGATGAGACAAACTCGTATCTGAAAGAAATGAACTGTACTTCTTAAGTAAATTGACTGTATGATTCATCTTTTCTTCAGTGGGCCCGCGATGAGTTTGAGGGACTATTTAAACAGCCACCAGAAAATGCTCAGCAATTCTTGTCGTGAGTTGACTTCATTTACATACCAAATTCATCGTGTATAATTGAAGGTGCTTTTAAGATTATTTTAACTGACAGTAACTAAGACATTTTAATTAATCGTAGATGTCATGCATTAGTGGAATTTCATGTCTATTCAGTACTTGTAAAAACGTGCCTCATCTGTTAATCTGTGAAGCTGCTAATGTAAAGCATGCTGTTTTTCTAGGGTTTGATATTTAGGAGCTGTCTTTCAAAAGCCTAAATCAATTATTTTAAGTCTTCTGCTGGGTGAACAGTGAACAAAAGTTTCAGCTCCAGGTGTTTGCAGACGGCTTGTAAAGTTTACGACCCTTATTCTTACAGAGATCCTAAATTCATGGAGCGTACTCTGAAACTTCCCGGGGCTCAGCCTGTGGAGGTGCTGGAAGCCGTTTACAAGAGTCTTGTCACAGACTGCCCCCACAGCTGGGCTGACTGTGTAGCCTGGGCACGCAACCACTGGCAGTGCCAATACAGCAACAACATCCGCCAGCTACTGCACAACTTCCCCCCAGAACAGGTACAGACGAAGCTCACCACCTTTGCACAACAGCCCAGTTTAGGCTCCCGTTTAATTATTTCTCGCTATTGTCCCAAATATTCATCCCAAACAGTCCGGAAATCAATATACTTTTTCAAAGTCCTCTTTTAATTGCGTTTGTGCAACACTGTGTTATGAAAAGGGCTGTCTGCACGTCGTATAATACAAATATTATTGTGCCGGTGTAGTGGCAGTCTTAACTTGGGGCTCTGGTTTCATTAAAATGCTGAAAATAAACTGCTTAACTAAAAGTTAGGGGTGGTTAACATTGACCTTCAGTCTTAATGTCCCGGTCTTATCATTGAAAATTCTTGCTATGGAGAACCAATTATTATAATCAAAATCTATCGCTGAAATACAGAAAGCCTTACGTTTGTTTGTCTTTCAGCTAACCAGCTCTGGTGCCCCCTTCTGGTCCGGCCCAAAGAGGTGTCCTCATGCACTTGAGTTCAGCACTAACGAAGTCAGTATGGGTCAACGTTTCTTGTGTCTTCCTCCGGTCTCTCCAATCTCAGGATAGTGACGGGAGTGCTCTCTTTTGTAGGAGCTGCACGTGGACTATGTGGTGGCAGCAGCGAACCTGTTTGCCCAGTCATACGGCCTGCCAGGCAGCACTGACCGCGCTGGTGTGATAAAGATCTTGCAGGATGTCAAAGTGCCCCCCTTCACTCCGCGCTCAGGGGTTAAAATCCACGTCTCAGACCAGGAGCTGCAGAATAGCAATTCCTCTGTTGGTAAGAAACCTATTCGGCTATAACGCGTTTCATTTTGTTGGTAATGGCTTATGAGTTGAACCAGGGACGCATGAAGAGCTGATGGATTGTTCTCGTGTAGATGACTGCAGACTGGAGGAGCTGAAGGTGCAGCTACCGTCCCCGGAGACTTCCAACTTCAAACTGTGCGCCATTGACTTTGAGAAGGTTCGGACTTTCTTTCCATTACCGATTCTGCTCTGGAATCAATTCCACTTGGCTGTTTGTGCTTGATGTAACGTCAAACCACACTAATTGTAATCTTTTTGTTTCACCCAATGGTAACAGGATGATGACACCAACTTCCACATGGACTTCATTGTGGCATCATCCAACCTGAGAGCAGAGAACTACGACATTCCCCCAACAGACAGACACAAGGTGGGGGCACATTTCTATGGCATTGCCTTTGGTTAAAATTAAATGATTTAATTTTAAATATTGTCATTAGATGATTTAAACTCCGATGATGATCCCGCCATGCTAATACCGATGCACCGGGCGGATGCTTGTTGTCTGTCTGGGTGTAAGTGAGTTCTACTCACCTTCTCATGCTGATGCTATCAGTGTGTGCTGAGGAGAAAAATTACTTTCAACTGCTCTTAATATTAGAAGTGCAGCAATAACTTTTTGGGGGGGAATTCCGACATTTTTGGCATCAATCCATTGTTTTTGTACTATGAAAAATTTGATAATGTATGATTGCGTTGTTGAAATGAAACCATTTTACCGATGTTGATTTAACGCAAGTGTCAAAGATACGCCCACATAGCTAGGATCTAAAGTGAAGTCTGTGGGGAAAAAAATGAACTTTTTTTCCTGATGCTCGTTCTCATCACAATCCAATGCAGAGCAAACTGATAGCTGGCAAGATCATTCCTGCCATCGCCACTACCACGTCCGCGGTGGTAGGTCTGGTGTGCCTTGAGCTCATTAAGATCGTCCGAGGACACAAGAAGCTGGAATCCTACAAGAACGGCTTCATGAACTTGGCCCTGCCTTTCTTCGCCTTCTCTGAGCCCATTGCTGCTCCCACACACAAGGTGGGTCACCGTTTGAGCTGCCTACCTGTTGACCGCGAAGGGGATTTACATCGTAAAGTGTCCGCTCTGAAACGCTGCCCGGTGAATTGTCATTAAATGTTTTGAGCTCCGATGATGATCCCGCCATGCTAATACCGATGCACCGGGCGGATGCTTGTTGTCTGTCCGGGTGTAAGTGAGTTCTACTCACCTTCTCATGCTGATGCGATCAGTGTGTGCTGAGGAGTGCTTATACCCTAGTCTTAATCCATAGTTTTATCAAAGAGCAATAACTGGGTTCAGTTGGTCTCTCTCTGACCATCAATCAATACTCGTTTTGTTTTTGCAGTACTATGACAACGACTGGACGTTGTGGGATCGCTTCGAGGTTGCTGGCATGCAGCCCAACGGAGAGGAGATGACACTCAGACAGTTCTTGGACTACTTTAAGGTACGTTCTCCTCGAACCCTGCAGCCTTAACCCCCATGTGGTTTCTGACCCACAATAAACCAGACCCTTTTTCTTCCCCCACTTCCCAGAATGAGCAGAAGTTGGAGATCACCATGCTTTCTCAGGGAGTGTCCATGCTGTATTCTTTCTTCATGCCCGCTGCCAAACTCAAGGAGAGACTCGACCTGCCGTGAGTATTTCCTAGACGCAACACTAATCTTAAATGTTTTTTTGTTTTTTTTCCATTGTCATAAGTACATTCTCTCCTGTGTCTTGTAGGATGACGGAAATTGTCACCAAGGTGTCTAAAAAGAAGCTGGGCAAGCACGTGAAAGCCTTGGTGTTTGAGCTGTGCTGCAACGACCTGTCGGACGAAGACGTGGAAGTGCCCTATGTCCGATACACCATCCGCTGAGCTCCACGCTGAACCCACGAAGTGCAGGAGGGAGACTGGGGTGGGCGTCCTCATTGAAGGGTTGAGGTTGTGATTGGGTGGGTTCATCCAGGTCGGCTCTTTTGGATCAGTGTTTTGTTTTTTTTTGGGCCTGGGTTTTGATTTAAGCCCGTGCCTGAGTGTACATAGCCCCAGTAAGCGGATTTAAGGATACTTGTATGTGTGTTAGGGATCCAGTTGTTGCTCGGCTGTGGTGGTCACGGGTGTCATTGGCGGTTTGGAGCACGTGTACAGGACGTCTTGATGTTCCTCAGAAGCAAAAGCTCTCTGCTCAGTTTAAATCTAAGCCTTGGTATTGGCACTCCTACATCCCTCTGAAACATCCTTGCACTCTACTAGCGTTCAGCTCTACAGGAGGGCTCTTTTTAATCCAGCAAACTGTCTCCTGCTCTTTCTTCCCCCAACCCCTGTCTAGTAGGCCCAATGCCACGTGACTTATGTTTTTTTTTTTTTTTCCTTCAAAGATGCACCTCCTTTATAATTAAAAGGCGCTCAGCTGTGAATCCCAAACAGTGACGTGTGTATTGAAAATCCGTATCCCCCCCTCCCCGTGCCGCAGCCCCAACTAGACTCCAAATTTGAAACTGCGGAAGCACCTGATGACCCGGTTATGAGTCAACAGCCTCCTGACCGAAAACCGCCCGATTAGTAGGAACCCTCGTTGTTTTGAGGCGCCCCAAACCCACGTCATCGAGCACCCTGGCTTCAGAGGAGCTCTTGCACATGACATCAGTTCTCTCATTCTTTATTTCATGTGTTTTGTTAATTTCTATCGTTTTGGTGGGGGGAGGCTGAAAGAGTTTTGGCACACACCTTGTAGATCGTAAATGGGTCTTTCTACTTTGTTAACTCCAAATGACAGAAGTGTAAGAGCAAGGTAATGAGATGAAATGGGAGCACTTAGTGTGATAGTGAATAAACATGTAAAAACACAACCATCCATTTGTGTTGTCATTTTTACTTTTTCCAAAGTGAAGTTGGTTATGTGTCACTTGTATTTTTTGTGTGTGGCCTCCCTCTGGCTCTCACCAGGGGTTTCATGATTAAAGACCCATAGGTCCCTAAATGTTTTAGGTGCGTATATGTAGTTTACTGCTGTTCATTTTGGCTCACTTGTCGGTCAACGTGATGTTGAACCCTCCTCCAATCGCAGCGGATACATGAATATGCAACCCTAAAGGATGTGGTTGAGTGAGATGAGGGGAAAAAAAGCGAAGAGGAAGGAGTGCACTGAACTCGTAAGTTCTCTGCAGATTGCTCGCTGTATGTTGCTGACATAGAGGCTTCGTATTAAACAGCCTTCTAAGCTAAAAGTTTCTGGGAGGATGCATTGACGACGAAGGCAATATGGAAGTAGAAGAGACCGGTGAAACAAGGACTTCCTGGTATGAGATTTCATTTTCTTTTTTTTCTTCTGGTTGCCAGTTTCTACAAATGAAATACCACGATGATCAGACAGATCTTAATAGTAAATTATAGTTGGTATAAATGTGATGTCATGGTAACTGTTTTAAATGTTTTTTAAATGTATTCGTATAACTAAGAAAATCCATCCATATTGAAGTAACATGCTGCTGGCATCCATTCAGCACCTCCAGTGTGTTATAACTTTGAGGCTTTTTTTTTTTTTAGCACTGCGTTGTTAGAGACTCACACAATCCCCTGTGACCATGTTGGGGTAAACCATTTACCTATTTTTTACCTTTTTCATACTGCATGGATTCACTTAAACATCAAACTCAAATCTCATTTTATATTTCTATTTAGAAGAAAAGAAAACAGGACCCTGATCCTGTGGTGAGAATCATAGAGGTGAGCTTTTTCTAACTTACTCCATTTACACTTCTTTGCAGTGGTTCTGCGTCACTTTCCCATCCAGTTGTCTAACCAGCGGAAGTTCTAGTCAACCTTTTACAAGAACTGTGAACCTCTGTATGAAATGTCACATTTAGCTTTTTCCACTTTTTGGTTTTACCTGCTTTGCATGTGTGCCATAAACTCAAGCAATGCATATTAACTGCAGGTATTTCACAAAGTCTCTCACCTATTTTTCACTTAATATTCAGCTGATGTGGTTACTGTGGCAAGAACAGGCAGAATCTTGTGTATTACTACAGAGTTTAAACCTCCTTCCTCTTTGAAAGACTCGCACAGGAAATGAGAGATGTGCACCATGCAACAGCTCAACCCCCGCCGCCCCCTCCCCTACATCTGTCTTTCCTGAACTCTTGTGTCTTTCTCAAGCTCACCTAATGCGTAATCTGCTGTGTGACCTGTATGATTTGAATCAGGATGAAGAGGAGGATGAGGAGGGTGAGATGTCCGACCACAGGGATTCAGAGGTGAGTTGTTCATCTTGTTTTTTTTTCCTCCAGATACGTGTTCATTTTGTTTGAAATCTTTTGATGTACAGCCAGTAATGGTTTTGCTGATTAGCCTGAGAACCATCCTGTTCAAACGTATGTCATTTCAGGAGCCTAGCAACAAAAGGGTCAAACCTGTGGGGAAGTCCAATAGCCTCACAGGTGTATTAACCCCAGTGAAGACGCCCACCCTGAAACGCATCGGACTGTCTATTTCGGTAACAAACTGCACAAACACACACATATCTGTTGTTGTACAAAACTAATCGCCAGTGACCACTCTGCCCATTTCCCCACAGCGGTCGATTAGTTTTCGCACGGAGGCTCGACCTTTGCCCCCGACTCCCCTGCGCTCTCGGTCGAAGGCCTCGTCATATCCTCGCCGGCGCAACAGCCAGTGCTGGAGTGACACCGTGGAGAGTCACGACCTCACTGCGAAGGAGATCAAACGACAGGAGGTACGAGGGGCAGCCAGAGATGTAACTTTCACATTAGTGTAATATTACACAATGTGTAATATTATATAAAAAATATTACACAATGTTTTTTTGGGAGATGCAGTGGGGGGGGGGGGTCGCTGGTTCAAGCTTCGCAACTCGTTGGCAGTGTGGGTGGAGTCACTAGAAGCGGCTTCGCATCACACGAGCGTTCTGAAAGAGGATGTGAGCTGGCACTCGGGCCTCAACTTCCTGATTTGAACAGTCCTCTCCGAGGGCGCATGCCCCCCCCCTCCACCGGTGTTTGCCCAGATCGTAGCGCGAGCGACGGGTTTGCATGCGTGCGCGCCCTCGCACCCACATGTTCATGTGTTGATTCCACAGGTGATCTATGAGCTGACTCAGGGTGAGAGACAACTCATCGATGACCTCAGTCTGGTCAAAAAGGTACTTTTCATCCAGCGATAATACCTGATCTCCTGCTGTTGTATGTTGGGACACATTCTTCCGATTGAAGGATCTGGTGCTTCCATACTCACCTCTTGCCTGCCGTCCTCTGTGTGCTACCAGGTCTACTATGAGCCCATGATGACGCTGGAGATCATGACAAAGAGTGAGCTTGCACAGATCTTCGGTACACTGGACTCTCTCATTCCGCTGCATCAAGGTATACGGCCCCTCTGCTTTCCGTACTACGCAGAGTGAAAAATACTTCCAATCACATGTGTCAATTCTTTTATTTCAAATTTGAAACTGTAATGTGAAAGGTTTTTCCATAATTGGATTTCATATAACATAACCTATAATGGGACCTCAGTTCATTACACTGAATATCAATCATTACATGTTTGCCGATGAGGTGACATAAAGTTCTCGTGAAGCCCTGTAAGCAGTTTCTGGTGATGCATTTTTTTTTTTTTTTCTACCTGCAAGGAGGTTGAATAAAGTCAATTTGATGTTCAAGTGTCGCTGAGCTGAAGTAACGCCGGTGTTCATGAGACATGAATGAATAAGAATTCAACAGTGTTGCTTTTATTTCTAATATCAGATCTCCTGGGTCGTCTTGAGCGGCTGCGGGGATCAGGAAAGACTATCGGCCAGGTGGGGCCGACTCTGATGAACTGGGTGAGTGAAGAACTGAGAGAGAAAAAAGAGCACAAACCGCATTCACTTTCTTCTGTTCCTCTATTTTGTTCCGCTCTTAATGTTAGAAGCACGATTGAACTGTAGCACTAACTGTCTACACATTTTTTACACCCCCCCCGTCTTCCTCGCTGCAGTTCCCCTGCCTGGAGGCCTACGTTATATACTGCCGTAACCAGGTGGGGGCTAAAGCCCTGCTCGACCAGAAAAAGCAGGAGAAAAAAGTTGAGCACTTCCTTCGTTTGTGCCAGGAGTCCTCGTTCAGCAGGAAACTGGACCTGTGGAACTTCCTGGATCTCCCTCGAAGCCGTTTGGTCAAATACCCCCTGCTGTTGAAAGAGATTCAGAAGTGCACGCCTCCCGAGCACCCGGACGAGGACTCGTTGCCCGATGCTGTGAGTCGCTCTCCTGATGTTCAGCTTTGTGTTCTGCTAAAAGGTTCAAAAGGCAGTTTGTCCTGGATGTGAGCTGCTTGTCGACCCGAGTTTTCTTTTTTTAATCTGCTCATAGGTTTTACTACACTGTGTATGAAACACGCGTACCTGTACTCATTCGCTCAAAAAAATAACGTTAGGCAACGTTAAATTTCACATGGAATAGCATTCCATTATAGTAAACATACTACATATTTTACTTGATATTTTGCAGAAATATATAGTATGACTTGCATCCTAACCAGAATCCAACAAAGTTGTAATTTGGTGCCTGTGGAACACTTTCATCATCACCAAAACGACCCATAAACAAAACATTAATTTTGCGTGATACGTTCTGTTCAGTTGGAGCTGGTCCAGAGCATCGTGGCAGAGGTGAACAAGAATACAGGCGAGGCGGAGTGTCAGTTCTACAGGCAGGGCCTCGTGTATCTCGAGGACGGTCAGAGACTAAACGACATCCAGCTGTCGCGCTTCCTGTACTGCCACGGAGAGCTCAAGAACAACAAGGGCCAGGTAGCGGCTCTCTTCTCATGTTCAGCTACTCTGAAGATGCTCTTCTCTTGATACATTTTCATCTTAACTGAAAATGACAGAGCATCTGATACAGCATGGATCCATAACCTTACAGAACTTTTCTCTTTCTGGTTATGAGCCCCTTGTCGACCTCTAACTCAAAAGGGCACTTTGTATCATCTTCTTGTATTGTGACCCTGCCACCTTCTGAATGTGTGCGTGTGTGCGTGTCCTCTGTCAGCGCCTGCATGTATTCCTGTTTGAGCGGGCCTTGGTACTGACGAGACCGGGGGAGGACAAGGACAGAGGTCAGGTGTACCATGTGTACAGACAACCTCTGCCCAACGCCTTCATCAACCTGGAAGAGATCCCGGATGGGGAGCCCGGCGGAGGGGGCACCTTCAGGGGAGCCTTCACTGGAGGAAACGATAAAGGTAACAAATGTACGACAAATACAGTGTAGTTAGTCATTCATTGTTCTTTTGATGGCATCAACAGGGTCTGAATTTGGAACTCATTTTTCAGCAAATTGTCCGTGTCATTAATGATGAATTGTGGTTGAATTAATGAAGAGTTTCAGCACCACGCTAATGTGTCCATGCTCTATCTATGCATCCTCTGTTTCAGTTTTATTTAAACCTTTTGTATAAAGGGTTAGAGAATGTTCAAGTAGGCTTCGACTAGATTGATAGAAAACCATTCCAATGCACCCCGTCAGCTTGAAATGAACGCTACTTTTTTTTGTTTTTTTCCATCCCAGTGAAAAACTGTTTCCGTGTGAGCAGCAGAGGGCGCTCCAAATTTCACCCGTACAGCCTGCAGGCCAACGACTCCTTCAGCAAGCAGCAGTGGATCACCTGTCTGCGGCAAGCGATCGTCCAGTCCAGGGACATGACCGCTCACACCAGCCAGTCGCAGCTCTCCCTCCCCGCTGATCCCGCCCTGTATCACATAGCTCAGCTCAGCCTCAACTCGGACACAGAAATGGCCGATCACACCTGCTGCTGACCGCGTCCGAGGGAGGTGAACTGCACATTAAGATTGAACAAAATGTAGACTGTGAAAGATGATTGTGCTTAGACGCGTACAGAATTCCCCCGCGTGGGTTTTGTGTGTTCCTTAATGTGCCACTGGATGTTGTGATTGTGGGGATGTTTGTTGTACAGCTTGAAAACAGTATTACTGAATGTGGATTTACAATGTAAAATGTTGCCTTTTTTTTAATAAACTGATACATAAACTGTTTTGGGTACTCAATGCAAATACACCAAAGTCTAAGAATAGCAAAGGAGATCTTCAAAGAAAAGATTAGTCATGATTATCCCTCCCTCCCCTTTTACACCGTTGACAGGAGAGAGAGAGAGGTAGACTTTCAGTTTCATCCTACAGACACACACACAGTGAAACCGTAGACGTCCCCTTATGCATTTTTAACAGCTCAGCAGGGGATGGGAACAGTTTGGTTGGGACAGTTTGTTCACGGATGGAGTGACCCAAGTGATCAGGTGAGTCCAAACCGCACTGTTTATTTGCCGATGCTGGAACATTCATTAGGAATTATTTGCAAAACTAACTAAGTCTTTACCCGTGGGACACGGCAGTGAGTGTGTAAATTTGGCTTCGATGCCGTGGTGCGATTCTGCATACATGCTGCAATTTGTTTACTCCTCATTTATAGTCTAATCAGGGAAAACTTTAATGTATGTCTTTTTTGTAAATAAATATATATATATATTATATATATACATACATGTGCTGTCTGTCGGACCGTAACTCTCACAGCTGCCCGTAGAGTGATCTTATCAGAGGAAATTGTCAACCTAAACAAGCTAGCGATTTACCTTCGACCACCATTAAAAAAAAAGAGCCCTTTATAAACCGTCGTGTTCTGCTCACTTTGTCCACTGCATTTGTAAAAAAGACGGTGTTGCAACCTTCCTAGTCGAAGGTGATAACCACCTGACTTTCATCTCTAGCGCCGCTATCTGTCCAGTTAAATGTGGAAGACACTGCTGAGGCATGCCAGGGGACAGTGACGTCAACGTCGAAGGCTCTTGTGAGGCCCTGTGTCGAACCCTGGTTTCCCAGAACGGCCTCCAGAGAGAGACGGCCGACATCTCCCAGTCCGTCCTCTACACCTCGCTGATGGGTCTGCTTCTGGTCGCCGACAACGAGGTGGGCAAAACGCGTCCGATCCTTCAACGTCTGCACTCCGATGTTGTAGAAAGTGTGTTTTTAACGTGGAATTCATGGGACACACCTGAACACAGACTGAGGGGGAGGGGGGGGGATTGTGTGGAGTAAGTAATGAGTACACATCGACGTACACGTGTTTAAGCACCTGTCAGCAGTCCTTGGCCTCTAATTGGATGACTGCTTCAGGCTGAACTCCTTTTAGCCTCTCTTGTTATGCTAATGAGATAAGAAGGTAAGATCTGCACAGTAACGTGTCGTACGGACGTTCTTCTAGGGGTCAAATATTAGGGAACAAAAAGGCTGTGTATGGTAAATGGAACTGATCAGTAGTTTGGGTCAATAGCTTAATTGGAGTTGCTTTTTTCTAGAAGGAGAATCTCTCCCTAGGAAGTGGGAGGGTCGGTCTTCGAAACATTGGAAACACAGTAAGTGTTAAATTATAAAGAATGTGCTTTAAGCAATGAAATATATATATATTTTTAATTATTCACATACTTGCACACTCTCTCCTGTTTTTTGTCTCCAAAATAGTGTTTCCTGAATGCAGTAGTCCAGTGTTTGTCGCACACGCGCAGCCTACGGGACTACTGTCTTCTCATGTCCTACAGGGATGAGAAGTTCTCCAAAGAGGAGGCTAAGCTCATGACAGGTGTGTTCCTTTGTCCCGCTGTTCCCTCCTCCCAATATGCTTTCATCTTTCTCATTGTGCCCCGTGTTCCTGCGGCAGCTTTCTCTCAGGTGCTGTCAGGCCTTTGGGACGTAAACGACGGGGACACAGTCGTAAACCCGCAGCGGTTTTACAGCATTTTTAAAGAAGCGGTACCTTACTTCTGTGGCTACAGGTGAGATTGCAGATTATTTTTTCCTAACTGCATAATTCTGCAAGGACAATAGAGGAACTGTAACTTTTCAGATAGTAGAGACTGGTTTTCACGTTGAGACTCTCGTAGGAATAGCTGTCTGTAACGTTTTGTCTTTGTGATTGACCCAGTCAGCAGGACGCGCAGGAGTTCCTCAGGTTCCTATTGGACAAGCTGCACACAGAAATCAACCGCAGGCCCTATGTTAGACGAACAGGGAAGGAGCCACAACAGAAATTTGCCAGATTTAGGTGCGTGTACAAGATTCTGCGCTACCTTTTACCTTTATCTTTCATGTGACCTTATCTCTCTTTCCCCCTCATCTCTTGGTCTTCCTTAGGATTTCAGAAGAGGCAGCTGCCATGTGGAAGAAGCACTTGGAGAGAGATGACAGCAAGATAGTCGGTGAGAAGAGCAATCCATTCATTGCGATCCATCGTGCTCATCTGCATTAAAAATCCAATGAAGGCGACCCACCCATAATCCCTCCCATCGTCCTCACAGACCTGTTCTCCGGCCAGCTGAGGAGCTCGCTGCATTGCTCAGTCTGCTCTCACTACTCCAACACATTCGACGTGTTCTGCGATCTATCGCTGCCCATCCCCAAGAGGAGCACCTGCTGGGGGGGTCACGCTGAGGGAGTGCCTGGACCTCTTCTCTCAGGAGGAGAAACTGGACAAGGAAAACTCACCTGTAAGTTGACACAGAATACATCACAACCACTTTTCTTTGGCTTTGGGTTCAAAGGTCAATGGCAGCTCTCAATGTAAACATCATGGTGTGGAATAAAGCAAACAAAAACGTTAACCGTAATTTGTTTCTCAATTGACTCCTGACATGTAATGTAGTAAATGTGGAACTCATTTTATGGTACATTGATATTTAGGAGAACAGTAAGGTAAAAGAAAATCCTGCTTGGATGTTACCTAAAACACATCAAGTGTATCTGCTCATTTTTTTAAATGAATGTTTGTTTCTTGATCTGTGTTTTAGATGTGTGCGAGGTGTAACAGGCATACAGAGTGCACCAAGCGGACTTTCCATCCAGAGGTTTCCCCAGGTTATTGTGATCCGTATCCTTGACTCAAAAAAAAAAAAGAATTGACCTTAGAGCAGTTGTTGTATCAGAAGTTATGATGCTTAACAGTCTCGTTCAGATCTGAACCGCTTTACAACGTCACGGTGGTCTATCAGTAAAAGCACCGTGTACGTGTCCTTCCCGCTTACTGACCTGGACCTTGGACGCTATGGGCCCGTTGACTCTGGTAAAAAAAAAAAAAAAAGATCACCTTGCATGGACTTTCTCCTTTTATCTGCTCGAGGCCACCCCTTTTTTGACCCAAAACGAGTCAGGAAGTCATTAGGTCTACTGTGTGTTTTCCCCCACAGGCCCAGTTCTGTATGATTTGTATGCAATATGTAACCACGCTGGGACGGTGAACATGGGCCACTACACAGCCTGCTGTTCAGACAAAAATGGATGGTGCTTCTACAATGACTCGAGGTGAGGCTTCCCTTGTACCCAGATCTTTGTCTATAACTGGTAACGGAACTTACTGAAGACTGGTACTTATAAAAACCCACGGCCTGTATTGACACACATGTTCAAACCTCAAGCTGTCTCTAATTATTACTCTCCATCTGCCCAACCACAGTGTGTCGGCAGTCTCTGAGCACCAGCTTCAGACCAATCAAGCATATGTGCTGTTCTACCAGCGCAGCAACAGCACCACCGCAGTCAGGAAATAGACTTAAGACTGGCTGAGCCAAGCAGCCAATCAGACGATTGTTTCTGCCAGTGACCATAGAAGCAGCCGTGCTGTAACTCTTCCATTTATGAACAGCTCAATCTCAGTGAGCATGCCTTCAAATAAGCTCTGAAGAAGACAAGAGCAAAGCCATGCTTTCTTTGAAAGGGGCATGAAGAGGCGATCTTCCCTCTGGAATCGTGGAGATGCTTTTGGAGTGTCTCGGTGACAGAGCTGCGACAGCTGAGACAGACGGCCCGCAGCCTTAAGAGTCTCTGTACCATGCTTCTCAGGCAGGAGTGAGCCGTGTACTTGCACATGAGGCTGAGCTCTCTATGCAAGATGATTGTGATTTGCGATGCAACGTCCACCCGAATATAAAAAGACAAATGTTTGGTGGAATAGATATTAGGCAGCATATGATGACTTAAATGTGACATAGCATTTCATTTTAAGCTACAATTTTGAGAAATTGTACAGTACTTTTTCTCAATATGTAAATATCTGTCGCCTATTCTATAGCTATGCTTAAATCTTAGCTATTGAAACATAGAAATAGACTATATTTTTCCGCTATCTGAATTCTATGGATAAATTCATATATATAATTGTATATATGCATATTCATATTTATTTGTATATATATATATATTTGGTTTTTTAACATTTGTGTCCATGACATATGCAATTGAAAATAACCTATACTGCATTATTGAAATTTGAATGCTTAAATAAAAAGAATCAATGAAAAAGTCTGAGGTGAACGTTTCATGCAGTCGATATTGTTATTGATCAAGTTGTTAGATAGTTTTTTGCCACTCATTTGTCGATATGTATTAAATAGAAACTCATATTTTATGTAGATGACTTGTCTGCCGCAGCCGACAGATTAATGACGTTGGCTTGCACATGCGTACTACAAGTGGGCGGAGCTCTTCAGTCGGTCAGGAAGAGGAGAAAGGCGGACACAGAACGTCAAGCGGTAATCTCACTCAACAGTAGCCTTTAAACTTTGTGCTGATTCTTGTTTCTGTCTCAGAAGTACCCCATCAATGCCTTCATTAGTGAAGTTGTAATTACCGACAGAATACATTGAATGACAGCATTAGAAACCCCGGGAAACCCCGCTAGCTTTGTTGCTAGCTACTGTTAGCTGGTTTGACAGGCCCGATCTAACGTTACGCTGCGCAGCCTGTCAAGCAGGAGGTGGGAAACTGCCTCTACCTTCGAGGAAGCCTTCCTGTTTTCCACCGGGAGGGAAACGACTTCTGTTGTCTTTTTTTTTTCTAACTTTCTGTTCTCTGTTGACCTATTCCTAACATGATGTGCCATCCAGGGAGAACTAGTGAAGGACGGAAGTCTTTTTAACGTCCCCGTGAAGTTGAATAGTCCCGTTCACCCTAATACTTAAACGTTACGGTTAATACAATTATGTTTGGGTGTGACCATTAGTGAAGACCTGCCACACCGTGATATATTAGTTCATGCTTACGTTGAAGTTTCTTCCCCAGATGGCAGCCATCAGGAAGAAGTTGGTGATAGTCGGGGATGGTGCGTGTGGGAAGACCTGTCTGCTCATCGTCTTCAGCAAGGACCAGTTCCCAGAGGTCTACGTGCCCACCGTGTTTGAGAACTATGTGGCAGACATTGAGGTGGACGGCAAACAGGTGAGATGTGTAAGGTGCAGAGCATAAAGGCTCATTGCACTCACACTGATAAATAGCTTCTGTTAGTTTTTTTGGATGCATCGGTTCCGGTTTGACATCTTATAGAAAACCGTTGAATGTAATCCACATCGAGGGATGGACATTGAAAGAATCTTCTTTTTTTTTCAGCATAGACTTTCTCCTCCTTTCTCCACTTTCTTCCTAAATAAAGTTTAAAAATACTACTACTAATACTAAAATGGTTTCACTCAGTTGTATAACTTCCGTTAACTGGTAATCCTGTAATTTAACTTGAATGCTTAAAAAGCTCTTTTCGTGTCCCATTATATTAATGCATCTGCCCTACATGTGTCTGCCTCTGTTCTCTCAGGTAGAGCTAGCGCTTTGGGACACAGCAGGTCAGGAGGACTATGACAGACTGAGGCCTCTCTCCTACCCCGACACTGATGTTATTCTCATGTGCTTCTCTGTAGACAGCCCTGACAGTTTAGGTATTGTATTTGCAACAGTCACACCACTACATATCAAACACCTTGTCATTGTGACGTATCTCTAATTCCTGCATTCTTTCTCTCTACGCGCTCTAGAGAATATTCCGGAAAAGTGGACCCCTGAAGTAAAACACTTCTGCCCAAATGTTCCGATTATTCTGGTGGGCAATAAAAAAGATCTCCGCAACGACGATCACACCAGACGAGAGCTCGCCAAAATGAAACAGGTTTATTTTTATTTCTTCAAATATGAGCACTTCTGCATCTTGGCTTTCTTGATTTTTAATCAGGAAAAATCAACCGTATATAAAACAGTGAGGTTTTTATCAAGTTTTAATCAAATTGCCTGAAATAGTATAATGGCTTAAAAACGTAAACAGTTTCTCTCACATTTGTCTCCAGGATCCAGTTAAATGCGAAGATGGCAAAGAGATGGCTCACCGCATCAGTGCCTACGGCTACCAGGAGTGTTCTGCCAAAACCAAAGATGGTGTGAGGGAAGTCTTTGAGATGGCAACTCGGGCAGCACTGCAGGCCAAGAAACGTGGCAGGAAGACCAACTGCGTTCTGTTATAGGCTTTGGGACAAGAGGGAGCTGCCGTCAAGCACAGTCTGGAGGGGCCGAAAACTTTTGCTGTTGCTCAATTTCTTATCAACCATTTATCCTCAACAAAAGTAAAGCAGGTCTTGAATTATTGGATAGGCTCCCTACACCTTTCTCGGCCTATACATCGGATTTTGTGCCATTTTTCTCTAATATAAAACCTTCAGATCCAAAAGCAGGTGGGGAGGGGCGATTTAAAGTTGAGTCGATGTAAATGTGCTATGATGGGAATGCAGAGAGAAAGGGTCCTTACCAGGCCAAAGTCCATAGAGACACACGTGGAAAAAATACATTATAGAATTGGTTTTTAATTAAGACTTTGTCAAAGTGGATTTTACACAGTATCGCCTACATGTAGTGCCTTGAGAGCAGCGGCCAAGAAGAGTTAAGTTGTGGGTTTGAAATTGAAACGACTAAGCTTGGGTATATTGGAATTTGTAGTCTCCACACATCGCATTTGAGACCCCGCCCCCTCCCACCTCGCCCGCCCGCCTCTGTCATAGGCTATCCTCATTCAGGCTCATATTCTGACTAGGGCGCTATGCAGAGGTATGCCTAAACTAGATTGTATGATAGATTTTCCCATACCCAATTACTTACCCGTACTTTAGAGAGCATGTGTGCGTGTGTGTCTGTGCGCGCGCATGCGTGCGTGTGTGTACTGTATGGTGGTTTGCTTTCTCCAGTGCAGAGCTGCATGCGGTGAATGTGTGTACATTTCTGTGGGTGTGTATTAACATATGTATGTCTATGTACTGTATGCATGGTAAGGTGTGCGTTACTGACCTAACTCCTTTGTTTCCATGCCAAAGTTACCCATGATGGCCACATTTTGTGACACTGATGGGTAATGGAATTAACAGCTACTCAGAGTGACATAGAAACTTTGGCTTTACTGAAAGGCATTGTATATCTAGAGGCACAATCAGGTTAAACATGTACGTTTTTAGGACCTTTTTTGTGTGTGCCGGAGATTCATTTGATTGTGTTAATCAGTGCGTCAATTCTTGAGTGATGTAGTTGATAAGTTGACTATTCTTTCAGATAGATACACTTGTGCTATTACCATAATGTCTATCATGTACTGTATGTCTTATACAACTTTGTAAGGACATGTTAATGTGTTTTTCAAATTTGCCTTTTACTCTACTATTCCCATCCCTTCTTCAATGATATTGTCATTATTGTACTATAACCTTTTATTGTTGTAGTCTCTAATTTTCTTACTATATTTTAATTAGTTTACTTAATCCTGCTGTTATGATTAGCTTATTTCAGTTTAATGATAAATTGTAACTGTTTAGTTAATTGAAGTTGATGCTTGGGGTGCAAGGCTAAAATGGTTTTGAAAATGGGCCTTTATTTTGTATTGTGACCTATTACGGTTTTTCTTTACGGATTGTTTTCCCCAAATAAAGCTGATAATAGGGTTTTCTGTCTAATGTATTTAAGAATTCTTTCTATTCTTTAACTTTGCAATTGCAATCATCCTTCTTTTCTTAACTTACCCTTTACTCAAATTATCAAACAACTTGTGACCCCTCAAAACATGTTTTTTATATCATAATGGGATAAAATGAGTATTACACAGTGTATCAGGAATGGTTCGGCTACTAGTTTAGAGTTGGCTGGGAGCCGTTTAGTTAGTCACGCCAACTCCGTTTACTGCAGAAGGACCATAATGGATGTTAACTCTTATATTTTTGAATTTATGAAAATATTTCAATTTACAAACTTAATTCAGAATATAAATGTACATTTATATTTAAAATATTGTTCTAATATACATCGTAATATTTATAATAGCAAAGTCATAACACTGGAGATGAACCTGAAATTTATTAAGAATGAAGAACACATACCAGAATATATCAGTTGTTCCGCCTGTCTTCCGGCCTCCCGGCTACTTAATTTCAGAGAAGGTTATATAACAGAAGGATATTTGGCAGATTGAGTGCTCCCTTTACTAACTTGTTTTCTTTCCTGTTATCTGCCAAACGTAATGGTTCTAAACGGAACTGCTGTATTTAACACGTAAACTCCGCTGACGCGACTCACTCTTTATACGACTCTAGGTTGGCGTGTTTGTCTCGTCCAATCACCGCCATCATTGATATTTTTGCTCTCCAACCGCTAATCACATACCAGAGTCAGGTATTTGTACCCTCCCTCTCGGAATTGTTGTCTTGCTGTGGCCATTTTACACAGTATTCCGTGAAAAATAAAACATACTTCTTACCTGGGCTTCGACGTGACATTAAAATAACTATTGTTGGTTACATGTGGAGCTGGTAAGATTGTGTCCTATTACAAATACTCATATTAATGTGTTTATCAACGGTGACAAACGGTTTTGGAAACAGCTTTTTTGTGCTTGGACTAGCTAGCCATCCAGATGCTAAACAAGTTAGCTTGTTCGCTAACAGAGATGACCGTCACACGTCATTGTTTAAAACTCATTTTTGCTTATTTAGGTTACGCATGCACACACGTATTCATCAGGGAGGCCGGGTTATGTTTCAACTCGTTTTTTATTATGAGGTGTTATGTGTAAAGCGTTTAATATCAGTCAAAGGTAAAGCCGGCAGCAGTATTCAAAGATGCAGAATAAAATGAACGCACACCGCGCTCATCACTTCTATGCACCCCGGGTAGCTTCTGCTTCCACGATTTGGTGAATGACTTGTTTCTGAAAGGCAGCTAAATTTACTGCTATTGCCGTGGATGTTGCTTGTTCAAAGGAATATACTTTTAAAGTTTAATGTTACTTCCATGATCTGTCCATTCTGTAATCAAACAGTAATATGGCAGGCACCCGGAGAAGAGTTGATTGAGCTGTCAACCGGCAAAGCTGACCTCCATTGTCCAGAAATGACAATTTCTGATGTATTTCTAGGGTCTCTGATGCTGTAACCAAATAGAAAGGATCAGATCAGGAGCAGTCGGAGAATCGGCATGGACTTTGAGCGGAGGTGAGCTACGCTTTCTTTCCTTGTCTTTCCAGAACCGGTGTCCGACAAGTCCCTAACATTATCTTTCATGGTCAGCAGGGGTGGGCGAGGGGACCGCACAGGTCGCTACGGCAACACCCACAACGATCATAACTTCCGCGACATGGACTACCGAGCTTATGGCCAGGAAGAGGAGGACGCAGGTGTTGGATATGATGTCGGAGCAGAGGCGGACATGTACGGCCATGAAGAGCAATCACTGGCTGTCCCCGACTTCTTGCCAGGTCGTCTACAGGACCGCCTGGGGTTTCACCAGAGAGGAGATGGGCGTGGGGGTAAGGGGCTCCTGTGGCCCCCATGCGCTCAGTCGCAGCCGGATTTAGCCCCTCCATTGCTTCGGAGAGAGGAGGAGGGATCCAGGCGGGAGTTTGAGCAGTTGTTGACTGGTCGGCAGGAAAGGGGTCGGGGTAAAGGTGGACGAGGCTTTCCCGATAATAGTACCCCTCATTCAGCAGGCAGGGAGGGCAACTGGGGCCGTGGCGGTCCTCATTCTGAACAGATGGATTACGATACTGAAAGGCCGAGGGAGGAGGACAGGTTCTCCCGTGCAGCCGTGAAGAGGAGGGTAAGCCACCACATGTTCATCCTCATTAAGGAACGGCTCCAGCTTTATGTAGTTGTTGATCATTTGTGTCGGTTCTATGCAGGCTTTTCCAGTGGTGGCTGAGGAGAGAAGCGCTGCCTCAGACCTGTACCTTGAGGAGTTGGACCAGGATTACCGCGCAGACCTAGACCATAATCAAAGGCCGAGCAATATCATAATGCTTCGAATGTTGCCACCCAACGTCACCACCAATGAGGTTAGTGCATGGTTGTGAGTAGTCTAATGATGCATGGGTCTTGCAGTCAGTTGGCTTGAAATGCAGTATGTGTTTGTGTCTTCATAGATCCGCGCAGAACTCCAGGAGCAGGGGATCCAGCCCAGAGAGGTTCGCCTCATGAGAAACAAATCCTCAGGTAAAAACTTGTACATTGCCTCCAATCTTTTTTTTTTTACTTTTTAGGTGTTCATTAGCCCTTTTGTGTCGAACTCACTCATTACCAGCTTTTTCCACTCCAGTGCTCTCTCAGGTGACTTTCCCTGACCTGCTCAGTCACCTCTCCTGTATTAATAAGTGCTCTTCCTTTTGTTTTTCTTCTACCATTGTATTCCGACAGCTGGATAGATGGCCGATGCAAAGAAATCAGTTATAGTTATACACCCATACGGGCTTTTGCTGCGATTCCTGATTAGATTTTTAGATCTGTTTGTGTGTCTGAATTCTGGCAAGTGCTCACTGGGCAACAATCTTTCTCGCATGCTACAAAGGAGAAGGACCAGAATGCATGCACACAGTGATCGGTTTACATTCTTCCTCCATGGCATTCATTTGTCTCTTTCCGTCTTTACCCTCTCATGATTCTGCCTTAAACAATGCTCACAAACATAACAATGTCAACTGAGAACTACGAAGCGGAAGCCGAGTGCATTCGATGGTCTGTGTGATTGTAGCTATTTTTGGCTGTGCAAGTGTGTGAATGTTACAGCTACCTCTCAGTTATATAAGGGTCATCCATACCACTCCAGAAAAGTGCTTTTCCCCCAAAGGTTTTCAATCAAGGTCATTACCCTACCAGCCTCCCTTCTTTGCTAACGCGCTTGCCTGCAAGGTGTGGCTATATAAATCAGGCACCCTTACAGTCCTCTGCACTGCGCCGCCTTTCTTACACCCCCCCCACTCCCTCACCCCTCCCACATCACTGTTTAGAACAAGGCCCTCTCCCTTTTTTCATGTTTAAATCTTATATCACGTACAGTGTTGTTATACATTGTATACATGTAAATATGTTCTGTAATGTTTTCTCAGTCCAGTATAGTAATGCATGGAGAGTATGGAACGTTCCACCTATTGCAGTGGTTGCTATATAGTTCAGACTGCATTCTCAAGTGCGTGTTGGTGACTGAACGCTTCATCATATGAAAGCCCAAAAGCTCCAGCTCAAACTAGTGAGTGGGTAGGATTCTCTCTTTCTCTACCTCTTTGCTTGACCTTGTTGAGATACACATTGCGTCCTCCCACCCTTGACGAGAATTTCGACAGTGGCTTTCCAACTGGCTGTCAGGTGTGTTACTTCCAATGGAGCGAGGAAGTAATGCTTTATTTAATTAGTGCTGCTACAGGGTCTCTCTCTCTCTCTCCTCTGGACATGAAGCACTAACCCCTCACTGCGTTGTTATGTTGTTGTTGTTGTTGTTCGGTTACCATGGCGCTGGGCGGTGTCCAGGTCAGAGCCGAGGATTCGCCTTCGTCGAGTTTAATGTCATACAGGAGGCCACCCGCTGGATGGAGACCAACCAGGTCACTCTCCCCTACACAGACACACATACACATCTATATATATATATATATATATACACATGCATACAATAGGACATATATGTTAACATCAGGACAATTGCACAGGCACATCGTACCCCGTCATGTGCATGTGATGCATTCCAGTATGCTAGAGACACTGGGTGGAGGAAATGATTTTTGTCCCTGAGGTAGGTAGGTCTTTCAACTTTTACAAAATTCCACAAGCAGGCAAATGCGTGTTACATCATGCTGACGTTTGTCTGTCTAGGACCTCACTGCATAGTTTTCATAGTGAACTCTCCCAGTCACATTCACTTCTCATTGCCCAATTCAAGCTCCTCTATTATAGGGGCCTCCTCTTTCTCCAGTGACATATTATCACTCTCTCTCCAATGGTCCATTGTATGTTGAATCAGAAGCAAGATAGTACTTCATTTTCTTGTTTTGGAATCTTTCTCATTATTACATCTTTAGGATGGATCCATTGCCTATTTGGGGATGAAGGTGGTGACAGTGGGATGGGATGTGCGGAAAACTGCGAAAAAAAAAAGGTTTCCCCTTCAGGGGGGAGGATGACACAATTGAAAAAAGGAAAAAGACACATTGTGTCCTCTTTAAAAGTGGACACCCACACACTAAACATACACCATCTCAGTCCGTCCCAATTTTCTAAAGCTGAAGGTTGCAATTCTCTGGTGTCCTCTTTCTTTCAGCCTCAATTCTACTCTCTTGTTTCTCTCTGTGCCCCTCTCCCTCTCGTCCCTTTCATTCTCTCTCATCTCTTGTGAGATGAGGCCTTTCTCTGGCATGTTTGGCCTAATTATCGCTGATAATCATTCTTTGTTTCCCCCTCCCTCTTTATCTTTTTCTGTTTTTTTTAGTCGGTGCTGTTGATTCTGGGACAAAGAGTGTCGATGCACTACAGTGACCCAAAACCTCGTGCCAATGAAGACTGGCTCTGCAACAAGGTTGTGTGTTTTACGTTGTGTGTCGAGCATATACGGAAGTTTAAAGTTTCTTTGATGGATACACATGCATACAATGCACAATGTAGTGTTGGATTCTTTTCAATGGACTATTAACGGTAGTTCATGTTACATTTCAACAGTGTGGTGTGCAAAACTTTAAAAGGAGAGAGAAGTGCTTCAAATGCAGTGTGCCTAAATCAGGTAAAAAATGAACACTGCTACTAGTAATATTAACTACTCTCCTATCTCCTTGCTTTCACATCATATAATGACACATATTTGGTCTTTTTTTTCCCCCAGAGGCTGAGTTGAAGTTGCCCCAATTGCAAAGGGATTTGCCCCCTGGTCTTCAAAAGGAGGGAGCACAAGGCTTATTGCCACTGCCAGCGCCCTACCACTCCTCGGGTCCTAGTGTCAGTCCAGGACAGTCTACACAGCAGGCAGATGTCGCCAATGACAGTAAGTCCATCTGTTGACCTTTTCCCTCCATGCCAATCTTTTCTTCCTTCTAAAACAAGCCTTTTTTTCAATAAGGTAATTCAAACTTTGAGGGGGAAAAAAGTTTGTTTAAACATATGAAAGCAAACATCATCTTTAACTTTTATTAAAGAACTATTATTTCTTAATATAGTGTAAGATTTGGGGAAATGCTGGTTAATATGTTTTGAAGCGAATACCTGTATAATGTTTTTTTGAAGCATTTTTCATTACCTCACTCTACATATAATCTGGTACCCAAATGATTAAATGTGTTAAAGAATATAACATATTCTCATCCTCTCCTGTACCAGCTCTGATCCTAAGAAACCTCGGCCCTCATACCGCAGTGGAAGCCATCTTGTCTGCTTTGGCTCCATTTGCCACTCTCTCCCCCTCCAATGTTCGCCTAATCAAGGACAAGCACACCCATCTCAACAGGGGCTTTGCCTTTCTGCAGCTCTCTACTATTGTGGTGAGCAACATGAGGCAGTGTTATACGGATCACCTTTAAAATATTGATTAATCCACAGACTACACATTCATGTGTTCTTATGATTTTGAAGTGGATATTTACTAACTCTGGGCGCTATGCTGGTTGGCAGTGCGATTGAACCTTGAAGCCTCGCTACAAAAGGCACCTGCTTGTTACAATGCTTATAACAGAAAAGGCAAGCGGTGGAGCGACATTACAAACGAGGGGAATGTAGGTGAAAGAAAAAAGGAAGAGACACAGCGGAAGACGTGCTACACAAGCAGCTGTTGCTCAACGAGCGGTGAACAACTGTTCAGTTGGCTGGCGGCCCTTTTCCCGCTTCAATGAATGACTGTTGATATACCGTGAAACAGCCAGGATCTTACCAAATACCATCCTATAAATTATTGTCCATAGCGCCCAGGCAGAATAGTTTTACTCTAAAGGGACACAAAAGAGGGAGTTGCACACAAATGCACCAACACTAACTCACAGGTCTGTTTTTTTGCTCACAGGAAGCATCTCAGCTGCTGCAGATCTTGCAGGCTCTTCAGCCCAGTCTCTCTATTGACGGGAAAGCAATTGTGGTGGAGTTTGCCAAAGGCTCCAAACGGTAAACACATTTAAATAAAGCACAAGTAAAGATAACACGTTATTGCTATCACACAAAATATTTCT
Source organism: Apeltes quadracus (assembly GCA_021346845.1). Taxonomy (NCBI): domain Eukaryota; kingdom Metazoa; phylum Chordata; class Actinopteri; order Perciformes; family Gasterosteidae; genus Apeltes; species Apeltes quadracus. The sequence goes on along the minus strand of CM037928.1, from coordinate 7,854,046 downwards.
AATAATAACACATTGTGTTGACAGTCCTAACTGCTCATGGGGAATGGTGTTGGAAATGCATTTTGCATCAACGCTGGAAAGCTTTTAACTTTCCCTCGATGAAACCCTCTTTTTTTTTTATTTCTCCTTTTCTCTGCCAGTGACGTATTCATGACGGATGGCAGCAGAGTGAGTGCTGCTACGGTGGCCAGCACAGCAATAGCTGCTGCACAGTGGGCTGTCACGCAGGTCACACCTCGTTGATGAAATGTTGTATATTTAGAAATTGAATCCCTGTGTTTTTATCTTGTTTAAAAAAAATGTATATCTTTTTCCTACTCAGACTGCTCAAAATGGTTCCGGTGTAAGCCAGAGTACAGATGCAACCGTGTATCAGCAGGGGGCAGCAGTGGCCTACAACCAGGACTGTAATGAATACTCTGGCATAGATGGCACAACTTTCAAGGCCCAGGCAGAGGCCAGGGTCGCTGCTTTACCCGGCGTAGGAGCAGCGTACGCAGGCGGAGCAGCTCCAGGTTGGTTTGACGTATGCTGAATATGTAGAGCGCATCGGCCAAACGGTGTATACAGAATTGCACTTGAGTCCACCTAAGCCACCTGTGTTGTGTGTTGCAGCTGAGAGGGGGACAGGCGTGCCGCAGCCTCATTCTCGTACACAGACGGCTCTCATCGCCACAGCTACTGCACCGGTTTCACAGGTACGATATTGGTTTTTGTGTTCTTGCATTATTTCGTGGCCTTACTTTGGGCCGAGCACTGATATCTTTGTCTCCACAGGTTGAGATAGTGGGGAAACCACAACCTGCTGCTCCCGGCCAACCTGCGACCCCGGGCACCGAACACGAGCTGCCGCAATACCGTAAGGCTTCGCTTCCTGTTCCTTGGTTCCTTTCATAAGAATTTATTCAATGTACCTTTTTTGTGATGGATTGGGCAATTAACTTGTAGCTGGTAATTCTGTGTTCCTGTGAATGTATGTGAACCGCAATGCTGATAGACAGTCAAGCTATCCTTTTATGATCAAATAAGTTCATGCTCAAAGGAGGTAACCGTATTGCATCTTTGACTCTAGCTGTGCCAGACGTGTCCACATACCAGTATGACGAAAGCTCCGGCTTCTATTACGACCCTCTCACGGGGCTCTACTATGACCCCAACTCCCAGGTAACGAGTGATGAATGTACAGCAGTCTAAATGTTGAGCCAGCACTCCTTTTGAAATAGCTTTCTGTACGTGGCCTCCTCCTGCGTTAAAGCCCCGTTTTGTGTGTCCTTCCTTTTTGCAGTACTACTATAATCCTCACACACAGCACTACATGTACTGGGATGGAGAGAAACAAACCTACATTCCTGCTGCTGCTGGCCAGTCGAACCCTGAAGGCGGACCCTCAAACATTGGCGCAGCCCCTTCCGACTGCCCGTTCGCTAACCTTGGCAGCAAGGACAAGAAAGACAAACCCAAGAGTAAAACTGCTCAACAGGTATTCTACGTTCTGAATAGAACCTCATGTCATGATGGATGAGCACATAAAATGACTATTTCCTTTGCACTTGAAAGTGACTATCTTGTCTTAAAGTATCCTTTGCTCTTTTTTATTAGACATGTAATAAGCTGCACAGATTATTACATAATGTACTATGCTATTCTGTATGGCCTAAGTTATTTAACTCTTCTTGCATTCTTCTTAGCTTTCAGTGTATGTTGAAGGATTACTGAGCATTTTGTTCGGTCCTTTATTGGCCACACCTTTTTCTACTGTAACTGACTTGCATCTCTGTATCTTAATAGATTGCAAAAGATATGGAGCGCTGGGCTAAGAGTCTCAACAGACACAAGGAGAACATGCGTTCTGTCGCCTCCTCCCCCACCGTCGGCTCCACACCTCTACCCCCGGGTTACACGCGGGCGCCGGCCCACAGCCGCCTCGATGACCGCCGAGAATCTGCTAGTGCTGATGCAGGCTACGCTGTTCTGGAGAAAAAGGTACGTGACCCTCACACAGAGGCGTAATGCTCTGCTGTAAACACAGATTTATTGTTGGTGCATCGCAGTGAAGAGACCATGTCTGATTAACGTCACGTCTTACTGACTCTGACCCCTTCTGGTGTGTTTTTTTTACCTCCTGCAGGGCGCACTGTCCGAACGGCATCAGATTTTTATGGACCAAATCCGACAAAGTGCAGAAGTAAGGACATGCTCAAAGTGATAGATCTGTTTTCCCCATAGCTTTCATAACACCCTGACTTTCTAATGGAGGGTGCTACAAAAACGCCCTTTTGGGCTTTTTGTTTTATTTTCAAGCATATTACAAAAATTCTGCTTTACCCTAAGTCTTTGATCTCGCATCCTGTGTCTCTAGCGTTCCCCTCCTCGGCCAGAGGGTCTGGTCCCAGCCTACAGTGGAGAAACTGACAGCGACGAAGAAGGAGCTGACAAAGAAGAGAAGGAAGGGCGAATGACGGACTGGGTTAAACTGGCCTGTCTGCTGTGTAGGAGGCAGTTCCCCAGCAAAGAGGCCCTCATCAGGCACCAGCAGCTCTCTGAGCTACACAAGGTGGTTACACATAAAGCTTAAATGCAAACCATTGGAATTAGAGATATATTTTCATACCTTGCAGGAAAGCCGACTTGTTTCATTGTATTTTAATCATGCAAAAATGTGGTCTCTAATATTTAAGTTGAGCTGATGATATTCCTCTGCAAAAATAACTAAACTTTCTGTCCGTAGCAAAACTTGGAGCAGAGAAGAGTACAGCAGGAGTCTTCAGGGAAAGAGGTTGGTCAAGGCTCAGGCTCTGACTGTAGGAGTCGGACGAATAGACTAATTCTGTTTGTAAAAGTAGTATTTATGTCATTCTCCATTCATTTCACTCTTCCTTTTTTTGTTTGGTTTGCAGAGACTTTCTGATGGACCCGAGCCTCCTGATCCCAAAAGAAGGAAGTTTAGCCCCATGTAAGAAGCATTGAAGGAGGGAAACAGACACCTCATGTTTGTCTTTGTCTAGTTTACATATGGTGTAAGATGTGCAGAAGTGGTTGTTTACAAAATACTGGGTATTACAATGCCTTGTTCCTCTTGTACGGTTTAAGGTGCCCATATGGTTATAGTCTTGTTTTATCATGCCTTGTTACTTGGTGTTATCCATACAATGGAGGTACATACAAGTGTACTCACTTAAGTTTGCATATGTAAGCAATGTAATGTTCTTTTTCTCTGTTTAGTGACGGGCTCACAGGCGGTAGTCTTGGTGCCAGGATGCTGCAGGGAGGAGTAAAGAAAGGGCTTCTTTTGCGCAATATGCAAGTGGAATAAGCCGTCACCGTGAAATCTCGACTTCCTGACTGAAAACAATGACGACGCTGAGCACGCAACACTTCACCATCAACGTCGTATAGATAAACCTCTTAATTTTGGTTTCTAATTACAATTACCTCAACGGTGGTAATACACTCATGAACTGATCCTGTAGCAGTGGATGTCGGGATGTTGCACAGAATGCACTTTTTATGCTTTCTCCTTGAATAATGCAGTTTTGTGTTTCACAAAACACTGTTGCGCTTCAGAGCGTGCGTGTGTGTGTGTGTGTGTGTGTATGATAAACAAGCTTTATGTGGTTGGGAAACATTGGGGATTTTCTAATATTACTGTCTATGCACCATAGATTTTTTTTTATTTTTATTTAATGCTATATGCCTTGTCATTCAGTGAATGACTGATCTGAGCATGGACGGTACATTTTTGAAGAGTTCTCATGAACTGGTCATGGTCACACTAAAACCAGTGTGTACATAAAACTTTGTTTGTCATGTTACTAATAGAAATTCACAATGTAATACAACATTATCTCTGAAGAAAGTTATTTTTTCCTGTATTTTTATTGAATAATGTGACCGTTTATCAAACTTGTTAATTCACAACAAAATTCATAAATCTCTTGATTACTGGCTCACCCATAAGATGATAAACAGTGGCTGACATCTTGATATTTTAAATGTGTTTTTGCACATCTGTTGAAAATGGTGCAATATCTCGTGCAGTTGTATCAAAGCTCATCCGTCGCTCCATAAGCGTGTTTCCCAGCCGTGGCGTCCATGGCACCTGTGCGCATGTTGCTGCTGTTGCGTTTCCATGGTAACGACGAAGCGGTTCTCTGTTTGCCCGTTCAGGCATGAACTATAATTGAGAGTGGGGAGGTACGCTATCGGTTCATTCTAAAGATCAGTGTAAGCAATGGTCTAACATTTCGCTATATGTATGTCGGTTGTAATGTGAAAGGTACAAAATTGAGCTCTAGAGTAAGATTCGCAACTGTTGCTGCGTACATTGGGTTACTAGCTTAGCTCGGTGCAGTTCGACTAGCGATACATAACAGCTGATTACCGCTACCACACGTTGTTTGTGAAAACACGGACCAAGTTCTCCATCATGTCTGAGATGGATGAGGACGAAGTGTTGTCGGATGTGGAGGGAGGAGGAGGAGGAGGAGAAGAAGAAACACATCAACACGGAGCCGAAGAGGACGAGAAGGTATAAGTTAGCTTGTTAACGCTAATTAACCTGAGACATCCTTTCTGAAGACATTCAACGTACACAACGCATCAATCCATCAACTATTTATGGAGGTGTATTCTAGTCGGTTTAGGTCATAACTCATTTAAGCAGGAACTTTGTGAAGTCACAAGGCGTTCCGTACCTACTCCAAATAACAAATGCCAATGATTGATCCTCTGGCCCCTTTCGCTGTGTCTGGCCATAAACATGTTAAATATGCCAACATTAAAAGTTAAAGGGAACCGGAGTCATAAAGGTATAGATCATATTATCTAATGTGGTGCTGCAGCTAATGCGTGAAATCAGCATCAACACCACGATTAATGTAATAATGCCTGTATTATATTGAGGAACGTTACATTGATATTCGTCGAAAATATAAACACTGATATCAACTCATGCTCCACCCTTGTAATGGTAAAATATGTTATAGCATAGTCTTATATTAACAGTGATTATTGTCTGTATTGAACTAACGTGTGAAAGCAGGGTGATTCAAAGTTTATCTTCTGCAGCTGTGGAAGGAAGGGCAAGTCATCTCCCTACGCAAAGGCTCGAACAAAGGAGCTGTGTTACCCCGTTTTTAACTTTGTTTCTCATCTCAACTTGGGTTGCCATATTTCATTTGTGCCACTCAAATGTTAATGAGCAAAAGGGATGTATGACACAGCATTTATTTGTGCATAAAGCATTAGTTAAACATTACATTTAGTGAAGTATATTATGTGTACCGTTTAAGCAAATGTATTACCCTAGTATTTGTAAGTATTTCACAGAAAGTTCTACATGGGGACCCAAATCTTAAAATTTTACTTAAACCTACGTGATTTTCAATCTTTATCCTGAGCTGGACTCCATACTCACACTTTAACATCAATGGAGTGTTGTTGTACATCTACAATTTAGACGGTGTAATCCTGTGATGTCTTGTCTGATAGGTAGAGGTTTGCCATTTGACCAAAGAAACCATAAGTCGGGGGCTCTCATTGCTGTGCCGAACAGGAAATGGACTAGGACACGCTTTTGTCAAAGTGAACCTAAAAGACAAGTAAGTGAAAAATACATATTAAGAAAAATAAGCTGAATTCTCCCCTTAATTTTAGCAATTGTTTTGGTTTCCTTCTAACCTTCCCTTCGACATCATCCTACCACTTAGGGGACTGAATGACATCGCTGCAATCGCCAGTTTTACTCACCTACGTTTTCTGGATGTATCCAACAACCACCTTATTGATCTATCTCCTCTGGCGTCACTCACCCAGCTGCTCTGGCTGAAGGCAAGGACCGCTCCCCTTTATTCATCCAGAAAAGGCTGCCTGTGTCAGTCCCCCTAACTGGTGAATCTTGAATAAAACTCTTCTGTAGGTTGACAAAAATGCTGTGGAATGCTTCAAAGAGCAACCTTTTGCTCAGCTGCCCTACTTGCAGCAGCTGAGCATGGCAGGGAACCGGCTGGCCGACCTGGACGGCCTCGTTGGGCCTTCTTTGGAGAGCCTCAATCTCACAGGTTGATCTGTCGATTTTGATTCATTCTGAGTTTGTTAAAGGAATGTACGTCGAATGAGGAAAGGTTAACTCTCTCTATAAATGGAAATTAGAAACTTGATGACATCTCAGGACTTAACTATTTGATCAGAAGGGAGTTTACTATGCTATGTGTTGTCAATCCGTCTATGCTCATTTTTATCTATCTGCAATTCATCCCATATGTCGTGCTGAATATACATTTTTGGAAAGTCCTTGACAATTAGCAACCTCTCCGGCAGGTAACCGTATTGAGAGAGTGAATGGTCTTCAAAGTGGCTCTTTGGCCAACCTGGTCACGCTGGAGCTGAGGGGAAACAAATTGGTCACCACTGATGGAATCAACCTTCCGAACCTGCGGCAATTATATCTGGTAATAAAAGCACTGTTATTTGTTTCATAGCACCAGCACACTGGATGCCGTTGATCACGTTGTACCAGCCTAAATACTTGTGTAATGTGCCATTGAACAAATTGCCTGTAAGCATCCATGCTCTCTGTTCAGGCCCAAAATGTTATCAAGCATTTGGAGGGATTAGAGAAGTTAGAGCGCCTCACGACCCTTCACCTTCGAGACAACCAGATAGATACTCTGGATGGCCTCAGCCCCAACATGAAGTGCCTCCAATATCTCAATGTCAGGTACGCGGTCTAATCCCGACCGCACTGATCAGAGGCTTTCATTGATTCAGTAAAACACCAAATTAAACGATGCATACCAGATTACTCTAAATCCTACATGCCTCTGCTGCTGTCTCTTAGGAAACAATGGTATCTTAGATGAGAAAGATCTACAAGGCCTTGCCCTTGTGTCAAAGACTCTGCGAGCTCTGGTCCTTTCGGACAATCCTCTGGGGGACACGACAGAGTACCGGCTAAGTGTACTGACTCTCCTGCCCCAGCTGGAGCGCCTTGACAAAGATCCTATCTCCCCCGAGGAGAAGACTGAGGCCCGTCAGAGAATGATGGTGAGAAAAAGCTTATTTCTCTAACTGCCATTTTGCTGTTTTTTTAATGGTCTGTATTTCATTTCAGGCACTTAAAGAAGAGGAAATCATTTGAGCAATAAGATTTGCAATGATGGTCTAAACAAGGAAGTGTTGGACTTCCTTGAAAACACAAGATTGGTGTGTGACTGGTTGACAGGGATTGTGTTGTATGACAGATTGTTGGGCCACATTTTGATAGTGTATCTGTCTGGCGCACTTTGTATCTGTAAAATGGAGAAAAAGGCTTCCTTCTGTCATTTTCTTTCACTGTAACTACCCATACATTTTTTCAACAATAAAAAAAATGTAAATGTTTTTAGCGCACATTTTCAGTAACTAAATACATTTAAACTGTGCTGTTTCCCCGAGTAAGGATGAGAGGGCAAATTCTGCCAGCATTTCCGCGTTGGCAGGCTTCCTGCTTTAGTTTTAAAGGAACAGCGATATGCATGTAGAGAACTACCCAGAAGTAAACTCAGATATACTGATTTTAAATCCCAGATTGTATCAGATGATAAAATAAATTCGGATTAACAGTTATATTCTTAAATTACCCTGTACCACGAATATCACCTGAATACCCTTATTTTTAGGCCCTCAATTTCTGCCCTATTCCATTATAAAAAACAAACCACACCATTGTTCACCACATTGTGCACACGCTTTAAATATTCCACGATTTGTTTTAATAAAAGAAATCGATGCGGACGAGGTCGCGAGAGAACGTTACAAAGCTCTGGAAACGACTTGCGAAAGCAGCACAAGCAACATCTTGTGCGCAACTGGTTCCACAACCGTCCGTCCAATGGTTGGAGCGGGTGGGCGTGGCCGCGTGGAACACATAAGCCTCCGCTGCGCACGGCCTCCTCCTCGGTTGTGCTCGCATCGGACAGCTAGCAGAAGAAGCAGCAGCGTTGCACAGTTTTGAACCCTGCGACCCAACACCTCCTCTCCAGCAGCTTTGTAAGCCGAACTACCGAAACCACAGAAACCATGACGAGCTACCACAAACCCGACGAGAAGACTCTGCAGGGCCTGAAAGACGTCGCCAATAAGCTCAGGATCAATTCCATCAAGGCGACGTGCGCCTCCAACTCCGGGTAAGGCACGCGTTAAAGCCCGGAGGAGTTCATAACAAGCACGTCGCTAAATACGAACGCGTTATACCGTAGGGTTCATAAAGAAGCGTCACCGTGACGTCGGCTGTGGCGTTTTCACCTGCGGCCGCTCTGCGCGCACGTGCAGCGGATTAGTTCCTCGCGGTGGAGTTTGGCCACAGCGGGAAGCTCGCGAGTGATTAAACGAGGGCGCCATGCGCGTTTTAAGCGGCTTCGGGTTCTACTTGTCGCGAGCGCACGTGGGTCGTTGCTACGATTAGCATAAGCTAGTGATTCGTGCCGTGGATGAAGGCACGTCGCAGAGTCCGTTTCGACGTCACGCTGTTTTAGACTTTGTCATTAGCACCGACCTGCTCCTTGCAGCTGACAGGAGAACCCGTGATATTGCGAAACGGCCGGTTATCTCGGGTCAACTTTCGGATGCAAGTTTTAAGTTGCAGGCATGGTGGTAAAATGCCAGACAACTGCACCATAATTTGCATTAAAATGGTACCAAGAGCTAAAATGTCGCTCGGACGGGCACCTGTAGTATTGAATGTAGTCTTACTCTTCACATTCAACGTTCACATTCAAGGGTTGGACCAGAGTCCGGGAACCCTTGGCGTGATTTCCTCATTCACAGGCGTGTCTTTTATGGTTTATATCTAGATACTGTCCTACTGGTCTAAATGATGTTCTGTTCCCTAATCCAACCAAACTGACTAGTTCTACAGACCGATCCCGCTCAGTTAATCAGTCACAAGTTACTACCTAGGGCTGGGTACCGAGAACCGGTGTCATATTGGTATCTGTTGGTACCATTATACGGGTATTTACCGACTCCCGACGCAGATTTCGGTACCCGAGTCGATGGAAAAACTTTATTCACACTACTCTGATGACTCCGTCCTTGCAGCAGCTGACGATAGCCTATCATCTGTGTACAATAGCCAGCTAGTTGTCTACCTTTTTTATATTTAAGTCAGTCAGTGCCCCCTCTGGAAGTTTTTTCGCTGCGCACGGCACTACCGCCCCGATGGACACAGGCGGACACATGCGCGCGTACACAAGGGAGCATGCGCTCTGACCCCTCCCGTCGGCCGGCCCCCATCCATATATTAAACCCAGGGTGTCAATCGGAAAAAAAACCAAACACCAGTTGTGCGTGTGTCAGTAAAGTTTCGGACGACCGCCTATATTTCAGCTATTCACTGGGAAAAAAGTGCATGTAAAACTTTTTATTAACCCGATTTATAATTAAGTAATGGACAACAACTCCTATGTTTTATATTTGAATTTCCAATCCAATTCTTGCCAGTCTTTCCAGCCCTTGGTTTCATTGTATTCATGTTACAAGATTTCCGGCATTGTGAAAAAATGTTTTTACTTTTGCAACTCCAACCTTAGGAAATGTTTGGTAAACCAGTTTGTTACTTCCTTATGTCAACTGACAGGAGGGTGGATGGTGAATCCTTTCCGGGATGTCCGGACTGGGGTGGGCGGATCTGATGTGCTGATAATGTTAACAAAGGGCCGTTTTGGGGTTTTGACACCAAAAACACAACACCACATTACACTGGAGTTTATTTCCCAGCAAGTTATCACGCCACAAAAGGGCAAGGGGTAAACTGAGCCGTGTTTTTTTTTTTTGACATTTAAGTGGCCGTGATTGTTTAAGATAACACGGTTTCAGCATGTTTGAAAAGCTTCCATTTGCAATTGAACCCCCTTAGGGACGCAGAGATGCTGTTGAGTAACCTGGGTTTCAATAAACGTGCATATTGCAATACTGCAACCAGTATGCAGCAACTAAGTTTCACAAGTTTGCTTTGCTTCAGTAGAATTTGCTTCAGTAATTGCGGTGTAAATGTGGAAACGTGACCAATGTGATCATGACTCATGTGATCATGTTTAACAATGATTTTCTCTTCATTTTAAATGGTGTTTTTATCACCTCCCGTTTTAAAGACGTGTCTCCTCTTCTCTCCCCAGGCACCCCACATCATGCTGCAGTGCAGCGGAGCTCATGTCTGTGCTCTTCTTCAACACCATGCGCTACAAAGCAGATGACCCTCGCAACCAGTGCAACGACCGCTTTGTACTGTCAAAGGTTGGCATCCCCTTTGCGAGAGAATATGGGCCCGATGGCTAGCGCACCTGCGACATGGTTAAAAACTTGTCTTTAAAGACTTTCCCGCTGTGTCTAGGGTCATGCTGCACCTATCCTGTATGCTGTATGGGCGGAGGCTGGTTTCGTGAAGGAGTCAGAGTTGCTCAACCTGCGCAAGGTTGACTGTGACCTGGAGGGGCACCCCACACCCGTACGTTCCAAATCCTGAGTTCTACTCTGGGTTTCAGGTTAAATTAAATTAGTATATCAATTTTCAAGTCTGTCTAACATGTGTTTTTTTTTTCCCTCTTCTGTCCATCAGAAATTGGCCTTTGTTGACGTAGCTACAGGATCTCTGGGACAGGGTCTCGGGGCTGCTTGTGGGATGGCGTACACGGGCAAACATTTTGACAAATCGGGGTGAGCATGGATACAAAAGTATTGACATTTAATTAGCAAGGTCCTACGTCCCTACCTTTTTTTTTTTCTTCCTTCCCGTCAGTATTTGAGTGAATTTGGGGGAAAAAAAGTTTGAATTGCATCTTGGGCTTCATTGTTTGAAGATATTGCGTCTATAATTCCGTACCCCTGTGCACTGTGTTGTAGATACCGTGTGTACTGCATGATGGGTGATGGAGAGTGTTCAGAGGGCTCAGTGTGGGAGGCCATGGCCTTTGCCTCCTACTACAAGCTGGACAACTTGGTGGCTATCATGGATGTCAACCGTCTCGGTCAAAGTGAAGCTGCACCCCTGAAGCACGACATGGAGGTCTACCGCAAGCGCTGTGAAGCATTTGGGTCGGTACAAGATTCTTCCACTTATCTTTTTTTCCTCAGATTAAATGCAACTTAAATTTCGTATATCTGGCACTTGATTGTCATGTTGAGAGGCTGTTTTTTTTTTTTTTACATTTTGCTTCAACTCTTAGTACATCAGTCCCTCACATGTCCGGTCTTCTGTGCCAGTCAGCCTTGGTTTTGGCTTAATGTTTGCGATGTGTCACCACTAACCGGAACCATATTTTCTTTGTTAGGTGGAACACTTATGTTGTGGACGGACACGATGTGGAGGAGCTGTGCAAAGCTTTCTGGCAGGCGCAGCAGGTGAAGGACAAACCCACTTGCATTGTCGCCAAGACGTTCAAGGGCAAAGGACTCAAGAGTAAGTGTGGTTCCGATGTGGCGGATGTTCGATTTGCTGAACGAGTTTGGTTATCTGAATTTGATTCTCACTCTTCTATCCCTTTCGCTGTAGACATTGAGAATCTTGATAATTGGCATGGCAAGCCCATCCCCAAGGATCGGGTGGATGACGTCCTGAAAGACTTGCAGGCTCTGATCCAGGTCCCTAACAAGACCCTTAGTCCTAAGCTGCCCAAAGACGACACTGCGCCTGCAGACCTTAGCATCATCTCCCTGCCGTCACCCCCTGCTTACAAGAAGGGAGACAAGGTATCTTTACTAGTTGTCTTGCTCTCTACTTGAACGCTGGATAACGTGATCGATTATTTTTGAGACTGCTGACATTTAGTATTTCACGCAAAGCCCTCGAACACTTTATGAAAGTTAGATTGTGCTGTTAACTAACTGACATTTAGATTATGCTGCTGCATGGAAGGACCCTCTCTTCACCAATTTCTTACTGCCCTTTTCAGATGGCAACAAGGCGTGCATACGGCGTTGCCCTGGCCAAGATGGGCGAAGCAAGCAAGAGAGTGGTGGCCCTTGATGGAGACACCAAAAACTCCACCTTCTCTGACACCTTCAAGAAGGCGTTCCCCGAACGTTACATAGAGTGCTTCATCGCCGAACAGAACATGGTACGCAGTATTTCACAAGAAGATCCATTTTGGGTTAACGCTTTACCACCATAATCGGCTCCAAGTGGTCTGATCTGTTGCTATTTATTTAACCTAAAAATCTAAGCCTCTTACTACTCGCTAATGATGAGCGTCTACGCGGCTCCATGCTTATCTCCTGCGCTGTCATTAAACTGACCCTTCACGCCGATCTCTGCCCACTGCTGCAGGTGGGAGTGGCCATTGGCTGCGCTACCAGAGACCGCACGGTTGCATTTGCCAGCACATTTGCTGCCTTTTTCTCCCGAGCCTATGACCAGATCCGTATGGGAGCCATCTCTCAGACCAATGTCAACCTGGTAGGGTCCCACTGCGGAGTCTCCATCGGTAAGCCTTTTCAAGCATCACTGGCTGTTCTTTTTGTGGATGAGGAAGTTTGCCGAGCCCTCCCAACTGATCGCGTTCTGTTTTTCAGGTGAGGACGGTCCCTCCCAGATGGCCCTGGAGGATCTGGCCATGTTCCGTGCCATTCCAACATGTACAGTGTTTTACCCCAGTGACGCCGTATCCACAGAGAGGGCTGTTGAGCTGTCAGCGAACACAAAGGTTGGTAGGCCACCTTGTGGTAGAGTTTGTTTAGTAATTCATTGAGTTCTCCAGTCTTTACACTAATGGGAGTAATGTTCTTTGGTTGTAACGCTTCACTCTCTATATTCTTAGGGTATCTGCTTTATCCGTACCAGTCGACCAGATACTGCCGTCCTCTACGCGCCAGATGAAAAGTTCGAAGTGGGCCTAGCAAAGGTAATGACTCGTGGACGGATTTTTTTAAACTTGTGCTTGTGCACGAATTGGTAAACATTTATTTGAAATAAATGTCGTCTTTACCAGGTTGTGCGCCAGTCTGACAATGATTGTGTGACTGTGATTGGAGCTGGTATTACTCTGCATGAGGCCCTCTCTGCTGCTGATATGCTGGCCAGTGAAGGTAAACTTGCATTGCCCCCTTGTGGATGGATGTTGGCATTGAAGCAGACTTCATAATGTTCATTTCCCAACTCTTTGCTAATTCATGGGATGAAGTATCATGTTCTAGGTTGGCTGTTGTCTAATGGACGTTTCCCAAAGTAACGTTATTCCTCATGAATTCCTAATAGGAAAGAACATCCGTGTAATTGACCCATTTACCATCAAGCCCTTGGATGCCGCTACCATTCTGGCCAGTGCCAAAGCCACAGGGGGAAAGATCATCACTGTGGAGGACCACTACAAGGAGGGTAGGTTGTTTTTGCAGACTAAACAGATTTTTTGCCACTGTTATTAAGAACGCATCATCGGTTCGTCCTTTTTTGCTGATTGTCTGTCCCCGCATCTGTCTGGCCCAGGTGGTCTTGGTGAAGCAGTGCTGTCCGCAGTGGGCCAGGAGCCTGGCATCGTTGTAACCCGGCTGGCAGTGACTCATGTTCCCCGCAGCGGAAAGCCCCAGGAGATGCTCGACCTCTTCGGCATCAGCGCCAAGCACATCGCCAAAGCAGTGCGCGAGTCCGTTGCAAGCTAAGGACTGCAGCGCACTTGTGGCTCCGCCCACCACTTCCAACTAAATGCCCACCTCGCCGCCAACCGGCCTGCTTTCGTGAAGACCTGTTAACTTCTGTGCCCAAGCTTTTACTCGAGGGCAGTGTGCTAAACCTGTATTGGGAGGGCTGGTTATGGGATTGCTTGATTTTTTTTTTTTTTTTTTTTTTTTTTTAATCATGTGCTCAAAATATTGTCTTGACAGTAGCTCAGACAAAACATCACTGAATACTGTAAATGTGTGCTGTTGACAAATTAAAAATACAAGGTTCTGATCAGGCCTACTGTTCAGGATTCTAATCCATTTTTTTTTCTTTTCACAAATCCATTAAACCATGCCTCCCAGTTTCCACTTTTATGTTCAAATCAGTTTTTAGTTGTTGAACATTTATCCTCCTTGGTTGTGTCTACATGGGCATCACACCCAGCTATGGGTTTTCTAGTGCACTGACTCATCCCTTTGTACCTGTTGTGCTGAATTAAAAATAATAAGTAAGCAACGTTCTTTGGTCGTTTTTATTCTATTTCTCTGCTTTGCTAACTGGTTTCTAGTGGCACTTTTGTCAAGACCAAATAAACAGCTGAAAGAAAGTATTCACCGTGCCTAGAGGTCTAAGTGACTGATCCAGCAGCTTTGGAGTTTTCAATTTGCCTCATGTGTAAATTGGCCATATTTTGTGAAATTATTTTAGTAAAGTTGTAGTTTGGGTCTGGTTTGATTAAAAAAAAAAAAAAAACCTGAAGTGTTATGTTTTAAATCCTTGTGCCTGGCAGTGGAAGCTGTTGCCCCAGGGTGTTGTCAGACTGTGGTTAAGGATGGGGTTGGTGACTGTGGTGGGTTACTGCTTGTTCCTGTCTAGATTTAAATGAATGGTTCCTGGACACATTGCTATTTACCTTGGACGAGCACAGCAGGATCGCTGTGTTCCACGGTTTGCTGTAAGTTGTCTCCTATGCCGTTTGGTATAATTCTTTCATCTGCCTTATCAGCTGTGCCTCAAGTACATTTAAACTAAACCAACCGGAAATGATTGAATTGAACTTGTTCACAAATGTGTATACTTCAGGCATCTGACGCTGTTGTCCAGGACATGAGAGACCACGCGTGTTGGCAGATTTAGCATGATCATGTGGTACTGAGCCAATAAAGTGGGTTTGTCAGCAGGTTTCACCCCTCAGTGAAAGATCCCAGTGTGCCTCAACACTCTGCTGTGAGCGACACAATACATGTGTAAGCTACACAGTGTAGGGGCCTGCGGACAGCGCTGCGTTCATACAACGTAGCGATGGGACGGTTGGTCTTCTCCCAGAGGGCATGTTTGTTTTCATACATAGATGCTAGGCTTTGGCTCCAACCTGAACTTGGGAAGGACCCGGGGTCGCTCTGATTCAGTCCGGAGAAAAGCACAAACATGACAGAAGGTCATGTGTCATACCGTCTGACTAGAATCTATCACAGGTGTATGAAACCTATTGTGTTCCAGTTGCCATCTTTGCCTCTCTGCTATTTCACCAAAAGTTAGCAGCCAGTTATGAGACGGCGAGGGAGACGTGGACGAGCAGGGCGGGTCCGTGTATTTTTAGGTGCGATGAACAAGCCTTTATTAACAACGTGAGAGTTTATTTTTCTAACCTCTCCTTCTCCCAAGATATTCCTTCCCTTCCTCTCTCAGTTCACCATTCACTCTGAGTTGGTGGCATGTGCCACTTGGATCAGTTTTGCCTTCGGCTGACTCACAACAGAGAGGGGCCTCTAACGGTTTCCTCACTTCGGCATTTCCATCAGAACTCGTGCCGTGGATTTGTTTCATCGTCACTTCGACCCTGAAGACCTAAACGTGCTGGACTTCTCTCTGCGACTCAATCGGCATAAGGACCTTTCGACAATGCAAATGCCAAGGACGTGGATCACGTTGGTTTGTCTCTGTGGCACCGTTTTATCAGGTTTTATCTCTTCGCATGACACGCATGGATACTTGGAAACTTCTTCTAGCACACCTGAGTTAGAAACTGCAGCACTTCAACCACCAGTAACTGAGACAGAGCTGAACCGGCTGGATACGGATGCAAGTGTAACCCTCTCTGCCGGTAAGATGAGTTTATATCTTCTAAATGCCGACTCATTCCGTCTGCATGATCTTGGCTGATAAATGCTTTAACAGCTGAAATACCGTGAGTGGAAACCTGCCGTCTATCTTGTATTTCTTTTAACCTTTTGTTCTGCTCGGCCCTCTGGTTGGTAAGAAGAGGCTGCGGATGAACACCTCCGGGTAGAGGAAGGGGAGGAGAGGGAGCATCGAGGAGTGGAAGGGAGAAGGCTGCAGGCTGGTCGAAGAAGAAGAGGAGCCTGGGGGAAGAGGAAACACGCAGCTACTGTGGAGGCCACTGCATATAGAATAGTACGACAGAAATACATATCCATCGATTGCAAATGAACAGACTGCCCACACGGGACAGCCATTTTCTTCTCTCATTTTCTTTTGGCTGCTTCTTGCAGGCAGGTTTCGGGCCCCCCCTGATGGGCTGGGGAAAACGTGGAAAAGGAAAGGAGGAAAGTAGTCTTATTGGTGCACTTAAGAAGCTCCATGCTGATAAACAGCGCCTGATGGATCAAGGGAAAACACAACAGGAGGAGGGGGAAGAAGGAGAAGACGAGGATGAAGATGATGATGACGACGACGATGACGACGATGACGACGACGACGACGAGGAGGAAGAGGAAGAGGTTTGTGTTTTGCGATGAATGAGGCAGTTTTGCTTCAGTTAATTAATTCATCCATTAAGCAATTGTTTCTCAGACCTTTTTTTCTTTTATGTCAGGAGGAGGAAGAGGAGGAGGAAGAGGAAAAAGGAGCAGAAGAGGAGGAAGAAGGAGCAGAAGAGGAGGAAGAAGGAGGAGAAGAAGAAGAAGAAGAAGAAGAGGCAACTGAGGCTCCAAGCAATCAAACAGAAACACAGACGAGCTCTACAGAGTCTCCTCTCAGCAAGTGTCAGACGGCTGACAGAGAAATCAGCTGCAGGGGCGTCGGCATGACCCACCTGCCAATCATCCTCAACCCACTGGCCACAAATCTGGACTTTGCAGGTTTGTATGTGTGTTGTGGAGCTGGAGGATGGATGCTTCACACAAAAGAAGCCATGTTGGTGGGATCGAATAGTAATGGCTGGACTATAAAAGTGATACAGCTGGGATATTAATTACAAATTAACTGTTTTATAACTATATTGTCTGATTCCAACTTTGATGCCAGAATTTTGACATTGCATCTGGCAAGTATAGTATATGTCAGGGTGGTGAACCATTAAAGACAAAACCCAAATAACTAGGTTCATCAACTGATTATGTTTAACTATGTATTTCATACCATGTGATTTATCTTCACAGAGAACAACATCGGGATCATCGCTCCGGAAGATTTCTCTGGTGTGCCAAACCTGGACACACTGGACCTGAGCCGAAACCAACTTGACGACGAGTCGTTCAGCCGAAGCCCCCTGTCGGTGAGTAGCACCTCTCCCCTTCCTTGTCGGTCTCAACAGTCCAGTCTAATAAGCAGCCTCATCCGTGAGTACGTCTCACTCATAGAGTTGTATTCTGCATGCTTACTGTAATTGTGCTCCCTGCTGTGTTCTGTTTCAATTGAAGGCAGTCCCGGCCCGAGCCTCTTGGGGGCCCTAAGCAGAATTTGATTTGGGGGCAGCAGGTGCTAGAAGCCTGTGCTAGAAGATTATTGGCACAAATGTCACGCTATAATGTTATAGCGAAAATTATAAATGAATACAGTGAGGTTATAATACAAAACTAGGGCTGCTTGCAGCACTGAACGGGCCCTAGCCTCCCCTTGCATGTCGGGGGGGCAGCGGTCAGCCAGAAACGTGGTCAAAAGGTGAAAAGAGAAGGAAAAAAAATCTGGTCCCAGGCAGGAATTGAATCCAGATCTCTGGCTCCCTAAGCTGGAGACCTTATATGTGAGCTATTATTCATGCTCGTCAATACACGCACGTGAGCCGGGTGCGTCCGCCTCGCTTGGGCCGGCTCGCGGCCTCAATTAAATCCAACAGCAGAGAAACAAACCTGCCTTTTAAGACCAGAAGTACAAGTCCAGCCGGCTCTACCTACGGGAAAAGGAGTGTTACAACTGTCATTTTGTTTTAAATAAATCGAATTTTCACTTTCCCTTTTGCCTGATAGTCAAAGGCCTGAAAAAGCTTTATGTTGTCCCAAGATACAAATGAATTAAAAAACCCTTATTTTATTATTTTTGGAGCTATGAATTGATTTGATGTTCTATTGTTTGTGTCAGACAATATAATAAATGTCTTTCTCACCGTTTAGAATAGCAGAACTTTTCTTTACAACGTAGAGCTGTGGTGCAGTAATGTCTACCTCAGCAGTGAAAGAAGTTCCTCCCTCTAAGCGCGTGTTTGTGCACGTGAGCATGTCCTACTGGTTAGCTGAGGCCCGCCGATCTTTCTACTGTTTCACTGTTGTCACATGGCAGTCACAGCGCATAACGCTGTCATGCACACAGGCGTCGTCGTGGAATCCAAGCACCCATCCTCCGATCCCCCCTGCGAAAGGACTTTTATACCACACAGCATCCAATTAAAATGAAACAGCAGGCTGTGCCCTGTGTCATTACAGTCATAAAAGAGCACTGGGAGTTGCATTAACTAATCCTTTCTAAGAATAACCTCTGGCCTAACCTCTAAATGACCACAGGCCAAACTGGGATCTTAACCACGCCGAGGCAGCCTGCCACGCTCTGACCAACCATCACGCTTCACCGCCAGCCTGCTCTCCCAGCATTGGCTGGACAAGCCTGTTGGAAAACAGCTGCAGCCAATGATGTGGAAGATAAAAGCACATTATTTTAGGCAGAGGTTTTTTTTTTTCTTCGTTTTTTTCTTGGTCATTTTCTGCTTGTATCCCGGTAATGAAAGAGGCCTGATGAACTGGGTTGACGAATCCTCCGAAAGCTTCATTCCTCTGCTTTTAATTGACACAGATCGACCACAACGGCTCTGACTGGAGAGCCACACACAGTGTGTTTTCTAAAAATACACCATTATGGATGACAGGAGTTGCAGAGATTTGGAGTATTTCTGTGTACTGGGAAAATCTTGGCACGTTGGGATGGAAAATTATGCATTATGAAATATAATTGTCTGTTTTATCTTTCTGGCCTGTTCCCCCTTCTTTTTGCTGCGTGTCCTCCAGAACTTGACCTTTCTGAAGAAGCTGAACCTAGACGGCAACCAGTTGACCCGCGTCCCAGCACTGCCGCCGTCTCTGGAGGAGCTCAAGATGAACAGAAACCACCTCGGTGAACTCGGCCCCCACTGTTTCAAAGGTAAGAGTTGCGCCTGTGTACGTAGAAGCGAAATGTATTGTATGGAAAATGATGTATCTAACCTTGTATTCCCCTCTAGGTTTGATGAACCTGTTGAAGCTTGAGCTTGGGGAGAACACTCTCCACCAGGACAGCGTGTCACCTCTCGCCTTCAGACCGCTAGAGCGACTTCTTCAACTTCAGTTAAACAACAGCAGCTTTCGTTCCCTCCCACTGGGCCTCCCCCCGTCTCTTCAGGTGCGCCTGTTTCACTTTAAGGAATCCTCTCGGGGAAATCCTTCTCTTCAGAGGGTTCGGTTCAGCTACAGGAGGCAGCTGGGGTTTAGAATAGTACTCAGGGTCTATCACAGAGTCTGACCATGAGATCAAAATGTATGCATATCTTTCTTTCTTTTTGTGTAGGAGCTGCAGATGAATGGAAATCTGATTGAGGAGGTAACAGAGGAGGCACTAAAGGGGCATGTCCACTTGAGGGTGCTGCAACTGAGTCACAACCTGCTGCATGAGCAGGGCATTGCTACCTACGCCTGGACCCATCTCAAGTACGTCCCACCATCCATCCATCCATCCATCCATCCCTCCATCCATCCACATTAAGTGGTTTCAAATCATTATGATCTGCAGTTCCTCCATCAGACACACAAGTGTAGACTGGTATCGTTTGAGATTCTGAGCTCTTTAGTCTTCATCCCACAAATCAGTACTTTGTCGTTAACAATTTTCTTAAAAGAACTGTCACTTTCATCAGTATCTCTGGCTCATGATGGGTATGATCCAATTTACTTTCTTCCTTTCTTCTTGCCCCCCTCCTCCCCCTCCCCCCAAACACATACCACAAGTATCCCAGAAGCTGAGGCGGCTGACCTAGAGTCCTTAAATGAGCGGGAGTGTGAGGGAGAGCTTGAGGATAACTGCTTGCCTGAATGTGTCTGTTTGTGTTTGTTTGTCTGAATTGTGTGTCTTTTGCGTGCACGTCGGCCTGTTTTTTAAATATAATGAATTCCAGTGATGTTTGTTCTTCGCTCCCTGGGTTCCTTGTGAACCGCTGTGGGAGCCTGCGGGGAAAACTGAGGAAAAGAAATTCCAACTGTACAACATCGGTTTTGCACTATTTCACTGGATGATTTAGTGAAATCTGAAGAAGAAACCTGAAATTGGGAAAATAATTGGGAAAATAAAATAAATTCAGGAGAAATTGAACTTAAGAAATCCCCAAAGTAAACTGTTCAACAAAATTTGCCAAAGGAGGGACAAAGAGACGGTGTGAAGGGAGAAAGAGGGGGAAAGAGTTTGAGTGTAGTTCAAATGGAGCTCGGCAGCGCTGCGAGCCGTCGCTTGACTTCTGACTAGAATCTATTTGACACTTGACCTCGTTACCGGTGACAGCAGCGGTTTTCCCATCGGCACTGCTGGCTTGTTAGCTGGCCCTCCCTGTTAAAAGCTTCCCTCAGCACGGCATGGACCACAGGGTGGAAACAAATTCAACTTACCCTGAACTCTCCTACCAAAGCAGGAGCCGAGACCTTAAAGGGCACAATGCCATAAAACAAGACTCCTCCCTGTGGGTGGATTACATTAAATCCACGTTTAGCGTGCTGGTTCCGGTTGGTGCACAGCCTCTGTTCCGTGCCATGCAGTCTGTTCTGCTGCCTCCTGCTGGACCTCAGTGAATATTAAGCACCAGTGAAGGTTACAAGGGGCCGAGGAGGGTATTTTGTACTGGGATTTGTCTCAAATTGACTGGGTCCCAGATACCATTCCTTTGCACTCGGTAAACTTTTTTGAGATCTGCTGCCGATAAACGTCATGCCCAACAGTAAGCAATGTAATTCATAGTACTTCAGTATTGTACTTAAATATAGTTTTTAGGTTTTTCTACTTAACTTAATGTGATTCTGGTACTTTATACTTATTTTACCATTGACACTTCCTCTCCCAATCTCCTCATGAGCCTAATCAGCATCTTTCATCCTTTGATACACAGATGCATGTGTAACCCCCGCCTTTCTTCCATTTGATAGAAACTTACCAGCAATCTCTGCTGCAAGCTAACGGAACAGACTCCAACTATACACATTCTTTTGTTCTGTCAACTTGACACAGAGGCTGTCCTTGGACATCAGGATACATGCATCATTGCTGTTGGCTCAGAGCGACTGCACGTAGGCACAGGTTCAGTGACGCAAAGGATGCGTATCGGCTTGTGGTTTGAGCCTGAGGACTTGAAAAGAACCTCTTTTAACGTTGTGATCAGCTCAAATTGATTTCGCAATAAGCTTATATAAATGGCAGAGAAAGTAGCACACATACATACAGTATTTTCGTTTTCGTCCATCAACCATTCCAGTCTTGATATTCATGGCCTGCTCGGCACCTCTCCTACCCTGGTTGCCAGTGCGTAAGCCGACTTGTATGATGTGGGCAACGGGGGCTCGTCCCAGATCCTCCTGGCAGTGCTTCACACAAAAAGAGGACACACATTTTGTTTTCTGTAATTGTTTTTGCTTCCTTTTGAATGTTTTATTAGTTAAGTAACTCTCGGAAAAGGAGTGCACGTGTGTGCAGATTCATCACATTGTGCACAATGTTTGTTTTCTCATTTCTGTTTTTCTGTTTTATTATAAAAATTCCCAGCAATTATCTGTGTCTATGAGCATGCACGTTTATGTAGTAGTGTATCTTCTTCACATCATGTTGCACATGGTTGTGTGCGATTGTGTGTGTGTGTGTTTGCGGGCGTGCCATTTGGCGGGAGTGCTGAGGGTGGAGGGCTCTGAGAAGAGAGGATTGTGTGTTCCTCTGCTCATTAATACCATGTGGAGCTCTCAGCATCTGTGGACTGCTGTTCAGCTTCCTGGCAAAGATTTTAATAAAATTAAGCACACAACTGGTTAGAGATGTTTTTAAATGATTCATTTACGGGTTCCAATTTTAAGCAGAGCATTCATTTTCATTTTTAAGCTGTCAGAACCAAAAAGCCTGCCTGGCTTGTTTGTGTATTTTGCACTTAAATGTGTCATTCTGCTCGCTCTCTGGTCTTAACTTTATTTTAATTAGAAGATGTATTGTTATATTAATGTGATGTTTTATCACACCTGTGTTCAACAGATAGGAATGTAACTAAAGCTATCGTTCGACCAAACACCCTTAGGGTGTTCTGCGCCCATTGGCTTTTCGGTGGGGTCGGTGGATTGAAATGAATGGAAAGGAAATGAGGTTCCTCTCCTGCTGCGACCGCCCTGGAAACCCCAAACACCTGCGTTGGATCTTCCATCTTTGGCTCAGAGCCCTGAAACCATTGTCCTTCCATTGGCCGGCCGTTGTCTTTCCCGCAAACCAAACCTGTTTCATGCCTTTTATCTGCTGCTCAGCCAGAAGTTCCCCCCCAGACTACCAGTCTCTCTTACTTTACGACCCCTTACCCCACCCCCCCAGCTTCTCCTGTGATTTCCCTGCAGCTTTGCCTCCCACTCTGCACTCCTGACTCCCTGCCTCCCCAGCAGCCCTGTGGAGGAGTGCAGCTACCATAGACCATAGAACGCCCTGGAATTAGAGTGGAAATGGGCATCCATTATCATGTCTAATCTAGAGCTCTGTAAAACATGCCGACATGCCTCAAACCAAGCAGCACACTTTGGCGTGCCAGCTTTTTTAAGCCCAAAGGACAGCTGAGGCTGTTGGACATCAGAGGCGCAGAGAGGCGCAACCACATCCAAGAGTTGTTGAGACACTTCACATACATTTTAGAAAGCAATTGAAGCACAATTTAAAAAAATAAAACCGTATATTTAGAGGTCTTCTTGTAGATCCGTCAGCTGGGGTCATGATTCCTTTGTGTCTTCTCAGGTCCCTGGAGGCCTTGGACCTGTCCTACAACAAGTTCACCTCCGTTCCAATGCACTTGCCCCGTCGTTTACACAAACTGAGCCTCCAACACAACAGCATCAGTCACATTGCCGCCTTCACGTTCCTGTCACATGCGGTCCAGCCTACAGTCCCTGCGTCTATCCCACAATGACTTGAGCGATGAGGGACT
Organism: Apeltes quadracus; assembly: GCA_021346845.1. Taxonomy (NCBI): domain Eukaryota; kingdom Metazoa; phylum Chordata; class Actinopteri; order Perciformes; family Gasterosteidae; genus Apeltes; species Apeltes quadracus. Next base: position 7,831,010 of record CM037928.1, on the reverse strand, counting down.
GGGACGAGTGTCTTTTGTTGGAACGTACCGCTCACTGGGTGAGCTCCTATTGGATAACAACCGTCTGGGCGAGGTCCCTCGCTGCGTTCAGCAGTTCAAGAACCTGCAGGTGTTGCGACTGGACAGCAACCAGATCAGGTAGAATCACACTTTACACACATTTTTAACAGTTTCATTCTATTTGGAAAATGCCGGGATACTGTCCTAATACAGTCTGTTAACACATTTATTAAAGCCTCATCATCTAACTAACTGAAATGGAAGGGGTTTCAGTCCGTCTGCCTGTTGTTAATAAATACATGGATGTATGTCCGTCCTTTCATTTCATCAAGGTAAGTATTAACTGCAACGTCACGGGATCTAATATTTATACCGTGCACTATGTCCTTGTTCCGTATTGTATTCCGATGGGAACCCCAATAAACTGTTGGAACGCCAAAGTTTGAATTACATCAACCTTTTGGGTATTTGAGGAAGCGTTCATATGCTGATCGTAGATGGAGTGTTTCTAAGTGGTTGTGCGTATCTTGTGGTTGCAGGCTGGTGAGGCAGTGGGGAGTGTGCCACCCTCGTAGTTCTGGCTCCCCCCTGGCTTCGATCCACTTGGAAAACAATCTGCTAGATGTGGAAAGGATTCCCTCCAAGGCCTTTTCCTGTCTCACTGATGCTAAGGGACTGATCCTCTATCCACAACAGAGCCTCTCACATGACCAATAGACCACACAGTGGGAAGGACTTGCATGGACAGACACATACCCACAATATATGCATTGCGACGTACAGCTAAGCAATACTTTGTTATTTTTTTCTTGATGCATGGTTTACAGACAAATAGTATTGTAATAGTTTGTTTAGTCATTCACTGCTATCAGGTTGCCATCCCCAAACTCGTGTTTTTCTGTCACATCTCACCTTCTATTGGTAAGACGACAGTAATGTTTTTGTGTGTACAAAAGCAAATCTGTAATTTACACAGTTGTGGAAATAATCATTATGTAAAATGCTCTCGGAAGTATAAATGGAAAGTACCGTGTGGTGGAATCCAGATCTGGTTAAACCACACTTTCATCAAAGTATAAAGTATTTAATTGATACCTTGGGGAGAATGAAGACGGAAATGGATTAAATTGTCTCTAGACTATGTCTGGGGCTTGTGCATGGAGCCTTCAGTCATTTTAATTATAAATGACGTAGGGTTGTTTGGAAGTGACAGCGATACCTGGCTGGTCACCAATGTGCTTACATCCCAGGGACTGCAGCATGGGGGTTTCTGAGAGATGGTAAAAATGTCTGGTGACACAGTGTGAACCTAAGGGGCCCATTTTGGAAGGAAAATATAAACATTATGCATGTCTCCATCACCAGATGACTTCCAACATAAACATCCACCACCAACCGCTAAGCAAATAGCGGCAATCCAACTGTGAGAGGGGTCGGGTGGAGGTGGAGGTGGCGGTGGGGGACGGAGGGGGGTCAGTCTGGGCCTCCAAACATGTATGTCAGAATGTGTTCGGTAATTGGGGCGCAGGACTGGAGCTGCCCGTTTGTATTTGTAATAAGGAAGGAGAGCGAAAGACGTAAGGTTACTGGAGCTAAGGAGAAAAAAGAGCGAGCTGACTTTCAAGGTACAATGCAGCGATTGTTCACAACAAGTCTGCGAGCCAAGTGAAAGATGAGAAAAGCGTTCACGTCCCACTGATTCCAAAAAGATTAGAAGACCAAAAGGAAAAAAAGAGACAAAGAGACAGAGCACAAACAGACTGAACTAAAGCCTGTGAAACTCTGGTGCCCTGCCTAACTTTAGTACAATGTCAGTACAACTGCATCTACACATTCTGCATTCTGCTGTCGACAACGCAGCATTGTTCCCTCTCAGCGGGATCTCTGATCCCGGGTCTTTGATGGAAGTGTGAAGTGAACGAAAGCCTTGCCCACAACCTTCCCGAGTCAGAAAGACTGAACGCAATCTAGGTGAGAACATAACGAAAAGCCTGTTGCACTCTATTATTGTTTTCAACAACAACCAGTTATTCGTCTTAACCTGTACTATTAACAATAACACAACACCTCAACGTATAACAGTGTTGTCAGCTTCTGTACATAAAATCCTAATGCAACACAAATAAAAACTGTACTTTTTTGCAGTCTCACTCACACAAAAAACTATAAAATATGCCTTGAGGGCTGATGGAGGAAAAGCACTTTTTAATTATTTGATCCACCTTTGAAAAGACGCAAAACACTTTGCATTATATCACTTGCAGCAATGCATATAATTAAAGTTATAAAATGTTGAGTTGTGCTCATTGTTGTAATTTAAAGGCGGTGCACTTGCTGTGTTTATCCAGGTATGAGCTTTTTCAACAGAGAGCAGGGTTTCTGCTGCTTCAGATGAGGAACCGAAGGTTCCCTGCAGACTCTACAGTGTACGACACGCTCAGAAAATGACAACTAGCAACGTTAACAATGTTATGAGAGCGCTTTGCATGCATGGTCTGAAAGTGTAATAGGAATACACACACACACACACAGACACAGACATCTCTTCAAAAAACGCACTCACACGTGGAGATATTTGCTTTTTTACTCGCTCAGCCTGGGCGTGTAATCACATGTTAGATTTCTGCTTTTGGTCCTGTGCATGTGGTGTATTCTCCATTCTCCATAATTGTAGTGTTTTTTTGCAACAGCACATTACTGTCTAAAAAACTACACCTTCACATTCATACTGCAGCTCTTGCATGCACATGCAGAGAAGGGCGATATCAGGACTCTATCTCAGCTCCCCTTTTTTGTAGTTTAGCACAGATGGATGCTCCTGCTTTGATATTAAATCCTTCAACCTCCCCTCTTAAGCTTGTGACAAATTTGACAAGCTCGCTACTTCAATGCCATCCATCAACCTTTGAGGGACGTAACTGAACTTTAAACCGATGTCCCACTGCACCCGACAGATGGTTTTCATCAAGTCAAGCGGAGGCCAGAGCTTGTTTGATAAAGAAGCTGAGCATTGAGAAGCACAGAGCTTTTTTTCTCCTTTACCCAGCAACTTCCTGTGTTTGTTGCTGGGGGGGATGGGGTGCGCGTGGGGGTGGGGGGGAGGGGGGGGGGGGGGGCAGATAAAACATAAAAACAACACACAGAGAAGCCAGCAAAATAATTCTGTTTGAGGACTTTGAGATGAGCACGAGGCATTAGAGGACATGCGAGGGAAGGAGAGAGATCGAGGTCAGAACATGAGATTGGGTTCCAGTGTTAAGGGTTTTGAGGTTAACGGGAATGTGCTTACATGTGCTTTTTGCAGCGCAGAAGAGCAGAAGAGCAGAAGAGCCATCACCCCTGTTCAGCATTGATTGCCAGCAACATTAATAAAACGCTTGTAGAGTGCTGAAGTCCAAATAAGAAACATACTGGACACTTTGTCAATACCATTCACTTACTGTCTCTCGCAGACAAATACGTTACAGATGCCCACTCTGATGGTAGCACCTTCCCCAGAGCTAACAAGTGGGTGTGCTACAAACACGTTAACTGAGCAATAGTTGGACAAAAAGAGTTTAATTTGGATGCCAAGCCCTTAAGCTACAGACCAACACCGTAATCAAGTGAACCACAGCGCAGAGAGACAGGCAGGGAAATGTAGGGAAAGCCTTACATTAGGAGGTGGAGAGGAAGCAAAGAGAGGAGGAGTGTTATCTGGGGAGGCTTTCAGCAAATCACTGTCTCCTGCCAGCACCCCTACAGGGCATTGATCTGTTGCGAATGCCTTTTCCGTCATTGTAGATACCGCACTCTGTGAGGGGAAGAGGATACAAGGGAACAGACATACGGGCATGATGGTGAGTTCCCTCTTGTATTGATATGGAGGATGAGGAGAATCATTTTGATTTGGAAAGTCCCGAAAAACAACAGAGCTCACAGATAACTAGATAAATAATGCCTGTTTGTACGGTGGGAAAAGTTCCCACATGCTGTGGCTGGCTAAACTCTGCCTCGCTCTGGATCCCGTCGATACGAAAGAAGAAAATCAGTCAGTGAGACGGAACATTTCAAAAGAAACATTATTAGAAAAGCAGTATTTTGCATGACCTTGGTTGAGCTCGGTGGTGTCCATATGCTAATACTGCTAACAGTAATACAAAAATGTGTTGCTCAGTGTAATGCAACTAGTGGCTGGTTTAAAATAAAGACTGAAACAAAAAAGAATACAGATGGAACCGGTTTGATACAGCTGCATAAAGACAGATTATGTTGCTCTCTGTGAGAGGTTATTATAGGATAAACAATAACGGCTCACTGAGTTTCCTGTAATGCTCCTGTATGGAAGTTGTGTCTGATATTTTTCAGACAAAGCTTTAGCTTGTGTTTTGATTGGCACTGCCGGCGTTACAATGCCTTTAATTTGGTTTTCTTCAAAAGCAATTCAACTGGACAATTATACCCCTGTTCATATACAGTGAGTACAGTGACTCCTTCCCTTTCTTTTTCTTTATAGATTGCCATAATATTACTTTGGGAAAATTGTACAAACATGCACACGCACACACACCCACACACACACACACACACACACACACACACACACACACACACTCTACTCTCTGTAAAGCATTTTTTTTTAATCTTAGCAACTGAATGTTCCTCGCAATGTTAACACCCTCTTTACTCTTTCGAACCTCTCTGCAGTCTGTTCCCATCCTCTGCTTTGTGGCTTTAGTGCGAAATTGAAATGTGCCGGAATGCAACTTTTCCTAATGGAAGGTCAGTCATGAGCACCCATCGATATGTAGGGACCCCATATTTTGTACTGACAAGTTGTCGAGGCTTTTTGCATGATGTCTTTCTCTCTCTCTCTCTTTTACTGTACTCAGGCCTCTCCCCCCTTCCTTCTCGTCCTCCGTCCAAAGGGGGAAGAAAGGAGGCTGGCTTGTTAACTTCATGGGCTTGACGCCCCCCCGCCCCCCCTCCTCCCTTCCCCACTCCCCTCAGTTCTGAGTCATTTGCTGGGTTTGGCCCGGACTGGCTTCGCAGTGGCTCACAGTGGCGGAGGAGCTGCGGGTGCGGATGTCACGAGGAACTACTGCAATAATCCTTAAATGTGACTGAGATATAGGACTTGAAACAAATCTCCGGGATAATCTGACAAACGCAGGGAGGAAACTTTCATCCTCTTTGGGGATTTGGAATTAATATCTTAATTATATCCACAAGGTAGGGGTGATGTGCTACTTTTGTTTTACGTGCTTTTCAGTAAATTTGTAAATGGCGAGGGGGCAACTTTCTTCTCCCAGTGGATTTTTATAATATTATTTATGATTTACCTTTTAGTATGCCAATGAGGAATTCAATGATAAGAGGAGTTGGAATTTGATTGGCTTTGAACATTGCTGCTACACCAAACATGTTGAAATAGTTTGTTAGATAGTTTGCGCCTCGCGACCCCTTTGAATGTCTTTTTTATTGATTTCGCCCCTTGTGTTTATAACACTTGAATTATTATCCGTATCATTTACTGTAACTTGTTCCACGGCGCATCGAAAGCTGCAGCTTTTCTCGGGAGTAACACTAGATGGAGCAACGAGGAGGCTCCAAGGGCCCAGCAGTGGGAGCGACCATCATCAACGATGATAATTGAGTGAAAATCTCCTTTCGTTCACTTTATCCTGAAATCAAAGTGAACTTATTCCCCCATCGGTCTTTAAAAGTAACACGTGGCATTTCAGATTAAGGGGAGAATAACGACAGTGGAACGGGCCAGTCGAGTCTTTCTGACACGCGTGCGCGCTGCCCTCGTTCGGCCTCCGCACTCACAGCAGAACTGTGGTCTGATGAAGTCGCGTGATGACAATCAATCTCGTGGCCTCGTGCCCAGCGATGGTTAACTACCGCGGAGACAGAGCAAACAGTGGCTGTGGAGTCGATGGTCAGACAGGTCCAATTATCTACATCCGTCTGTTTTCCGACCTCGTAGCCCACCTGCCTATTAGCCGCAGTGCGCGTTGACCGCGCTGCACCCGCTGGTCCATCTGCGTCCAGATTCTCCTTTCCAGCGTGTTCCTCCACCGGTGTCTCTCACCATAATCTGATCAAACAGCAAACTCAGCCGTTCCCACGTAGCTTCATCTTCACCCTGCACAGCGCTGTGCGTGGAAGACTTCCCCCTTATTAATGGCATTTTAAATTCGTTGTGAAAGAAAGAGACTCATGAGCCACACATGGATCCTCAGGTCAGTTTTCTGATTTGGTCTTTTTGTTGTTCTGCCTGTGCTTATGTGCTGCCTGCTCTTCTCTTGTTGGGCCTCGTCCCAGCATTGAGCCGCTTGACACCACATGCACGCATGCAAAAAGGAACTGGTTGGCAGCTTCTCTGATGCTGCCAACCAGTTCCTTTATTTAGGGACGGCAGCCACCAAATTACAGCCACTGAGGCAGTTAACTCCACCCGAACTCTCCTACCGGACACGCCTAGCGCAGCCTGTGTGTCTGAAGTGCACATGGATTTAGGGCATAAGGATGTGAGGGAGTTCAGTCACATTAACAGATCATTTAAGACACATTTCTGAGACCAAAATTCATGTTGTAAACATAAACTAGTTTCTTTTTGGCCTGTGTGTGTTTTTTGGACAAAAAAAAAAAACTGTTATTGAAACAGATACATGTACAATACAGCGACTTAAAATACAAAATCAAATTTTATAGCAACAGATATATTGTGCTCGGTCAGCACTGTGATCACTTGTGTGATGTTAAACGGCAGTAAGTGTCGACGTGGCGGCTGCCAATACTCCAGTGTTGTGGTGCCAGCTGGCACTCTGGGTGAGCTCTGTGCCCCACCTTAACTCTTCTCTGTCAACGTGGTCCAAAGAGCAGAGCTGAGGTGCTCCTAAATACGAATAATCAGATGTCTAATGCATTTTGGCAGCTGCGGCTCGTGGCAGTGCCCAAAGGCTTCAGTGTTTGCATTAGACCCAGGCACGAACAGGAGTTGTGAATTAAATGAGTAATAAAAGAGGCTGTAATGTCTTCACGGTCATAACAATTACATTATTTTGTCCACGAATGAAAGGTGGCAGCTGGTTCTGTGAGTCCAAAGATACGAGGGGCTGGGCCTGTGGCAGGGTGGGGACGTGACAGTGATCGCCTTTCTCTGGCCCGCAGTCATGGGAGACCAAACACTGCCTGTTGCATCTTGGTATGATTGTTCTTGGCAACACAAAGCATACATCTTCAATATACGTTTGTTTAGCCTGACAAGTAGTGAGCACTTGATGGATAGTGCATGTAGGAAATGTAAAGCTCATCCCAAACGCTGGCTGTGGGAAACTCAAACAACGCTTGCACTTGTGGGGTTTGATTGTTCACCAGATGGTGCTGTCACCATCGCCAGTGCTTTGTTCGCTCCGTCAGCCTCCACCATCTCATGCATCCACCCCCGGATGCTGTCTTATGTCTTCCTCGTTGTTCTCTTGCTTCCCTTAACTCTGTTTCACCTTTTCAAAGCCAAGAGAAAACCAGTGGAATTCAAATCGTAATGAAAGTCTTTCTGCGGCATGTTATGACAGCTTCAGTCATATTATGGGTGTGCGTGTGGTGGTGAGCACATATTTGGCAAAGATGGGGATCTTCCTCTTGTTTCTTCACTCCTTTGAGTGAAGTTGTTAACTTGTGGTTGATCATCTATTCAAAAAGTGTGGGTAATAAATTGCCCTGCATTCAATCTTCTGAGGAGGACCATCACAAGATATTTTGAATTCGAACTGAGGCATAACTCAAACCCAATTAACTTGATATACACCGGTGGCCTTTACTGATTCAAAGTGTTGATTAAACACCTTTCTGTATCCGCAGCTTCATTTTCCTTCTCGTCTCAGCCAACACACAACTTCCTCTCCTCGGCCTGCCTCATAATGTCATCTTACTCTGATTTATTTCCCTAGCCTTTCCTCTTTAGTTTCCCAGGACCACAGTGACAAGAATAGCCAGCGACACGTCCATCCATTAAACCAATTTTGGCTTGGATTGGAGCAGAACAATTAAGATTGGAGCCTTTGGTTTGTTTTCGTCTAGGACCGGATGTTTGGCGTCTCACAACTTAACTGAAGTCAGAGTGGAGGAATTCGTATATTCACGCACACACACACACGCGCCAGATAAAGGGCCAGATAAAAGTGCTCATTACAGTCAGAGAGGCGGCTTGGTTGTGGGATGTAGTTTAGTCTTGCCGTTATGCCCTTTTCCTTGAGACGTCGTTCCTGGATGATTACTGACTATTTACGTTCATGTCTACCTTGCCATCCTGCCCAACATCTCTATCTGCATATCTTCACCTTATATGTCTGATGAATCATTGCATGCAGATTAGAGCAATGGGGCCCCTTTTTAGTTTTGTTCCTCGACATCGTAGGTGAATGGCTCACTCTGTTGTTTTCAATGTTACAGCTCTTCTTTTTTTTTGATACGTGTCATTGTGTGATGCTGACTATCTATGTCCCTCCCCACCATGTCCTTTTTTTATGCATTCTGGCCAAGACAAGGCCAGTGGTGCTTTTCTTTTCTCTAAAATGGTATAATTTGGCCGCTATTTTTATTGCAGGGAGCAGACTGCAGGGAACGGTTATTCATGCTTCCAGTCCAGGTCCACTTCATGCACAGGCTCTTTTAATGTCCCTCAGTTTCACTAAAGCACTCTAGAATTGCAGTAAATTGCATAATAAACTTTACTAATAATTTTTGAATGCACCTCATATGATATAGGACTGAAAGTTACTGACTATTCATAATAGTCAGAAAGTGATGAAGTTGAATGTTTTTTTTGGTCAGGCTCTATTTTTGTAATTGAAATGATAAGTGTCAGCGAAGTATCAGAACTTTTTTCATGAAGTGTGGAATGAGAAGCATTTCCCGAACGTAACAAAATCCTGTGGAACCCGCTCAGTTATTATTTTAATCTCTCCCTATAGGCCTTTCAAAGTCTTCTGAGTAGTTAGAACTTCCAGAGAAACTCATGCTGTACAAACTTCTATTCGTGTTATTACAATTTCACCCCCAAGACATTTGAGGGTGGAATTGTTTTTTTACCCCTCCCTTTTGTCTCTAGAGTCTGATAATGCTGAATGCCAAAATTTGCTCTCCTCTTGGTTCTGAAGAAATTGCGATCATGTTGCTACACGACTGAACGCTAACCGTCGGCATCAATGCTCCACAGCCGTCTGTCGGATTACGAAGCAGGATCAGAGGAGGGAATTAACACAACAAGGTTAAAGATTATATGGTTTCAAGTCACTCCAGTATAATGGGAATTACTTTATTGGATTAACCTCAGGTTAGGAAGCACAATTTCCCGTGGTAAGGATCAATTGGCCAGATGGTCATTTAATGTTCTAGAAATTAGATTTTAGGTCGAGCTGAAGGAGGAGGCTGCGCTGTGGTGTTACGAGGTCAACGCAGGCAGGATGAAGCCCGCAGAAAAACAGATGCAAACACATGCTCACACGTTGACTGACCTTAACCAGCAGTGTGTGTATGTATGTGTGTGTGTGTGTGTGTGTGTGTGTGTGCACCCAGCTATGTCATCATGAGCTGTGTTTCATGACATGCGTACACACTCAAACACATGTGCATGCACACAGAGGTTCTCACACTTGCACACCCAGTTTCCCTTCTAAATGAATGGCGGCTTTGTTTAACTGCCCGGTTGCGGGGATACAGTTTTTCCAGCCCTGAGGTGATGTCCTCCACACTATCCGATGAGAAGAAGTGACCAATTCTCTCGCGAATGGACCCGGTGTGCAGGAAGCAGACAGTGACGTTTTGTCGGTGTGGTTTTACGTGACTTTCGTTGCCAGAGTTGCCTCCTGGCAGGTTTCGCCAGGGGAATGAGTCCATTTCCCCTCAACAGACTGCAGCCCCTGGTGGCCTGTTATGTGGTATAAACAGTAGGGCTTTATAATTAGGAATAGGCAGACCATTTCATAACATTTCAATGTCCACTTGTTGCTGACCAATATCTTCAGCTATGAATTTAAAGCCTTCGTCCACATGGCAGTATCAACCTGCCAAGGAGCCCCGGGTCTGCACGAGCACACGCCGCTTCCTAATCTCGCTGCGGTTTGATGGACCGTTGCCCACACGCGGCAAGTAAATACACGTTTGGGGCCTCTGGAGGTCTGGGGCCGCGGGGCAGTCGCCCGTCTGGTCCAACTGAGGGCTGCCCAGACTCGGGAATACATTTCTTTGCTTTTTTTTGTCACTTTGACATCTGACAGCTTTCACCACCATTTGCCGTCTACGCTCCCATGCATTCAGATTCAGCAGTGGACAAAATCCATTTCAATTAATGATGAGTAATGCAATAGAACTCAAGCCTACAGAATGACAACAGAGTTGAATGAATACCGCCACAAAGCAGTTTCAACAAACACTTTTTAACCTTCATAACTGTAGGATTTAGTGTACTGTATGTACTGCCCACTGGGTTTACATTAATGTACAAGAAAACTGATGCTGCGCCTTCTTGTGTCTCCTCAGGTGTATAAGTTAAAGATGTTACCACATTGCTCCCTCCTGCTAATGCTATGTGTGGCTCGGCTGATCTCCACCTCCTCCGCCCTGCCCTTCGAGCAGAGAGGCTTCTGGGATTTTGCCATGGACAGCATGGACAGCATGGACAGCGGCGGGATGACGGCCATGATGAGGGATGAGGAAGGAGGCTCGGGTGGAGAGGAGATCGCCCCTCCTCACGCACACATGTGCCCCTTCGGCTGCCAGTGTCGGCTCAGGGTCGTCCAGTGTTCTGACCTCGGTCAGTGAGAGTGTCTGTGCTTGTGTGTCAGAGAGTATTTCTATGTGCGTGTATTTGTGTGTTGCGAGGTTTAAACAGCAAAAGAGATGAATGACAGATAGACGGAGCATGACTCAAGCCTTGCATGACCTTCACAGTCTCCCGAGAGTAAAGTCTCCTGTTGGTGTATTGTCTCAGAGAGACGTTTCTTCCCCCAGATGTCTTTGTGGGAATTCAGGTCCCAGACGTTGTTTATAGATACTGGGTGGGACAGAAGGAGAGACTCGCTTTTAGCAGCAGGAAAATAATTACGCAAGAAAAGGAAGGAGGGAAGAGAAAATCCCAAAGATAGAAAGTGATGAAAAGATTGAAGGAGGAAGGCAAACAGAAAGGCAAAAACAGGACACTTTGATCGGAGGAGATGAAAGGTTACAATCTCACATCTGACTTGAAGGAGCTGTTTTGTGCTGTTTTTGGGACGTAGACAGGATGCCTAATATAAACCTCTAACAGGTGGGGAGGATGGAGACAATATTGGGTTGTTTTTAAAGGGGTTTAAAGATGGAAGAAGAATGTCAGGATCCGGATGTAAATGTTTGCATGCATTAGTTCCTCTAGAAAACCCTGTCTTCTGCCTAAGAAAGCATCTACTTCAAAATAGGATTTTTAAGATATTTTTTAAGTTTGTCTGTGACTTTATTTGAGTCATGTTCCCATACAAGCATATGACACAATTTCCTGTTTGTGGATAATATAAGTGCATGCTATTTATTGTTCCTCAGGCCAAATAAATTGCACTTAGTCTTATTTACGGATCTAAAGATTCCTCACATTGCACTGCCTACGTATAAAACTCTAATAACCTGTCTGCGTTTAGACATAATGGTTTTGTCAAATCGTCATTTCACAAGCTCTGTATATTTACTGTCCCTGGTCTCTCTGCTGCGGGTAAACGTGGAAGCGTATAATTTCAGAGATGTCAAGTGCTCATTTAGAACAGATGTATTTTGGCCCTGGCGTCTGTCTCCCCTCGGTGTGCATCCCGGCGTGATGTTGGGAATTTGTTTCGAGGGCCGCTGGGGCTTAAGAGGGTGTGAGGTTTGTCAGTTTGTGGTGAGGGCTTTGAGATTTGTAGCAGATACGGGTGACGCGCTGTGGTTTGAGGTTTAGAGGGTTAAAGGGATTCAGTCCGTCAGGGGGTGGGCGAAAGTTTTTTCCGGTAGGTTTATCATTTATGTGACGTTTGATGTCGACAGATACATTTGGAGGCTTTCAGCTGCCAGCATCCTTGCTCAAAGCTGCAGGTGTCGGCTGGGAAATAAATATTTCATACCGCATCAATTATTTTACTCTGGATTCAAACCTATTTATATTATTTCAGTTCCGGCCCACTGGATGTCTCAGCACTGTGCGGACGTGGTGTGTTGAGAGAGTCAAAGGGACGGCGGAGGGTTTGATCCTGTGTGGTGACATGGAGGGTGTGGCCCAGTTCAGCCGAGCCATATACTGTCTCTAAACTTAGCTCTGGATGGACAGCTCCGCGTAGAGTCCTGCGGGACAGATGTGGTTAGTGTCAAACGGAGTCCCGGTGGGACAGATGGCGTCCTCTCTCCCCATCGGGTCTGGTTGCCTTATGGTTCTCGTCCAGATGGGTTTGGCCTTGGTGGGGACTCCTGTCTGCGCCACCGACCACATCTGATGCACTCATCCACGTGCCCTCTGTGATGTGGCCTGGTTAATGATCACTGGTCGTTGCGTTTGTGAGTGCGCTGACTCACTTCTCCTAGAGATCCCTCACATCGCCAGTATTCCGCTGTGTGCATGTGTCAGGGTTGTGCCCGTCTCTCTTAAAGTCGATGTGTGATTTTTCTGATTCTGTTTTTTAGTCACATCCATTGTGATGTCTGTCGAATGGAAACCAGATTGAAAACATCTGGCGTCCCCATCTGGGATGTCTTGGCACGTGACGCCTCTGTGTGACCTCCATGGTTGTGTCTACGTCCTCCTCTCATTGAAATAATAGAGGTGGAGGCCCAAAGTACCCATTTGAGATTGTTTGGTGGGGTGATTGGGTTTATGTTTAGACTGATCGAGGGTTTTAAAAAAGGACACAGTTACGAATTCTTTTCCATGGTCTACAAACGACATAGAGCTTTCCCATTGGAAATAACCCATTTTTTTAGGGTGTTGGTTCACCCATGGAAGCATTTATTGGAGCACGATTCCCTTCTGTGTTTTTGTTGGTCTCGTCTACAGGTCTAACGGAGGTGCCACAGAATATTCCTCTAGACACCAAGTTCCTGGACCTGCAGAACAACCATATCGCTGAACTTAAAGAGAATGACTTCAAAGGCCTCACTAACTTATATGTAAGAGACACCAAGGCACAGACACACACACACACACACACACACACACACACACACACACAGATTCCTAATCTCTCTCTCAGCATTAAGTCAGCAGAGCTCAGCTTGTATTGGCGTCAGTAGTATGAAATATCATAATGAACCACCGTTTTCTTCAGGATTTAGAGGGTCATTTCCTTTTTCCTTTCCTTTTTTCACCCTCGACCACCCTTTGCTTTGAGAGCTTTAATTGTTTTAAGTTTCAGCCTGGAGCCAAATGGACCAGGAGAGCAATATTTGATTTGGCAGTGTAGGAAACTTGACATTGACATTATACACTCTTTTAAGGTCTGCTCGCCTCATCCCATATCTCCATCTTTTAGCCAGCGCAGGTGCAGAGTCAACCGGTGACGACGAGATCGACCACTTGATCTATTTTAATTCCGTCAAATACATTCAGTAGAGACAGATGTCAGGCTGTTGTGTATTCTGTGTGTTATTTAAGGCTTACTCTTTATTTTCTGACTGTCTTGGGTGCTAAAGTGTTTTCATTTGACCCGCCGTGGTTTCTGTTTTTGTTCCAGGGTCTGGCTCTGAGGAATAACATTATTTCCAAAGTCCACCCAAGAGCATTTGTGCCTCTGAAGCGCATGCAGAAGCTCTACTTCTCCAAGAATCTGCTGACCAGTGTTCCCCCGAACTTGCCGGCCTCTCTGGTTGAGATTAGGATCCACGAGAACCGCATCAAGAAGGTGGCAGCTGGGGCCTTTGCAGGACTGGCCAACATGAACTGCATAGGTCAGAAAAGTCTGATGACTTCCACCAATTCAGGCCATGTCCATGTGGTGCACACCACTGCCTTTGCCACGGTTAGAAAATTAAAGAGACCGTTTTTTTTTTTTTATTTCTTTCCACAAATAATCCCTTCATTTTGCAGAAATGGGAGCAAACCCCATCCAAAACAGCGGATTTGAGCCTGGAGCCTTCAAAGGACTGAAACTGAATTATCTGCGCATATCTGAGTCCAAGTTAACAGGGGTGCCAAAAGGTAATAACTCTGATATTCTAACATATTTACAATTAATTTGTCTTTACGAGGAATAGCTCAGTATTTTGGAAAATAATTCTCATTCTATTATTGATACCATTCTTGTATGTATGCTAAATGTGAGCCTCAGCAGCTAAATATGTTGTATTAATTACATTCATTTGAGAGTTTTAGAGATTTTTGTTAAGCAAATTTTAAACCAGACAGAGGCACGTTTTTCTATTTCCACCTGTTTACAGTCCTTATGCAAAACTGAGAAAATTTGCTGTCATTTGAAGCTTCTTGTTCAACTAAGAGTGTTATCCCTTTTCTCTTCTCACGACGAGAAAACAACACACTATTCTACCAAGTACTTCAACAGCAAACTGAACAGGACACAAAAATGGAATGAACTACTGCTGGAAACATTTAAATCCCACTAGAGCCTCACGCACTGTTGTGTCTTTCTTTCAGATCTCCCGGAGAGTCTTAATGAGCTTCATCTGGACCACAACCAGATCCAGGCTGTGGAGTTGGAGGACCTGCGCCGCTACAAAAACCTGCACAGGTATCCACAATTCAGTTAAAGGATTATTATGTAATATTTTGTTTTACTTGTACATCTCTGAATAATTACTGGGTTAACAAATGACGTTAAAAAGTCAGAGGATAAAAGCCCCGGTGTTCATCTCTAGTTGCCCTGTTTTGTAACACGCGTTAAATCTCACCTAACTTTATTACCACCAAACTTATCAGGGAATGTGCGGGTACTCCAGATAAAAAAGGTCAGCTCAATGTAATGTGCTGTGGCCTTTTTTTCCCACATTTTTACATCACATGTCTCACTCTCTTCAGGTTGGGCCTTGGATATAACCACATCCGTAACATAGAGAACGGCAGTCTGTCCTTCCTCCCCATGCTGAGAGAGCTGCATCTGGACAACAACCGCCTAACTCGTGTTCCCAAAGGCCTCCCGGGCATGAAATACCTACAGGTGAGTCCAGCACGCACACTACGAGCTCCATCTGAAATCGGAAAAGGCTTTCGCGCGAGGCACCGCTCACCCTACGACTTTGCCTCTCCTGCTGTGCAGGTGGTGTACCTCCATGCCAACGCCATCGACCAGGTGGGCGTGGACGACTTCTGCCCACGAGGGTTCGGGATGAAGAGGACGTTCTACAACGGCATCAGCTTGTTTTCCAACCCTGTCAACTACTGGGAGGTGCAGCCCGCAACATTCCGCTGTGTCGGCAATCGTCTGGCTATTCAGTTTGGCAACTACAAAAAGTGAAGGGGAAGGCGAAGGAAATTTAAAGAATGAAAAAAACTTGAGAGATGGAGGAAAGGGGGCTTGTATTTGAGATCATTATCTTTATTATTATTGTTTTTGGAGCGAGATTCGGTGACGGTGAGAATGGGCAATAAACTGATGAAACAGAAAGAGAAGTAAAAAATACAATCACGTAACTTGAAGATTTCTCATTTCATTTCATTTTAATGTTTTGCCATTTGAAATGAATAAAACTGAGGAGAACGTCTGAGAAGATCTATTCTCCCCGATCTAAATTAATGAAAAATGGGAACTTGTGAAGCATTTTCATTCCATATGTTTTACAACGTCGTGCTTATTGTGAAAGATTTCTCTTTTGTATTAACAATTTGGTAATAAGTACTAAAATGAATGAATTAGTGTGTGTGTTCCGATTTGGCACCACGTTGGCCCTGTTTAACTGGTCTAAAGCCATTTGGTCCCTGTGATGAAATGATACTGCATCAATCATTGCTAGTCACAGAATTTGGGGCAATTTCTTACTTTGGGGCATTTACTGAAACAAAAATAAATGCACATAGTGTGGACAATATTTTTCTATTTTACCAGTTCAAATGCATTCCAGTACATATCATGAATGTTGACTGAAGCTCAATAAGTACATTTTAAAAAAATCACCCTCGTCAGTGCCAAACATCTTTGTAACTGAACCACCGGTGTGAGAACTCTATTTTATGCCTTCACTAGATATTATTCTGTTTGTATGGTACTTTAATAATGGAGTTTTTTCCCTAGTTGGAGAAAACTCACATTTGCTTTGCTTTGAGACATTGAAGGCAGTGTGTTCACAAAGTGCTACTAACATTAGTAGTGTCTCTGCATTCTTTTGCACAGTTTTTTTTCCTGTTATGCTTTATCTTTAGGGTGGTTGAAGGGTTACCCTCTTTACATCGGCACCTGGAATTGCTTTATCCAATAGTATTCTGTGTCTCTGTCCTGTACTCTGATAATCTACTGCAAGTGAATAAAGACATTTTTAGCCTGCTGCATAGAGACAGAAGAATACCTGGTGCGCCTGGGTTTGGATGTTGTGTGAGAAATAAAGAAGAAATATCAAAAGTGGAAAACATTTGATGAATTAATCCAAAGGTTTAAGACATCTTTTGGCAACTAGTGGATTCAATCACAGTGAGGGCTTGCGATTATTTTTAAAGGATATTGGCTTGATCTCCCATTGAATTCTAACATATATTTTGGGAGCATTTCATTTGACATCTTTTCATTCAACTTTTTCATTCGGGTCTTATAACAGAAAACATAACTGCAGAAAATAGGCACGATTTCATGCTCTTAGTGGTCTTGTGTTTCGGATTTTCACACAGATTAAATCATATAAACTTGACAACACGTGACAACAAGTAGGCTGAAATGTAGGTAAACATAAGTAAAACTGCACTACTTTATCATAATCATGATTGATAGCATGATCAACATAAACTGCTCCACAATATCTCCATAATTACCTTTTTTAAAATAATTTTTAATTCACGATTGCGAATAACTCAAACGATGTGACAGGTGGGGAGGCGCAATGACACCACGCATCCAGCCGTGCGTGCGCGCGCGCGCGCGTGTGTGCGTGTGTGTGGATGAGGCAACCCGCACTTGACTGTGTTGACGCGGCGATGCTCTTGCGTGTAAAAGCGTTTGCAGCGCTCTCTAAGCAGCTACGGACAGATTTTGCATCCGATGAAAGATTAGGAGGAGCAGGAGGAGGAGGAGCAGGACGAGAAGGAGGAGGAGGAGGAGGAGGAAGAGCGACCACTGTAAGAAAAAACCCGCTTTATTTCGGGTCCGTCGCGTCACCTCGGTTGGCCGCGGCCCGTCGATTCGCAGCGGAAGCCGGGGCCTGGATTTGAGACGTCGCGGGGATGCGCTGGTGAGTCTCCCGCTGCTGCTGCTGCTGCTGCGCAGCTCGTGTGCAGCGGAGCAAATGCATGTGCGCGGATTTAACAAGCGGCCCTCTTAGGGGGCCAGTGATCCTTTTTGGGTGTATTTGTTATTGACACCGTTTTCATCTTCGGTCACGTGTTCGCAGGCACGGGCCCCGACGGCCGATGCTGATAGGCTAATCAGCCAGTGCGGAGGCGCAGCTGCCTCTGCCGCTGCCTGACCTCACTTTTTCGCCTCGGTCCCGTGACTCTGGTCGCGTTATGGTGCTACAGCACGTCGTTGTTTGGGGGCAAACGGGGAACTGGCTCTAACGGGCTCCAGCGTTTCTTCCTTATAAGCCCAGTGGAAATGTCACTGCTGAAAATAAGTCATTCTAAATAAAGCAGCGAACGTGCCATTTGTTTGAAGCTGCCCGTTTGTTGCAGCTTATTTTAGGGTGTTGTTACAGGACTGCACAGTGGTGCTTGGACAAATCTGGACCCTGGATTGTTACTCACTCTTTTACATTACAGAAAGCTTGATGATGTAAGGAGGAAGAGGAGGACCTAGGTGGACTGAGCCCATCCTGGCCCAGGACAGGTTTTAATTAGACCATCGCAATAGCAGGTACCCAATATCTCGATGGATGTCCCGAAGCCGCCATGGTGACAATTACTACTTCATTTTTAGTTTGCTACAATAAAAGCATCTCATCCCTTCCCAGTGACATCTGTGGTCAGGAGGGGATGGCAGTGCGGACTGAGCTTCACCAACACTACTACCCATTTCTACAGATGGACACTCCCCTGCTGGACGCCTGAGCCCGCACCGAGCGCTGCCTCCTCCCCCTTCTCCTTCTGCCTCACCTTGCTCATTGCCCCCCCCCCCCCCCACCCTACCATCCACATCTCCCTGCCCCATCTCCCGTCCTGCTTCCCGCCCATTTCCCCCCCCGAGTTTGAATTTCACGGTACCTGCTACCATCTTACTTCATCATGGCGTGCTACGGACGCCCTCTGGACTCCCCGTGCACGCTGGCCTTGCTGGTGGGCTTCCAGTTTGCCTTTGTTCTCTATTTCTCCCTTGGGGGCTTCAGGGGCCTGGTGTCTGTCCTGGTGCACACCACAGGGCCGGAGTTTGATTATTCCCGACCTCACGATGTCTACACCAACCTCAGTCATTTGGGAGTACCGCCTCCCCCTCCCCGCAACTCTGGCACGGGACCCCCTCCAACGGGACCCCCGCTGAGAGACTGCCGGATCCCTTCTCCACTGCTGGGTGAGAGAGAGCGAGTGGGGTTAAACGCGTGCTCTTTGTAATGTAACACACGGATCTCACAGAAAACACGTGGAGGATTCTACGCTGACGTTTAATATCACTTCTAACGCGTTTTCTTAAAACATTTTTCCCCCAGTTGGACCGGTGTCTGTCCACTTTTCCTCTCCTCTGTCCATGGAGGAGATCATACAGAGGAACCCGTTGGTGATGCCCGGCGGACACTACCGGCCTCCTGACTGCGAGCCGCGCCACCACACGGCGATCGTGGTACCATACCGGAACCGGCAGACCCACCTTCGTGCCCTCCTCTATCACCTGCATCCCTTCCTGCAGCGACAGCAGATCCACTACAGCATCTACATAGTACAGCAGGTCCGGTTGTGTGCAGCATAAGTGGGAGTTTGTGCGTGAATGCAGGTTTAAAAATGTATTGTCTGTTTTTCATAGTGTTATTCTATAGCGTGCGTTGTCTTCCTCTGTCACCAAAGAGGTTTCTGAAAGCCGGGATGAATAAAACCCCCAAATAATCCCATGGCAATAGTTGATACTATTCGAGGTAGCCCAAAGGAAATAGAAATGTGTTTTTTTTAAATGTATTATGAATTAACTATATTTAAAATAATGTAATTGTAATTAAAATTGTTCGGGCATCGATGTTACAGACAAGTTACAGAAGTTACAAACATCTTGACTTAGCAGGCGACAATGTACACAACTGTAACCATAGCAACACAGTATGAGCCCATTTACTTGTGCGTCATGCTCTCTCATGCGGTATTTGTTTTGGACTGAATACGTTCATGCGTCGCTGCGTGTAACCATCTCTCTCTCTCTCTCTGCGCCCGACTCCAGTGGGGCAACAGTACCTTTAACCGGGCCAAGCTTCTGAATGTCGGGGTGCGGGAGGCCCTCAGAGATGAAGACTGGAGCTGCATCTTCCTGCACGATGTGGACCTGCTGCCCGAGAACGACCACAACACCTACACTTGCCACAAACAGTCGCCCACACACCTGTCTGTGGCCATGGACAAGTTCAGATACAGGTAGAGGCAAAGTGTGTGTGTGTGTGTGTGTGTGAGATGGATGTCCTTTCGCACCCGTGTATTTTACTGAGATTAAACAAATGTGCATCGGGGGTTTGACCCTCCCAGGCTGCCGTACCCACAGTATTTTGGTGGCGTGTCTGCACTGACCCCGGACCAATACATGAAGATGAACGGCTTCCCTAACCAGTACTGGGGCTGGGGAGGAGAGGATGATGACATCGCCGCTAGGTGAGGAAGGATAACCGCACAAACTGTAAACTCTGCATGTCAACATGTGAGCTGTGGACGGGTGTTCAGCATCCGAACTGCCCATTCAAGCTTGTACATGTTTAATGTCTATTCTACTGTCACGGATTCCTGTCTTTTCTCATGTTTACATCTGCTGCACCACATGTTTTCCATTTCTTGGTCTCTTCTTTAATCTGTTCTAACATCATCTGTCATCTTCACATCGCCCTCCCACTGATGTGGCTTTGCTTTTTTTTTCTCCCAGAGTGGGCTCAGTGAGTATGTTCGCATGGACTAGCTCGCAGATTTGGGCCCAGGCTAAGTGCTTAACAGTTTTCATTTCATTTCTATGCTGCAGTCCCCTCTGTCCATTTTTCTGGCTCTTTGACTATTTGCTCAAATCTGACAGGGAAAGGAAACAGAAAATGCAAAAAGCTTACACTAATTACATGAAGCAAAACGGTCTCCTCCATTTCTGGCAATCTGTATTTGTGCATGATGTTTGCAACTTCAAATGTGTCATGTACTGGACATGCACAACATTGGTCACACCGTGTTTTGATTGACTTAGATAACTGGGGTGGTGCTCAAGCACCAGAGATGGACAAGGGGAACCGCAGTGTTTTCCACCGCCTATAGACCATAAAAGTATGTTATTCTCATGTCACCCACAATTCTGTTAGTTTCCTTTTTGTTTTTTCTGCTTTTTAGATGTGTTTCTTAGACGCTAGGTGTCCTCTGAGTGAGTGTTGCTTAGCTTTTCTGAAATTAGCATGACCTGCTTATGTGCCAGGTTTTATTGATTCTAATATTATTCTGACTGTGAGCGATAATGTGCTCTTCCTGTTGACCCTTGTTGTGTGCTTCCTATTCAGAGTACGCCTGTCTGGCATGAAGATCATGCGCCCTCCAGTGGCCATTGGTCATTACAAGATGATCAAGCATAAAGGAGACCGAGGCAATGAACAAAACCCACACAGGTACCAGAGGGACACACTTGCACACGCACAAAGAAGAAAAAGAGATATTTTTGCCGTTTTATGAACTAATTTTGATCTAATGTTTCTGATCTGTGATTAGAACGATGGTGGCTTTACAATAATGTATGTTTAATTTTTTTGATTATGATTATGAAAACAGCCTCGTAGCGAGTGAAAATACCTAAACCTAATTGGAGAGTTTTCTCACACTTTTCTCATGGTACATTGTAAAAAAAAAAAAAAAAAGCTTATTGACTTTACTGCAGAGAATTGTTGCTCCTCTCGTGTCCCTCCGTTAAACATGAGGCTACAGCCAGGATGCTGTTAGCTTAGCATAAAGCTAAGCTAACAGTCCAAAGAGAACCTGCTCACTTACAGTGCAAGAAAGCAAATGAACAAACGTCCCATAATATCAAACCTTCAAAAGGTCCAACCTAAAATGAGCACACACACACACACACACACACACGCACACACCAACATGCAAACAAACCCGTGATATTATGTACGTCCTCCTAGATTTGACCTTCTGAAAAGGACCAGACTCAACTGGCGCTCTGACGGCCTCAACTCCCTGACCTACGAGCTCCTCTCCAGAGAGCTAGAGCCTCTCTACACGAACCTCACCGTTGACATTGGAGAAGACCCCCACGTTCCCCTCGGCAAAGCCCCCATCCTAGTGAAAGCAGCGGCGCCTCTCCACCAACGTAGCACCAGCAAGGGCGGGAGAACGACCAGACAGGAGAAGAGACAGGAGAGCAAAGCGGCAAACATGACTGTGGCCAAGCCGGCGGACAGCGTTGACAGAACCGGCCCGGTTGAAGGCAGCAAACCAGACGACGCCGGAGGAGACGGGTGTGGTAAAATAGGACGAGCCGAGTGATAAAAGGACTGCGTCCAATCTGTAGCACAATTGGCAGCCGCTTTCAGGAGAGCAGCGTGAATCGGGCCTGTTTGGGGGTTAGGGGGGGGGGCAAATGGTGCGCTGGCTTTCTTTGCTCAGTGCAGGTGAGGTGTAGTGATGCGACGGATCGAAACGGACCAGCCGTCTTTGTCTTCGGGGGTGCGTTCAGGAGTCGTCAGTCGCTTTATCGTCCACTGGTTATGACTGTGGCTCTACTCACGGACGCACAGGTCTGGTGCTCGTGACTTATTTCGGGGCCGGATGGAAACTGGCAAAAGTTGTACCCACGTAGAGGTCCAAAGCAAACTAAATGAAACTAGACAGCAATTATATAAACCGTGGCTCTTTTCGGTCGCAAGCAACCCATCTGTTACCAGCAGACCTGCAGCTTCCTCCCGTTTGTTCCCCAAAAACGGCTGCTGTCATTCCGCCCAACTTCACGGTGGCTTTGTCTTTCTGTGCCTTCTCTCTCTTATGCGCATTTTCTAGACTGGTTTATGCGCTTTTAGACGCCGAGCTGGGGTTAGTTTTATCTCTCCCGCCTCGTAAGGGCGGGGGGCTAAAGCTGATCCTGGATCAGGACAAATGGTTTGATCCAGGACTGCCAGGATCCAGGACTGCCACTTTTCTATTTGTGTGCGTTGATCAAGTGCTGACCAACTCCACAGTTAACGGACAATTAGGGAGTTTATAATTATGTAGAGAGACTTTATTTGTTTTTTCGAATTTGTTTTACCCTCCTTACAGTCTGGTGCCTCTTTCTCTCTCTCTCTCTCTCTCTCTCTCTCTCTCTTTCTCTGAAATTTAGTTTCTAGACAATCAAATCATATGTGAAGAAAACTGTATTCAACCACATAACAATGTGAGGATGTATTATCATTATGAGAATTGTTACACCTGTCGGATACGCAGAGACTTGGCATGATAGTTGTTGTCTAGTTTGACTATATTCTTGATACAGACCTATGCTTCTGATATTATCTGTGATTTTATAAATTTTCTTTTAGTCTAGTCAAATATGGATAAAAGGCAAATATTGTAGGCATGAGACTACACATGTGTCAGTCCCAGATTGTATTTTAGGTATAAAAACGGTCATAGTAACAAAAAGCACTGTGTATAGATCTAGGTGAACTTTTAACTAGAAGTACTGACGTCTTTAAAGGGGTCTCAGTATACAAAGACCCTGGTGTATCTAAAAGCTATAAATGAATGTCTGCCTATACTTGTCTTTCACTTTTGTATCTTAAAGGCAAGGAGACTAGAAAGAAAGACACATCTTTGTTAGTGAGAAAGTGTAATCATTTTATGAAGGCTAACAAATTAGGACTTGCATGTAAGTAATTAGTGCTGACGGATCAATTGCCATTTGTACGTCTGGCAGACGTTCTGTTTCTGTTTTCATCCATTTGGAATGTGTAATTTTGCGTTTCACTGTTTAGTGAAGGAAGAGTTAATCAGTTAAATTTGGTTTAATAGTAGGATTTATTGCTGCTATTTCAATAAGGGAACTGTGTAATTAATCAGCTCGAAAAATGGCGTCGTTACACACATTGTTTTGTGTTGAGTTTGTCACACTAACAAGTAATGGATTACTTTTGCTATCTTGAATGTATTTTATTTATTAATTAAGCGACTGAATGACCTCAGGGCTGTGTTTCAAAGGTTGAAATGAACTTCTCCATTGAGTGCAGATTATTTTCCTTTTATACCACGTTTCATATCTTAATACTGTGCCTCATGAAATAAGACCATTACTGAAGCGTTGGATTCATACTGCTGGTTATACATATGAGCAGCCTCTAGTGGCACAGGGGGGGGAGTGTGCCAACCAAGAGGAACCAAGTACTGAATGAAACTGCAGTGTTGTGACATGAATACTAATCATAAATGTTGGCCATTCACAGGTTTCAGCCTATCAAATCTTTGCGTTGCTGTGTGTTTTTTTTTTCTCTGAATGGTATCACGTGATCCTGCAACTTAAAGGTGTAGAGACTGTAACTCAAAGTATTTTACTGGTGTTCAGAACCAAAACATTCATGCGAAGTGTTTATGACTGGATATAGTGTAGTATACAAGGAATCTGTGTTTATTCATGATACAAAATTACATGTTACTAACAAAGAGTGCTGTATGAAACAATTGTCTTGAACGGGTAGATTGGGAGAATATTTGGCTCACTTTCTACAACTTCTTTGTACTACATAGTGGTTTATTTGCAGTTTAATAGAGAATATATCCACTGTATATCATATTGCCTGGGACAATGCCTGTATGACATGAAGCAGTGACTCACTAAAAGCTTTTAAAAGACGTTATGTAATCTCAGCAGATTAATCAGCATATTGTGTGTTTACCTGGAGATCGTTCTATATTTAATAAATAGGCTAGTTTTTACAAAGTGTTGGAAATATGTACTGTGTTGAATGCAAATCAAGTAAATGATTGGAACGCCACGAAAACCCATTTTTTTTTATCCTGCGGCGAGTTTATTTTCTGTCATTAAACACTCACATTGGGGAAGTATGAATGTGATCGCTGAGAAGTACCAAAATAGAAAAAATGGGATGTTCATGTATTCGTGACAAATGAGACCTACCGGTATTTAATACGTCACTTATGTGTAGAGAGAGCAAGGACAGCAAAAAATGCCACAAAGGCAGTGAACTATATGACGGACAGCGTTGTTACAGAAAGCAGATAAACATGGACCAATAAATACAATATAATAAATGTGGAGCTACATACACTCGCATACAAAATGTGCTATACATGGACATAAGCACTTGCAGTGAATGCACTTACCCTCCCACGACACTCAAGGCCTCTTCATGAACAGGCTTTGCAAGCAGAGATCACATGCTCAAGTTGGCTGGTAGATTCGCAGACCTATATCATCATCAACACATGCTGTGCATGTAAAACTGCACCAACCTGTTACATCACCCGGCGTAGTGCAGTCCTCTGCGCTCCATGTGGGCATAAAGAGCAGGATCAAAAAGTTGCGTATGAGATCATAGCTATAAATAGACCGTTACCCCCAAGCGCTGTATGCATCGATCAGTTTTATAATCTAAAATTCTGAATGAGTCACCGAGACAGTGCAAAGCCCAAAACTGTATGGACAAAAAGGGCACTAATGCCAATGCCAAGACAAATGCAGACTACAGTCTAACTCGGATAACTAACTAAATAACTCACGTCATAGTGTCGACAAAACCTGAGTGCAGTCCTGTTTTTGTCAGGATTAATATGGATTATTGCAAAAAAGAAGCTCTGTGGCAGAAAATACTCATGATGAGCTAGAAACAAACTACCCTTTGGTTACACAGTACATCAGTAGAAAAACAACGCAAGTTGGACCATCAGCTTAATGGCTTTTACTGTAATGTCCCGAGTAACCTCTGTTATCTGAGCCACTTGTCATCATTAGCTTGTGTTACTGCACTTCAGGTATTTAACCTACAGCATTGTAAGTTTCACAAATGTGAAACACGGTATGTCTATTGCAGTTGATAACAACTCACTAACTGGTTTCCTGTTATTTTGTCCACCCTTGCATGATACGTTGTCTCACCCTTTCCTGTACAAGAGGAATTGTTTTTGTATGTAATCTTTCACAATTGCCACTCGTTCTTAAACAGCAGAGAATACAAAGTGTTTTATAAGCACACGGTGACAGTGAGAACGTCGTGTTGGACATTATTTTATGAGACACCATGGCGTAATATCTTGTGTTAAAGTCGTCACACCCGGGACATCTTTGTGCGGGACATTGTGTGATGCGGTTGCTGTGTGAGGGCAGCAGTGACAGTGTAGTTTGCACTTTCCCTCCAGTAGACTGACACAGTGGCCTCTTGAAGTGACTGTGGCAGGCAGATGCAGAGGGCTGAGACAGCCTTTAGTCACCCCTTGTTACTGTACGGCCTAGGAGACACAAATGACCTCTCACACGCTCAGCAATACCCTCCTAGAGCACATACCAAACACACACACACACGCACACATATTGAGCTATACAACATGGCCGTGCATAAATATGCTGCACAACAAAGACACACATGACGCATGACGTTTTCCTCACAATAATATATATTACATAGTCATATAATAGTGTGTATAAAAGCCTGCAGTACAAACACTTTTTTTCTCTGTGAATTATTGCCACACATCAAGGGGAAAATCTAACATGATTATAGGTCACAACATTTGGTTGCATAATCACTCATAATGTTCTGCTCTAAAAATCCTGACATCGGATATGTAAATAAAAAATGTGAGAGGATGTATCCAGATCCTGCGGCATCGCACGCATCGGGGGCTGAATAATGAGGGGAAAACTAGATCGGCCAACGGGGTCGTCAGGGATGGACCCTCAGCCCCGTCTCATCTCACGGCTGCTCAGCTGCTCCTGTCATCCATAGTTTCAGCCTCAGTGGACAATTCTCTCAGCCGTGGGCCTCCTCTGCGCTCCCAACAACACAGAGATCAAGTGAATTATTTCTGCTTTTGTGGAAGCGTTCTGTGGATATAGGTCACGCAGTCATGGCTCTGAATTCTTTTGGCCAACTAAAGTCCCGTCAACATCCTCCTACCCTCCTGCCCAATCTGACCTTGACATTCCCAGGTGATTTTCCACAGAGGTGTGTGTGTGTGTGTGTGTGTGTGTGCACGCGTGTGAGCCAGCTGCTGCGACTCGGTGTGCTATCCTGACTCGTGGGCCGACATGGACGCGTCAATAATGTCTACATGTGTGTGGATGTTTTAATCAGGTATGAGATGAGATGTGCGTTGAACAAGAATGAGCAGTTGTCTATACATAGGGCTTGCCTGCGGCTATGTGTGCAAGAAACAGAGCAAGAGGGGATGGAGAGCACAGCACAGGAGTGGAGGTGTGTGGTGGTGGTGGTGGTGGTGGTGGGGTGGGGGGAGCAGAATGTGAGAGGCAGAGGGAGGATGACAGAGAAGGGAGTAGGGTGGGAGGGAGAGGGAGGAAGGAGGGTGCAACGAGGGGTATGTGACGCAAGCTAATCGCCTCTGCTCGACGCCGGTTGGCCGCGCAGGCTGCCAGTCAGGGGAGCTGGGAGTCAGGCACTGCTAGGAGAGCAGATTATGAAGCGGAGCTCGACCGGCGGCAGTCTCCTTCCATTGTCTCAATGGCTGCACACGCATTCCTCCTGTGCTCCTTCGCCGCGCTGTCCGCTCTCAGCCGGCCCGGGCTCTCCTTTTCTGAGAAGGAGAATCAGCCTGGACTCTTCTTTGAAGAAGTGCCTAAAATCATGGACAGAAGGTAAATCCGTCCTCTCTATGTCTGTGGACGGAGGAGGGGAGGAGGCGGGGGCGGGGGGAGGGTGACGGGGGGCGGGGGTGTATAGAGAGATGCATGCAGGGATGCTGGGATGCTGATGTGTTCTCTTGTGGTCTTTCTGTCTATCCTTCGCCTCCCTTCCCTCCGTCCCGGTGCCACCAGGGTTGTAGCCTAAACAGTGAACGTGGGTAGTATCGGTGTATCGGACGGAGCTGAGCTGCGAGTCTTTGTTTGTCTCAGTTGTGGACACTGCATTGGACCCTGCTCATCGATCATGGATGGGGCTGTTGACTCTCTACAGTAGTGTTGGTCTGGCAACAATGCAAGCTAATTTAGCCTGGGGCCCTTGGCCTGCAGGAGAAAGGGAAGGACAGAGGATGCAAGAGGGTGACCAGGAGGGAATGTAAACAACAATGGGATAGGGAGGAGTGGAGAGGATGCTTCAGGGACGGTCTGGCGGGGTCTGTTTACCGATGCAGTCATCGAGAGAGAGAGAGAGAGAGAGAGGGACAAAAGAAGGGAATTCTAGCCGACCATGTCTGCATAATGCACGTGCAGTCCTGCAGGTCAAATCTGGATAAAATATGCAGAGCTCCAACCTGGGGACACTCACAACAGGAGTAACAGTGATGAGACTGAATCGGCATCATACAGGGCCTTTTGCTAGCACCAGGTCTTGCCTGCTTACAGACAAATTCACGCAGTAACACCGTGCCAAAGCCATGTAAGGCTCTTGAAAATTTGCCATGCAACGTTGCTCACTATCCAAAGAGCAAGTGCTTTAAAGCCATAATGCGATGCAGCTTCTGACGGAGTGATCTCTAATCATTGTTCATGACTGGCCTTGTTGTTTCACTTGCAGGATAGTGATACTCTTCGGAGAGTGAAAGATTATTGCTGACATACTTTAATTTATTGCAAAAACAATATGACCTGTACAAATGTTTGCCAGTGTAGGGCACATTTAGAATTCAATATACAAAGACTCCAGGGATTGCTCTCGTTTCAGCTCAATCTGGTGTTTGTGAAACACCGACAGATCCTAGTCTTAACTTTTTGTCACAGTCTCTCCGATGGCGAACGGCTACCTTGATTTCTCCTGGGGTTTCAAGCCTTTCCCAAGGATCAAACTTTGTACGTAACTCCTGTAACATGTAACAGTTGCAGTCCCTGCTCACCGCTGACACAAACCAATGAGCTGTTACATAAGATGAGCGTTTCGTTTAAAAGGCCTCGTGAAGCTGCAATACATAGGTTAGACATACAGCAGGAACGGTAGGGTGAGTTATAAGCCTCTACTGCTAACAGACATGGGACTGCAGACTGATGATGAAGATAAAATGTTCAGTAAGCTTTATTTATATGACATGTGCAGTGGTACAACATAGACACAACTGAAATATTGGAAATGTATTAGAAATACTACCCTTCTACTATGGTAGAAAAATAAACATTTTTTTATGATGAAAAAGATCCAAATATGAGTAGAGATAAGGGGTCCAAATTGTCATTTATTAATTACTTCACTTATCTGGATGTCCATCAACAGTACAGGTAAAGAAAGAGAATAAGAGGGAAAATAATGTAACACAATTTTGTAACACAATTTTGCTTTAGCTCACAGTTGTTTGCAAATCTAAAATAAATGATTCGGATGTTTGTGAGCTTTTTCTTGCTATGAAGATAGCATAGAATAAAAATGGATGTCACACAAACACATTTTGTAATGACTTGTATATATTCAAGTCACAAATTTGAATCACAATACAATTAAACTGGCCTAGTAAACTATTAGATATGGTCCAATTGCTGTAGCCCTCTGCAACAGACTCACATTATATTATACCATTCACATAATTTAATGATTATGTGAAGGATATAATAATGATCTGATCCCTGACGCACTTCCAAGAGACTGAATGGGGTCAGCACAATTAGTACAGATCTATCCTCAACTCGTTCGAAAGCTTCAGAATGATATTGAAGTTCCGGAAAGTAAAAGATGCTTTAAAACACAAACTGCATTGCAAGATTTACTAATGCGCACTTTAAAGCGCAGTCAAAGAGATATGTTTCTTGTATCTTTTTATCCAT
This sequence comes from Apeltes quadracus, assembly GCA_021346845.1. Lineage (NCBI taxonomy): Eukaryota > Metazoa > Chordata > Actinopteri > Perciformes > Gasterosteidae > Apeltes > Apeltes quadracus. The sequence continues at coordinate 7,801,815 of CM037928.1, read as the reverse complement.
CGCAGTGTATACTTAATACGTTTTTAAATTGATCTTAAAACTGTTAAACACAAACCAACCTAAATATAGACACAGACCAGGTCAAAGCAAGGGATTGCCAGTAGAAGATGCATCAGTGATCCGCCTTTAAGTGAAGATTAAAGGGTATTAAACCCCACCAGCTAGTTGGAAGAATATACATATATTATTTATTGTTATTTAGTGAGAAAATATCAAGGAAAAGGGGAGTAGTTATAGGTTAAAATGTTTGTGACGCCATGTGTGGACCCAGTCATGATGTTACTGTGTCCCCACAAGCACGGAGGTATTTGATCTCAGAGGCCCGGGAAGATTCACAGAACTATAGCGCTCCAACCGGGGTCAAGTTTCAGGCGCAATCAACGCTACACTAAAAACGGCACCGCAGGTGTGGCTGGCGTTTTAGTAAACACCTAAAGCTTAATCTGCACTAATAAATCTATTAATAGGGAAGTACCTGCACCGTGGGAGTAAGACACAATTTGTTAGGAACAAACTAGCTAAACCCAAGCATGGATTACTTTTTAATGGATAAAATTGTAATTGTATTTGACAGATACCACAAAAATATTAGTCATGGGGATTAACATAAACTTTGCAAAAGGTGTTCACCCTGTATGCAACATTGGGAAATACAACAGACCCAGCTATGAAATATCATGTTGGCATAATATTAGGAAATACGAGCACCAAAGTCTGACACTCATCAATATACTTGATATACAACATAATTTATATACTATCAATATACTAGATGGATCTAGTGCTTTAAAGGAAAATGTAAAAGCTTTCAGGTCCAGATTTTAATACTCAATATGTGTTATTCTAATATTTCTAATGAAAAAAAAAAAACTGACTATGTACCCTACAAAACTATCTATTGCTCCCTAGCACTGTATCCCTGTTTTAAGATGTCTTAAGGCCTTGTTGGTCTGATCCTGGTTTAGAGTCTCAGTGGCTCAGCACCCGTGGCAGCAGAGGAGAAGAGGATATGGTTACATGTTAGTGGAGCAGGCACCACACCTCCTCTCTGCTCAGCAGCACAGGGCAGAGGCATCCAGTCTACGGGCCGGAACCAGGACGCCCAGTGAACCTGGTTTATTAACCGAGGTTGTGTCAGTGGCAGAAAAAAATATCTCAATGCCGTCAATATTTAAAAGCAAGACACTTACATATCCAAAATGAACTGCAATGGTAACAGAAGTTGTAACAATTGGTTCGCTCTTTTCTTCTGTGCATGTTTGTGCACACATATTTAGGGGTATACATGCAGAGGGAGCGAGGTGAGCCAAGGAGTGGCTCTGGCATGGCTTTGATTATATAAAGGGCCTGTTCAGCACCCGGGCACCGTGTGACAGGCTGAGCCAATGACGTGTCCGCAGCAGTCCTGGGTTGCTGACCTCGCGAAACTGGCACAGGAACTAACGGCTGGGCTTTAGTTAGCACTCGTGCTCGCGCAGACTCCTCTGGCTCCTTGCAGCCAGCTGGGGCCTCGGTGCAGAGGAAGGAGTGCTTATTCACTTGTGTTTGGGATGGGCTGGGGTAAAGGGAGGGAAAAGGGGGAGGGGGGGGGGGGGGCATACGCAGCGTGTTTACAATGACACAAACAGTTTTTAATCACTGAATCGAGCTGTGCAGTGCTTACTCAAATCCATGTAAATGAAATATGATACTATTGTCAAATCGTGAAGTTATGACATAGTATATATGTATATATATATACATATATTTATACGTATATATTTTTTCATATGTATGCAGGTGATGAGTGAGCACCGTCCTAGTAACCGTGATCCTGCATTGAGGTTTTAGTCGCAACTGTGCTTTTGGAAGCTCTTTCACATACAAACACGTCTACCCAGAATTCACCTGGGAAAATGTACATTTTGGGATTCATCATGAAAGTAAAAAAAGTAAATATTAAATGAAGTGTGCCAGCATGTGCTTTCATCACATAGCACAGGTAGTGTCTGGGTTGAAGAAGTCAACAAATGACCGCATAGTACCTCCCCTTATTCATAATAATAAGTGGAAGTATATATTTTCTACAGACCTACTGTCAATATCATCGTCTCAACTGTATTGAAGCTTCATTGATTCAGTTTGATTTATTGACCCACCCACATTACTCTACAGCTCTGTGATGGGTGACCTGAAACAAATGCAAAATCACAACTGAACATGAAAGGGGCAGCTTGGTATCATGAACAAGTTCATGATACCAATGAACTTGTCTTAGAGCAGAATGTTACCCTTTGGATAAAGCGGTCGGTTTGTGTCCTACGCGCTGGGCTCTAAAAGTACGTAAGGCCAGCTGGTAACATTTACACAACTTTAAATAACTGACCTAACACTTCTCCATTTAAAATGAGCTGGATTAAAATGGTCGTGATCCACTTCCTAATCGACTGGATGGTTGGACAGTATGTCACGGTGCAGCTGTTTTAATTAATTAGCAATTAAACTCTTTGCGAATAGCAAAGGCTGGGACATCATGTCTTAATCACTTCATCTCGTTGGGGACCTGTGTCCCTCCATATTTGCGCTCCACTGGACCTGGTCTGTGCTTACCACTAATCCAAATCCATCTCACATTAAACTACACAATATTCTCAAGGTGGAAACTAACCCAGACGGGTAGACAGGTGCGTCAGGCTGCTGGAGCTGTCTGACAACCTACCCCAAATCTCTAACTAATGCCTTTTCATCTGCAAGCTTCTGCCAAGGTTTGCTGACCTTGTTTTGATCTTTTATTACACTACCCAATCCGAAACTATAGGTTGTGAGAGTGTGAGAACTCGATAGATTCTTAATCACTTCAATTGGAGAAAAAAAAAGTAGACAGCTGTGGTGAAGATATAATGCTTTTCATCCATGGAAGAGTCTACATTCTGGGCCTGGTGTCACAAATCCATCGTTTCATTGAATTGGACCAAAATCCAATCCAACATTTTGAACATTATTGAGCATTAAAAGAAAGGAGAGAAAGAAAATGGTGTCAGATACTTTGCCACAAGTCCCCTTGAAATAATGCAAAGAGAATAAGAGAAAAACGTTGCCATTACCAACAAAAAAACAATGATGTTACGAATTGATGTCACATGGTTGTACCTTCTGGTTTGTGGAGTTAAGGAATAATGTTATACAAATATAGATTGTTGTCCAATTCCTAACCCTTTTTTTTTCTTACAAAATGTGGGTTGGAGTTCATAAATCACTGAACTAGAGTGCAGTAAATGGAGCAGCTCCGCTGCTGTCTCCCTCACAGGAACAACGTGTGAACAGTACTTCATTACAGTCGTCAGAGCTATTGAGCGGCTTTTGTGTGTTTGATAAATATTCAGGTCATCTTCATTTTATCTCATGTAGCTACTATGAAGGCTCTCCCTACAAGATCACAGCATTGCTATTCATCTGAAGGTAACAAAGATAAAGATCAAGGTCCTTACAGATATTGCCTTTGTTGTGCTGCAATTCCCAAATTGATTTTTAACTTCTAATGACCACAGCTGATGAACAAACAAACAAAGTAATTCCTGAAGTAATTCCTGTCGACTCGACAGAATGCAGACGTGTATTTTCTCACTCCCGCCAGATTCTACGGTTCGCCTTTGACACGTAGCCAGTATTATTGGCTATTGTAAGAAGATAAGCAAGCCAGATGTTCACCGGGGACAGGCTTAGTTGACCATCACATCGTGCAAAACTGGCCATGTCAGCACCGCCCTGTAAGCCCATGGCTGACATGTGACGTCTTTGATTACCGTTAAAAGGATCAGGATTAACCTCAAGAAGTTTATAGCTGTACATGGTTTAGTTACGCTGAGAGGTTCGCAGCCACGGCTGACATGTGATGACGGAGGAAGCGATCCACCCTCTTTCACTTATTTGCACTATGTGGGTCGGTTCCACATCAACGGTCGCTTATTTAGTAACACAGATAATTGTGTTCCTGCTTCACAGACACAAAGAAAACCTCAAGACTGATGTGAAATTCTCGAGGCAAAGTCTTATACTGGGTTTATAGGTTTATACTGAGTGCTCTGCTCTGTGCCTTGTGCAGTCCAATGTGAAAGCAATCCTTTAAGGATCATTCAGAATATGCTGCAAAATGTGTAATTTAGTAGTAGTAGTTGTAGTAGTTGTTGTTTGTCCCTCTGATGACTGCACCTGCATCAGTACACAACAGAAGCCTCGTGTACATTATGGAGCATTATCGAAAGAAGGAAACCCCTTTTCTCGGCCTGTTGTGATCAACCACGCCTCATTACCTCTTTTTTTTTTTACAGCAAAGAGAACCCCAAACAAGCAACAAAAGTCACATCAAGTAAGTAACAACTCCGGTGTGACACAAGGCCTGATTCAATCACTCCTGCCATGTTTATATTGAGGCTGATGTGTTGGAAAGATAGGACTCACACTGCTGAGGTGTCTGCTCCGACGGATCCAGATGCGTTGTGTTCAGGCTCTTTGACAAAAAGCAGACAGAAATATAAAATGGAGACTTTCCTTGAAATGATTATATTCTGATTGCCAATGATGTGCTTCTGAAACAGTATTTGCAAACATGGAACAATACTACTGTAACTGAAACAAACTGCTGATGAGTCACTGCGATGACGCAAAGCTGCTGGAAATAGAGCCTGAGCACCGAGTAGTACGCAGGAGCTCCCTGTGTTCGTGTGTGTGTGTGAGTCTGCAGCCCGAAACGAGTGTGAAATTGTCTGAACTTTTATGATAATGTTGCAAAGCTGCATTGCAGCATTGCAATCAGCTTAATGTGTCATGCTGATATAATCTTTCACGGTGCAGTAATGTGCGTACGTGTTTTCAGGTCAGGATGGTGGGTATGGCTTGGAAAGTGAAGAGGTTATTCTGACGCCTGAAGATGAAAACCCACTTAGGAGAATACTGCAGGTACACACACACTCTCGCCTCTCCCCTCACTATCGCCACCATCAGCCCTTTGTCTTCATCTGCCCATACAAACGCGCACACAGACACACATCGGGATGCACACAAACAAAGGACAGCATACTCACTCAGCCACGCTGTTTGACCTTGGCTTGGGGAAATGGTGTTGGTGGCACATATATCCTGGACACCCACACACATTAGAGCGCTCAGACGGAAAATGCGTTGAAATGATGTGCTGTAGCGAATGATGCATTCAGGCACTACATGGATTCACCAATTCGATTTAGGAGAGGTTGATTCGCATCAACCTCTCCTAAAATCCCAGATTCATTAGTGTAGCAGTTCAAATGTTTTGTTTCATCCCTCACATTTCCAAATACTATAAAAAAAAACAAAGAAAAAGATAATCACTTCATAGCCACTTTGACTGCCACTTTACGTATCTTGTGAAACAGACTAAAAGGTTAGAAGGGGCTGTTTCTATCTGCACGGAGCAGAAATGCAGCATAACAGCTCCCACACTATTATATGCAAATTCACAGAGCTTTTCCACAGAGTCGACCACACGGCTCCATCCTCACATCAGATTAAGTGGATGTTGCAACGCGGAACATTTTAAGGTCAGAATGACAAGCGTAAATTGGCCTTTTTAAAAATTCGGACTCAGTAAATGTTACCAAGCAAGCTTGGTTTGCAGTTATAAGGAGCACATTTAGATCCGTTTAGTGATGATACATACAGGTTGCGTTGTAGTACAAGACACATATTGAGGAATAAAATAACTTGTACAGTGGCTTGATCCTCTGACATTTTCCTTTCTGGGCTGGATTCCTACATTTGCCTCTTATGTGTTTCTAACAGGTTTACCAAGTTTGAGCTCAACTTAGTGACGACAAAATGTATTTATTCAACAGCTAGATTTTGGAGGTTTTCGAGTATCTTTATTTCTCCTGTGCTTAATTCCACTCTTCGTGTGTTTTTCAGCCTTTTAACTGGCATCAGCCAGGGATGTACCACAGCAAGAGGAAGCTGCTCCAATCGCTGCTGGGGCCTTATGGCCCACTGAGCGTGTCTTACAATGGGAAGACCTGCATTCTGTTCAAGGCAAAGCGCCTGGCAATTCGCTACAGAAACCAAACTTTTATTGACCTGACTGAGAAGGTCTTTAGCACAAACTCACCCGTGGACACTAAAGGCTCCATCTGCACCAAGGAGAAAGCTACGTAAGTTAAGGCTGTGGACAGACAGGTTTTTAATGAATTGTTGCACTAATGACCAAACCCGAATGGACGTATTTGGTATATATCGCATACAGCTTAAGATCACTTCTTATTAGCATAGCTTTGATTCTACTTCAATTAAATACAATATTGTCATGGATGTGACAAGGAGAATTACTGAGACATGTAAATATAAACTACATTAACTAAGAAACTGTGGCTAAGTACGCTAATGTGAACAGTGAGACCATAATACGTCTAGTATTCTCTGTGATGAGTTGAGTTACTGTGCAGAAATGGATGTTTTAAAATATTCGGCTTTTTTTTTTACCGCAGGCTTTCATTAAGGTTTGGTGATGTGGAGGACCTGCGAGGTCTAGTAATCAGGTAAACGCATATGCAAATATTAGAATATCATCGGACGTCATATCATCTTAAACTAACTTACCACACTGAGCCATTATTGTAAATGCATACATGTGACCTGTGTGTGCAGCTAACTACAGTGCTTCTTCCGCCAGGCTTCAAATGTCAAACACTTTCTACGAAGCAGCTGGTCAAAATTGGTTCACACTAGACAGTGTGCACATCCACTACAACTGGACCCAGGAGGCCACGTTTAACGCCAGCGAGGTCTACGCTCCGGCCACGTCGTCCTACCATTGCCAGCACGTCAGCAGCCTGCACAAATACGACACCCTGCTGGTGCCCAGCTCCCACACGGACACGTCCGCTAACTGGCACATCACCTTCACTGATTTCCAGGTACACTGTTGCACAAGTTGCACAACTTTAGCGCCGCTTTCGAGAATGTGCCCGTATGCCTGTGTCACGCCTGTTGGGCTGCTGGCGTGTGGTCAGTCTCTTTACCGTCTGTTTGGCAGTTTTACAGTCTGTCTGTTTAGCCATCTGCTAGACTGTCTCAACCTGTCCATCTGCCCAGGGTCTCTGTGAGGGGTCAGCCAAGAAAGAACCGGTTGCCCTCTCTGGTTAAGCCTAATCCTATCTCTCTTTGCCCTTCCAGATCCAGGCATTTAATGTACAGTCGGACAAGTTTGCGTCGGCCAGCGACTGCGCCACTTTTCTGACGCCCGCCATCCTGATGGGCTTGGTGACGTCTCTGATCCTGCTCCTCGTCTTGGCCTACGCCCTGCATATGGTGGTACACCTCAAGCACATCGACCGCTACGAGGAGCACAAAGCCACCGTCTACTTTCCCCGTAGTCCAGAAGCCGAGTTGCCAGACAAGAACAGCCTGTGAAAGAAAATGGAGAGCCGGAGAACGACAGGAGAGAGGGAGGGGGAAAGCTAAGAAGCTAGGCAGAGGGGAGCGCAAGTGAATACAAGAGTGAAGAAGTATCCTCCACAGAATATTTGTTCAACAAAATGACAACTTTGCCTGTTCATAAACCTTGTACATTTTAACTACTTTAAGTAAATGCAGACCGTGGATGGATACTTTTTCTTCTCTTCTCTTTGACCTGCATCATGGCATCCAGATTTTGAATGAAGCCTTTGGATGTTCCAGCATCTCACTGAGAGATGGTTCATGATCCTGATGTCAAAGGTCAAGGACAGTCCCCGGGAACCGAGGGGCAAGGGCATATACAGGACTTTACCCCAGTCAGCCATCAGATGCTTATTGTACGTACGTATTACATGGCTTACAAGTGTCAGATTACAAGCTTCCATCACACACATTGTCTTTCCAGCTTTCATTACAGTGTACTTTGTCTGATACCGCTGCAAGAATTATATACTTCAAACAGTCAGTTTTATAGCTGAAATAGCCGTATTAGCTGCATGCCATACAAGGCTGGTCTATCTGGGCTAGTACAGTGTTTCCTAATAATAAGGATTACACAGAGTCTTGCATGGGTTGCAGCTTAAAATGATTAAATATGGCACAAAGCAAATAAGCTTGAAAAGCTTTTGAGTGAAAGCAAAGAGAACTGTTGGGAACCACCGGCGAAGCATCTGGCTGGAAGGAAATGGACCAGCAACATGGAGTCTCTCACCCCACCCCTGAACAAAGACTGCTGCTTGGGACTTAACTGTGAAATTGCTTTTTGCAGACCGCAGGCCAGATAAAGGGGGGCACAAACTAGCACAACATTGGTTAGCTCCTAAGGCGCTAACAAAAAAACTGTCAAAGACTACACAAGGAACTATGCTGCACAAGACTGCCCCTCTGAGGGCAAGGCGGGAGAGCGGATCTTGCAATGACTTAACGTCCTCAGAGTCAAGCGTCTGGGAGGCCATGGGCCCTCCGTCCACACCACTGGGTCGGACTGCCAAAGCGAAGCTGCATTGTAGTTTAGAGACGGAGGGAGACCGTGTGGAAATGAACCGTTACAGCTATGTACAGAACAAGAACACGTACATGTACAGAAGTGTCACTCTGCAGAGGTCTTTTTTTTTAATATACAATGTAATCATGAAATACTTGTAGGTACAGGATGACAATGCTAATCCTCATAACCAAAAGGATAGGATGTAGATACATTAAGATCTCTATACGATCATAGCTGTTTACTATCTTCAAATATTGCACAACTAATAAAAATAGGTACCAGTAAGACATTGTGCGATGAGGATGCGTATGATTTTTTTTTACAAAGTATAAACATTACATTGTCTGTCTACTTGTTTTAAGCTGGGCCAGACAATGCAAGGTCAAGTTTCCTCCAACTGTAATTGACAGTACAAATTCTTACCATAGACGGACGATACTATGAATGCCGTCCACCCACCAGGACTTATAAATGCCATTATTATCCCAGAAGTCACACTAGCAGCAGTAACAGCATCAGTGAGTCATTACTACAGATAAAAAACATTCCGCATGACAGTAAATAGATATCTTAACATTCGATATGGCAATTCTGTCAATCTGTAGCAGTGTGAAATGTGTTCTTTGGTCATAAATGTATCCTACAAACTATGGAATGAGCGGAGGCGGTTTGTCCAGACACCAACTGATGTAGATTGAACAATAAAGGGTAATCAGAGGAAATGTGTGCCGCGTGTAGATGTTAAATTGTGTTTTATTGCATACAGGGTCACACAAATCACATATTTTTCCCAGTGTCCAGTCTGTATGCTAGCTCTTTCCTCCTGAGTGCCATTTTATCTCTCCTCTCATATTCCCCCTGATCTAAAATGTCAGTACAGTTTACCTGCCGGCACCGGGCCAATCGAACAGTTTCAGGAACACTTCATAGGCAATAGGCCAGTTAAAGTTGTACTCTTTAGCTAGTCATAAGGATGTCACCTGTGTCACACAGGTGCACCCTACAGTCAAAGACTCGGCATTAGCGGGCTAGTGATATTTTAGCAGATATGTTATGTAGAACCATTAGCCACTGACATTTTTTAAAAAGTACTATTTTCAGTTGTAATTTAGTAGTCGGACTGAATACTAAATTCCTAAGGCGAATCTGAACAGCCATGTTGTTCTCTTAAATTCTTATTTTACGGAGAGATGCCATAGACAGAGATGCACGTGTCATGCGTCGACATCTAGTGGCTTCAGCTAGAAACTACCGCTCGCGCGTGGAACTCGGAAACCAGGAAGTGGCAACGCGTTTCAGTAATATCATTACTTTTTCACAACCAGAGTAAGATGAGTGGAGAATAACATTTCGGGGGTCCGGCAGTTTGCAGTCGACACGGAGGTGTGTGAAGACAGCAAAAAAAAAAGACGCCATCAGTTAAGTTCACCCAATGGCTGCCTCTCTCGTTGCGTCCTGTGTCTAGGATTTTCAATTGACGTCCCTTAAAAAGCTCTCTCATGAGCAAAATTCAAATCGCTCTCTTAAGCCAATGTATCCCTAATTTTACATTAGTTGTTAATGGACATGGTCCATAGTTTTAAACTATAATTCACCTTGCATTAAAGATGGCATCACATTGATATTGAAAACCCTCATCTACATAACTACGCCTGCAGAATGACCTCATCCTCTCTGAGTGACACTTCGAATGGGTCTACTATTAATCTGTGGTGGATATGAATGTGAAAATCAATGTGATTTAAAAAAAGTTTTTTCTACCCACTACTGCCTTTTACTTTGCCTCCGGTCCATCCCTCATACACCAAATACCTTTTAAAAACATACTAATTTGTATTGTCAGCAACATAGTTCAGTAAGTAAATTGTTGTATATGATCTCATCACGGGTCGACCTTGACAGTGGCACAGATTAAAGACTATTGTGATTGGTTGTGAGACTCCAATAAAGGTTAACTTATAAATGCACGCGCTAAAGATCAAGATAGTCAGGAATGTGTGCTGCGATGAACAAAATGTTCATTGTTCACATGTCGTCAAATCCGGGGCCCGATGCTTTTACAGTGTCGTTTGTGTGTCAAAAAACATTTAATTAAAAGTTGCAACAAAAAGAAAGTTTGTCATTTGTCGAATTCAAACATTTTGGGTCCATAAGATGCTTGTCATACAGGCCACAATGTAGGAGAGGGACCTGCTGTGTATTTTTCTAAATGTTGTATGGAAGCTTATTGTCGAGGCAAAGTCCTTAAGATTTTGTCCAGAAAGAATTAGGATACATCTCAGACACAACTGAATAGTTTAGTTTGATGAGAAAATAAATTAATATTTCTTTTGTTTTGAACCAGTTGACTTAAAGGATTTTGCTGACAGCATGTCTCAAATAGTTGTATTTAAATAAACGTCACACATAAGAAAGTGTAACTTCACACAACATACTCTAGATGGCAGTGTTTGCACGTGTCACAGTCACTTTTGGCCGTCTCTGGGTACATTGTAAAGGTCAAAGGTTTTTATTGTCATTTTTGTTATACAACGAATATGTCTTTGGTAACCCTAGGTCAGCCAGTAGCAGTAAACAACAATAAACAATGTACAAGATAAAGATACACAAAATGAACAAAAAGGTTACCAAAGGAAATATCTTAACATTCGATAAGGCAACATCGTTGCCAGTGTGCACCATGCAATATCACATCACAAGCTAGCCCAGCTATTTCCTCCCAAACCAGAGGCGTGGAGAAAAAAAATGATTGTCAAATAATCTGTTTACCCTATTTCTTAGCTTTGATAGCTTCAATGCCAAAACTAAACATTTGATGAGAAAATCTGTGAGAAATGGTCATTGCTTCATTCCTTTGCTTCAATATGTTCCGTCTTTAATCCTTAGCATTTCTGCTAAATAGAATTTACCATTTTAATGATCTCTGTGCCGTCCTCTTTGTTTACATTTCTTTTTACATTGCCGGCCTCCACACTTCCATGGGTGCCCCCGGTGTTTAACACCACATTGCCATGAGTTGTGGATAATTCCCACAGGCAAAAATTTGCAGAAATGTGGACTTACGGCAAGTGTTCATAAAAGGCCCAAAATGTCTGCGAGAGAGCCCATGAACTGGTGGGACGGCCCTAAACCCTGATGGACTTTGTGTGAGTCTGTGAGTGTGGAGATTGGAAATGGGCCTGGGACATGAACACGAGAGTCATGTTTAGTGTTTGTTGCTAATCTCCCCCCGTGCAGAACTCCGGAGCGAGGATCCTCGGAGTACTCCAAGTTGGGGATGCTGACTTTGTGGCCGCAGCCTGTGCACAGAAAGATAGGCGCGTCTGTTTTATATGTAAAGCTGCCCGCCAGTAAGCATCAGGCCCGCCGGGTACTCGGCACAACTCCTTTGTTGCAGCCAAACTGTGGCAGGGTCCCACTGTCTAAGCTGCTTTGCATTGTGGAAGCAAAAGAGATGGGAAGGATACAAAGGCTGGAATCGGATGCTTTTTACAGGATGGGGCCTGAATGGTTGGTGAAAATCAGAGACTGAACTATGCTCCACCCTTTTCCCAGTTTTTCTTCAATCCTTTTTGGTTCTTCTCTTCTTACATTTCTTGTTTGGTCTGCACACTGTGGTGAATAGTTAGCGATAATATTGCTGAGCCATTCTGTGCCAGGGATTATCCTGCACTGTCAATCACTGATTGGCCCAACGGGGCACTTTGATGTGCGTTAGGACTGTTGACTATTAATTGAACATCACAGTTAAGCCAAGAGTTGCTCATCCTTTATCAGCACAGCCACAGTGAATGGCCTCATTTTACTCTCTTGGGCATGTTATCATTGCAAATGAGTTGGTTATCAACAAGACAGCCTAGGCTATGGGGCTTAAACAAATAAACATCCCAAGGCTGGATCAGAGGAGTTCCACTCTGTGCTGCTCTACAGATGTGTTGCCTTGTTTGATGAACATACATATATTTTGTTTTGGTTTCTGGATACATATTGAGTGCTGTAGAAATGAGCATTCGCTGAAAATAGGTTGTTTTGACCGTTGTGCCATGTGCTCGGGCTTTCGAAAGAAGCCAACATAAGGACTGAAAGTATAGGCTGTATTCTCACTTGATTTGCTGGGTAGCACAATGTTGGCAAACTAATGGGGAGGAAGCAGATAGTGACAAAAGAGGTGAGCTATCTGTTCCATCGCACTGTAATTTCCGGTAACATGCAGCATGACCCCGTGCAAACATTTTGCCTTTGAAGAATGACTTGGAAGAAAAAAAAACAAGCACACACACACACATACACACACACACACACACACACACACACACACACACACACACACACACACACAAAAAGGTTAAAATTAGATTATATATCTGAAATAAGATGATAGATTGGTGGGGAAAATATAGGAGGGACAGAAAATTATAGCACAGTGTTTTTTTTCTTTAATTGTAAGGACTGGGAAATGTAAAATGGAATGAAATGCTTTGGGCAAATCAACCGTGAACATGTTGTGAATGCAGAGCACTTTAACACCATTTATAATCTACTACACAAAGTAATGCAAATACCACAGACGTCATTGCTGGCTGTTATTTCTCCACATAATGAAGCCACCTCTCCCGTCACGTCTTTTCTTTCAGGCAATCAGACAGCTGCCTGAATCGTTTCACGCAGTTTGTTTGATGATGGAAAATAAAATTGGCAAGTTTGCTCCCGAATGCAAAAATTGGACTGTTGACACAGTATGCGCATTGGATTTTTAAGTAGTTAGTATGGAGAGGTGAAGTTTTGTACCTTTTTGGTGACCTTTTGTTGGAATAGGTGTGTGTAGTAGTAAATGGGAAGTCAAATAGTGGTTCCTTTTTGGCAAAGGGACAAAGTCTTTGCTGTTGGCTACTCCACATATACTCTATTCCGAAATAAGGTCCTGTTGTGGTGAACTGGAAGGGGCGGGACTTTGTCTCTACTGCTTTGCACATCCAACAGCTCTCCTGTCTTCCTCACATTTCTCATCTCTTGCTTCCATAGTCTCCCTTTCCACCCTTCTATTTTTAGGTGTAATGCCGTTAATTATGCATGTTTTCGTAGTGCATTCAGTATTACTGTCGTTTAAGATGTGCATACACAACTCTTGTGTTGGGACCATGTAAACTAGTGTGGGCCATCAGAAGAGACACCGGATGGATGATCATGCATGTGTACAGGTTACATATGATCTTGTTATACTCTACAATTGTCTGCTTACGCATCAGATTCTTTTAATTATCTAGTCTTTGGTTCCTGACTGCACTTTTTTAATAAGAAAAATAGTGAAAACAAAAAAGATAGTAAATAAATATGTAAAATAATTGCTTAAAAAGGCAACGTGGTTGCCAGTGTGCACCATGCGATATCACGTCACAAGCTAGCCCGGCTATTTCCTCCCAAACCAGAGCCGTGGAGAGCCGAGCTGTTTTGCTACCAGGATGGCTCTCACCGAAGACACACAGATTATATGTCCTGACAAATCGTCCTCTTTCTCTGCCTCGGTCATCCCATGCTCTGGTTGCTTTCAATTTACTGGCCTGTCTTTCTGTAGCAGCTTCTTGTTTCCCTCATTTACGCGTAAGCCTTTAAAATGAAGATGGTTCCCTCCTGTCTCTTCCAGTGTCTGTCATTGTCTTCCTTTCACCTGTATTTTCCGACTCCACACTTCTTTTCTTCTTGCTCTCCGCTTCAAACTCCATCTGCCCTTTTCCACCTCCTCTACGACCATCCTGGTCCGTCCTCATCCCGGCGCTTCGTTGTTTTGATATATGACCTAATTACTTGGCTAATTGAGGTTCTTGTAGCTGCCACACAGATGGTGGTGAGGAAATATATCTGGTCGTCTCGCTGTTGTATGTGGAGGTCATGGTCATGGGATTGTTTGCCAAACATCCTCTTTCTCTGCTCAGCAAGGCTTACGGTTTCCCTCTCATCACAGAAAATGTGCTTTTAGTCACTTATATTATACCAATTCTTACCATAACAGTATTCCTGTGTTTTTGTTATACTGCATGGTACAGTAATTTGTTGTTCATAAATGGCTCAATGTTCTGATTCTTATCTCCTGAGAAAAGGGAAATGAATGGTGTATAATTGCTTTTAATCACAATTATGTTCACTAGTATACGTCCTATTCTGTAGATCTATTTCAATGGCAAGTTCATCTTTGGTGTCCTTTTTAAGAAGCACTCATTTTGCTCTCTGCTCCTCCTGTTTTTCACAGGATGTCTCCCCCTCTCCATATCTTACTCTTTGCAGGACTGTGGCTCCTCTCAATCATTTATCATATGGAATCATACAGTTACAAACAATGTATTCATTTCAAATTAGAGACCAAAGCCCCCTGTTATTGTAAGGAGCTTTTAGGCGTTAAGATATACAGACTTTTGAGCACAAGCTTCTTTTACATCTACAGGGTTTGTGCACACATAAAAAAAGAAAAACATAGTAGAAAATGCCTATATTATTTTCACAAATGAATGGAGGACTTCAGCTTGATATTCTGCTCCTGGACGCGTTGGGGCCTTAAAGTGTAATTCTAGCGCTAATGGACCAAAAGCTGTTTTTCTTCACTAAAACACGTCAGATAAGCCCAAAGTTATGCCCAAATATGCTACAGCCCCAAATCGCGAATCAGTGGCAGAGATGGGGCGGATAGCCAAACATGTTCCAAATAGCATTTTTTCGACCAGTAATATTGTTCAAAACAGCACCAAACTTCGTCAGTAGTTTGCTCAGGGTCCCTACACATAAAACGACGCACCAACAACCTAGTTAGCAAACCCAGAATTTATCGGACTTTTATTTATAAGACTTTTAAAAAACAATTACCATACGACTCGCTAGCAGCTCCTCTCGAAAGGACTAGTCCGTACAAGTCGATTATCGAATGCTATGCCTAGGAGTATAGGGTTAGCATTCGATAATTGACTTGTACGGACTAGTCCTTCGAGCGGAGGCCAGCTTTGCATATATTCTCAGGTGAAAGTTATGGAGAAAATGGAAAAATTAGCCATGATAGAAAGTCTCTTCCACCATCTCAGGAGGACTTACTGAACTTCTACCACTCTAAATTTTGACTTTTTAGATTTTTGATTATAAAGAACGACAAGCTCCAAAAATGTGACTGACTGGTTACATGTGATGAAAAACCCTGCAGGATCTTTCAAAATCTGTTAAAGTGGCTCCTAAACAGCCACAACAAATTAAGATATGCCAGTGTGGAAATTAGGGTACCTTTCATCAACATTGGAGGAACCCGAAATACTCACAGGATTCATCCTTTGCCAAAATTAGAGATCATTTCTCCCTGTGCCCCTTCACAGATGACACACCAGGCACAAGCTCACCTCCCTCACATTGGTGTCGCCGTTGCCCCCTGCTGTTCGTCACGGCAAAGCGTGTGAATTTTCTCCTTATTTTGCTGAATCTTGCATGCGGGAGCTATTTTGATCCATGACAGTGCAAATTTGACATGCAGCTTCGTTCCATCTCGTCAAATGCGGTCGTCTGTTTCTCTGCTACTGCCGATGGGGGAAAGACTGTGGGATCTCATTATTAATTGAATTAAGGGAAGTATTTCTGGAGCAAGGTGAGTTCTGAGCCTGGAAACAGAGAATTATTTATGGTGTGCTTTGAAATGAATGAAACTAATGGGACTTTGTGGTCTGGGTACAAACCAGCCTGCATAGAGGAGCCTCGGCTCAGCAAAAAATATAACGTCATCCTATAATTTAACAGATATACAATTACAACAAGTGACTAGATGACTACAGTCACCGTTTGTAGTTGAGTTGGAGGATGGAACTGTAGCATCTCTCTGTTTGTGGTGAGAACAGTGGTCCCTCAAAAGCCCTGCATCGTATCTTCCAGGCCCCAAACCTTTGTCTATTAAGCCAAAGGTGAGGTCAAGTGATTGTTGGCAAGAGTCCTGCAAGAAACATGCATATTTGGGGATAAGGACTAAAAAAGAAAAATCATCGGTGCCCATTTATTCATTTTCCCTGACCCTTTAATATTCAGGGTTATAAATGCCAAATTGACCTTGGTGCTAACGAGCTGCCAGAATAACAGGATAGCTCGTATAGGCCCTAGGTCAGAACATAAAACATGGGCATAATGATGAAGCTCTTCCACTACAGGCTCATCTAGTTGGTATAATTTTATTTCTGAGACTCTTTTTACGGATACCACGGGCGGGATTGAAAGCCATCTCAATTGGATAGTGAAGGAAGCACACCATTGAAATTGTCAGAATGTTTCTCTCGCTACTGAAATGCCAGGTATGGGCCAGTTACCATCGGCTCGGGTACACTCTGCTCTCCAAAGCGAGGTGACGTTACAGCGCTCACAACTGAGGAAAGGATGGTTGGAGGAGAAACAAGAGGGGTTGGGGGGCCTGTGAAGATAGAAAAGAGTACTGGGTCATTAGTCTTGATGTTTTTTCCTCTGATGTGACCTGTGACTAATTCTTCTCCACAGCTTTGATAATCCCTTTATAAACTGTAGATAGTGTTTTGCCTCGTGACTAGAAGCTGCTGTAACAACGGTTTGGGAACCAAGAGGGACTGAGTGGATGTGGTACCATGGGATGTGAGTGGGAATTTATGAGACAAAGAATTAATGTCCAATAACGTTAGGAGCTCAATACTCAATACTCAACTATGTAAAAAGGTTTATTCCATTCTGTTTACAATTGTTTATATTTAAACCAACCTTTTATGAGATCTCTGGTAAATAATGTCCTGCCATTGAAACAGAATGAGGAACAAAGAGATATGGAGGGGACCACAGAACAAGGATGGAAATAACTTTAAACCCTGGATAAAAAAAGTCAATTTAATATTCTACTCTAAATAACAAAGACTTTGTGTAACTGAAATGCACAGATTTGTTTATTATTTTATGTTTCCCACACTTAATGTTAGTTTTAATCCCCTACTGATTTCATTCTGCCCACCTACTGGCAGAGGAAATAGCCCTGCCTTGTTCAGGGGAAATCCTCTACAACACTTTGCTGGAATAAGAAAACCTGTCTTTAATGTTGTATTTCATAGGTCAATCTAAAACTAATGCTTTTCTACCCCATTTTGCCAAAGGTATGCAGTTTTCTTTTAAAATGAGTAAAGATATAGTATAGTATATAGTCTATGTAATGGTATCATTTTTTTGTTTGTTGGTTAAAGCAAGAACAGCTATTTTACATTGCAGTTTGGCCCACGCAAGTCTAGTGTGAAAGAAGTAGCCTTGTAATAAACAGTCCATTCATCTGACATCCTTCTGTGCATCCTGACGGTCTTTTCCTCTTCCACCAACACCTCACATCCCATACCACCTTTTGTATCTTTTTACGCACGCACGCACGCACGCACGCACACACACACACACACACACACACACACACACACACACACACACACACACACACACACACACACACACACACACACACACACCCTTTCTTTTGTCACTCTCTGTCTTTCTTCAGCACTTTGGCGGTAATTCTCGCTTCAGTGAGCCGGGCATACAGTATGCGTGACCTGATCTGACATGAAAGCTAAAGGCTAGCTATAGCCCATTATTAGAGGCTATAAGTGTGTGTGGGAGGGGGGAGAGAGAGAGAGAGAGAGAGAGAGAGAGAGAGAGAGAGAGAGAGAGAGAGAGAGAGAGAGAGAGAGAGAGAGAGAGAGAGAGAGAGAGAGAGAGAGAGAGAGAGAGAGAGAGAGAGAGAGAGAGAGAGAGAGAGAGAGAGAGAAGCCCAGTCGCATCCCTCCGGAGGAGTAGGCGTGCTCTGGCGCGCTGCATCGCTCCATGTTCTCCAGAGTCCCCCCGTGAACCTCTGTGCGCTCTGCGGGTGAAGCCTCTGAGCGGACTTTCCGTGCCGGTGGAGTGGAGCTCGCGGGGCCACACCGCCGCACTTTGGAGAGGTCCCACGGCCGAGGACCGCGCCGTTCGCCACGTACGGCGCATCGCTCTTCTGCGTCCCGCACCAAGAACGTCTGAACACACTGCCATGAACGGTTTAGTTAGTCAGCGTACGTGACTTTTGACTACCTGCGTCCCCCCCCCCTTCCACCCTCTTTCTTTACGTTTTTGGATTCTCTGGAACGGGAGGGAGAGTGGAGGGCAGGGGACGATTCCACGGGGGCAGCATAAGCCCAAAACTCGCTGTGCGCGCGTACGGAGGGTATATTTGCCCAAGATGCAGGTGGATCGGAGCTGTGCGATTTCCACTGCGTGGCGCGTGTGTCTCCTTTTACTTTTCTCAACTCTGAGCACCACGGTCACTGAGGTGGGAGGCACGCACCAAAGCATCCCTCCGTCAGTGTAAGTAGAGGCGGTTTTACGCATCACTTGTAACTTCAAGTTTGCACACCCCAGCTGCACAAAGTGCCAAAACAAATATTGTTAAATGATTTCCGATGCTGTTTAGTTGTTGTTTTTCTGTCTTACTCGTGTTCCTTATTCCTTGCTTGTGTTTGTGTGTGCTGACTGCAGGGTGAAGCTGTGGGCTTCGGCTTTTGGTGGAGAGATGAAGTCCATCTCGGCAAAGTACTCCGGCTCCCAGCTGCTGCAGAAGGTGAGCAAACATAAGTGTCGGCTGTTAACGTCTGGTGTCAATTGAAAATACTCACAATTCTTCAAATGTTATTTGAGTGTTTTTTGTGGGCAGAAGACAAAATATTTAAGTAGAAAGAAAGAGAAGATATTTTATTTTTAAATGGAGCATTATTGTCCTGCAGTATACAACTCTCGCTGTACTCCGAGAATGGTTTTGCAAAGCTCAAATGATGTAATGCTTTTGGTTTAATCTACTGTCTAGCTAAGAGCTGAATTGAGAGACTTTCAAAATGCCATTGTGGGTGTGAAAAGGCCGACTTATGAGTGAAAATGACTGCTGTTGGGTAATGTTTGAATTGAGGGAAATTTCACTCTTCAAACTCTGAACTGCAGCATCCGTGCTTTTTAGCCACTTGAAAATATGTAATGCTTATTCGGAAAATGTGTCCAACTCAGAAGCTCTCTTGTAGATGTAGGCTACAATACACACTCACACACACACACACACACACACACACACACACACACACACACACACACACACACACACACACACTTGTAAAGCATTTTTTTAAATCTTAGCAACTGAATGTTCCTCAAAATGTTAACACCCTCTTTACTCTTTCGAACCTCTCTGCAGTCTGTTCCCATCCTCTGCTTTGTGGCGTTAGTGCGAAATTGAAATGTGCCGGAATGCAAATTTTCCTAATGGAAGGTCAGTTGATGGAGCATGAGTTAAAACCGGCTAATGGATAGCCGGTGGATAAAGGACCAAGCCGGAGCGAACCTCACAGCGGGTGGTGCACAGACACAACGTTGTGCTCGGGGCCATCGGTTGCGTGGCCGCTGATTGGTGTGAACTAGTGATCTGACACGGAAACTTCAGCATGTACCTTTTATGTGAGGGCATGTACAGAATACCCCCTCCGTCCCACACACACACACATACACACCACTCACATGACTGCTCGCTGTATGTTCACCAGCCCAGCCACGTAGACACACATAGGACTGCACAGTGTGGATTCCATCAGCCTCAAAGAAGCCAGAGCAGGGTCGTTATCTTACATTATGCGCTAAAAATGGTTTCCCTCTCTCATCTGCCTCCAAAAAAATGATAACCCTCCCACGGAGTGACGACCTCTTTATGAAATGCAAATGAGGGCTGCAGGGTTAATTGAGCAAAGAAAAGACTGGAGACCTCAGTGGGAAAAGTGCATCTTTGACACCAAATGTTGCAAGTATAGTGTAGTCCTGGATGTTTTCTCTTTTTGTGTGTCGGGTAAAGTCTGGTTGCTCTCGTTCAAGAACGCTGAGGAGGGACCACATTTTCCCAGAGGGCAAAAGCTTTTAAATAGGAAAAAGAATGAGGGATATACACGTGCATAGAGAGGAGGATAGTACTGAGGAGAAAAGACCACAGCTTGTGATTGTGTGTGTGTGTGTATGAATGTATGTACATGTGTGTGTGAGAGTTTGTTTCCTCTGGGCAAATATACTTAGTCCCTCTTCAGTTATCCTTCTGACCCCATGTTGTAACAAACTCCCCTTGAAATGCGCCATACCTCTGATTGAGGTGGTTTCCCTCTCTCTTACACGCACACTACACACACACACACACACACAAACACACACACTATGCATACAACTTTACTTGCATCATGCTGCATGAATAGGCAACACAAGGACCCATTTGATTGTACAGTTTTTTTAATGATTTTTTGACTGTTTGGCACATTCATTGAATCTATACAATCTTTTTTGCTTTAACATTTGAAAGGAAAATAGCCGGACCAGTGGCTAAATAATTCAGGACGGTGCAAAAATGTATTTGTTACAGTACACATCCTAAAATTCCACAAAGGTAATAATTCCTCTGTTAACTCTGCAATTATTAATGAATTAACTCTGCAACAATCTGGTCAAATCGAATAATCGTAGATGAGACATAAAATCAAATTCAACATAAAAGTATACCATAAATCTGCCATTTTATTTTTGAAAGAATGGCAGTATGCATCTCGCCATTTATTACATAGATTATCTCTACGAAACTGAGGGAATTCCTATTGATGATAACTTTCAGGCATTTAAACAAGAATGAAAACAGGCCTTTAAACTCAACAGACAGACTTCAAATAGTCAAGTATGTTCCGAACAACAAAATGTACAGATCCTAACCTTGAAGTTAATCATTAAAAAACAAATTTCAAATCTTTTTAATATGTTTTCATCCATATGGATGAAATTTGGCCTTTGATCCAACCCCCATTCTCCTTTTTCTTCTCCTCTCCTGTCCTTAGCTTTCCTGCATCCATCGGAAACAGCTCTTCTTTCAAGGTTATATCCGTAGGGCGCGTGTATGTGTGCATGTGTGTGCATGTGTGTGTGTGTGTGTGTGTGTGTGTGTGTGTGTGTGTGTGTGTGCCTCTCTCTGCCGGTCTGTGATGGTGTTCACATTTAGACTGCCAGAATAAGAAAAAAAAAACATGATCAATAAAGCCTTCAATATGTTGAATAAATCAGACATTAGCACTTGCAAAGGAACGGATACTTTAGTTTGAAACACATTACACATCTCCCACCGATAGATAGAATTAGCTCTTTGTGTTTTACCCTCTTCACTGCTATTCTGTCGAAATCTTTAATTTCATGTATCATTGAGCAACCTGTCTGTACGAGCCAGTCTGGCTATGATCGCTGTGTGTGTGTGTGTGTGTGTGTGTGTGTGTTTGTTTGTTTGTGTGTTGTTGGCTGGGACTAGTTTTCACCTCACTGATGTTATGGCTTTCTGGAATCGAAGTAGTAGGACATTATGTCACGCTGAAATAACTTCAAACTTCTTGGTAATGGAAGATATGAGACAAATGATCATTCTGTGGCATCGCTATGGCCGCTGAAGGAAAGTTATCTGCGCATGTCAGCTTTATATGTTTTTTTTTCTGCGTAAACCGTAGGCAGCAGGCGTACTGTCTATGGAGCCTGTGTATCTAAAATCTGCATACCTACAAAAATCAGTCACAACAAACACACACACACACACACACACACAAATACACAGCAAAATGTCATAAGATGACAGGGAAAAGTAATGGTGTGCGGCCAAGAGTGTACTGGAACTGATGGGCCTGAATGGGGAAGAAGAGTTTGTGTGTGTCTTGGTGTGTGAGCATGCGTGGTGAGCTCTACCATTCCCCTTTTATTACCAAAGCCGCTGACATTTTGACATGCTGACAATATTCTTGAGCAACGGGCAAAAGAAGACAAAGTGGAGTGGTTCCTTACAAAGAAGCGGTGGAGGGGAAATATCTATCCGTATTAAAGTCGCCCACTGGAGTGGAAAACAAATGGTGTGTAGATGCACAGCAAACAGTGTTTGGAGAGAAAGTTATCGTGAGATTCTACCTCGATAAACCATTCATAAGCTTTTGCCATTTCTACAAAATACAATTTTATAACTGATTGTTTAAAAACAAATTTGTATGTGTACTTTTACATATGTATTTTATTCACACTAACTAAACTAACATTCGTTTACAATTAATTACAGTACGTATTTGGGTGGCAACAGTGTAAAAATGAAGTAAAAATGAAAGTGAAAAATGAATGCTTCTAATTTTTACTTTTCATTATTATTATTATTATATTATTATTATTAAAACATTTTAGCTTAAGTGCCGTTTATATTTTATTGAAACTGTCTTTTTCAAATATTTGTAAAGATAATATTTTATTTGCTTTGGCGTCATAAGACATAAAGTCAATGTCAGAGAGTTATGTGTTAAATTGTGGACTTGTACATCTGTGAATTTGAATTACCTGAGGAGGCCTTTTTATCCTTTTCAAATTATAAATGGTTTCAAAGAAAATACTGTTCTTTGGGGAGAGGGTTTCAAATGAAGTGCTCCAGTATTTCTCGATCAGAAGACCATTTGACTAAAGTGCTGTGTTTAAGCATGTTGGCAAAAAATCTGAAACAGCAAACCAGTAAAATATGTTAAAATATTTTATTGCATTAATCTCGGCTGCATTAATCGCATAGATAAACTTATTTCCCTTTTTACCATCTATCGCTTTTAATATCCCTTCCATGTGATGTCTACACGTGTGTGTCTTTGTGTGTTTGTGTTGTGTCCCTGTGCTGGTGCTAGTCTGCTTTCCATAGGTGGGGGATGGCTGAGGCGTTCCAGTGTAACCGTGTGTTAGTGGGGGCAGATTATATGTAGTTTAGGATGAAGTGAGTAGCTGTCAGGGTTGGTTGGGCTCGGCTGGCGATGAGGTGAGCGAAGGGGGTGTGTAGAGGTGTGTGCTGAGGACTGTCCCTCTCTCCCTCACCTCCTCTAACCTTCTCCTGCGTCTTTTGGCCTCCAACTTATTATCGTTGACCCACGCATGATCTTTGAGCTGAACGGCTAGAAAACCGCGATAGAAGACAGACTGTGTGTGCAGGTGTGAAAGAGTGTGTGTGTGTAAGAGAATGAGAAGAGAGGAGAAGATGGAGGAATGCCGAGTTAATTACAGCGTTAGCAGGCGAGAGTGCAGCTTGTGCTGCCATCCTTTCATATCCTAGCAGGCCAGCTTTAGCCAACACAGACACTCACTCATACTGTAATTAGTGCTTTGTTGGTGAGAAAGCACGAGAAGAGCTCTGTGTAAATCAAACACTCTGCCTTCACCCTCAGGAGGTCAGGAGCAAGGAGGCGAGCCCCCCTGCTACTGGATTAAAGAACTTACATTTTTTACCAGCACAGCTGCTGACGCTGTTTGGAGGCTCAGAAAATCAAGTGGCTTTTGATGGTTTGTTGTGTGGTTTACGTATCAACGTAACCAACGTTTATTTCCTACTGTGAAAAGTGTTTGACCTAGCAGGTCCTTTGTAAGGAAGTTCATTTTTTCCCAGTTCAGCATGATGTTCCGGAAGAACCCCATGCACACCGACTGTTTCATACATTTAAACCCCTTGTGCTCTGTGCTGTTTTGGATGATGAAATCGGACACTGAGGATAAATATCCTCTGTCATCTGTCATGCATGCAGACAAAGCGCATCAAACTGCAAAGACACACTCGCACACACGCACACACACACACATGCATTCTCCCAGATTTCTGTAACTATGACAGATCGTTGTGCTCCGGAATGGATTGCATGCAGAGAGTAAGCGTAAGCGAAAGCTGGCAAAGGGGCGGTACCAGCATTATTTACCACATTATCGTGTGCAACATGTGTGAAGGACTGTCTGTGACTTGCTGCACACATGCTGCTGGTTGTTTGGGTCCACGCTGTTTGCTGGAGGAAAAGATGGACCATGAATTGTTCAGGATATCTGAGCACATACTGCGGCTCCATCAATCACAAGTGCCTCTTTTTTGTTTAATACCTTCAGCATTTTCATCAAATGTCCCTCCTTTGACATTTTTAACCACGTGTTTTTATTTCCTTGTGCCTTACCTAATTATTGTTCTGTCTTTCTCCTCTCATCTCTCTCTACCCCTGTGCTTTAATAATGGATGGTATGCAACTAGGGCACTAAAGAATACATGGTCGGGGATCATGGGACACGGCAGTGTTTGGAGCAAGTGTTGGTGCTCGCACTCTTGAAAAAACGACTTCCGCTGGCCCAGCGCGCCCTCGTCGTGCACTCACTGCACTCTTAGGCGGCCTCAATATGTGTCCCAAGTTGCCCCCTCTGCCTCTACAACACCTCTACTCACACACACACACACACCTTATGAAGTGTGTGTGTGTGTGCGCCCCATTTGAACAACACTTGCTGCCAGCTCCTCCTGATGACCTTCACCTGTTCTTGCTATCATCCCACCCCCACAATCACAGCGTGGAAGAATATAACTATGTATGCCCAAAGTTTCAAAGGAAACTTTGTTTATATATATATACTGTTATATATTACATGTATTGGTTATGCAAGACTTATTCAGCAGATCTGATGCAGAACTTCAGAGATGTCTGTGTAATTTCCCCATATCGACCTTTTTTGGCGGATTTGTGTAAAATGTTTAACATTACTTTTATGGGTTTAGGATTCGGTGTTTTGTCTGTTACAAACACATAAGGGATACATGATAAGAGGGGCTATGATAAGACACCAAGGAGAAGAAGCAAAGTCTAGACCGAGCACTTGGGTGAGCGCGACGCCGTGGAGCTACATGACAGATTTCTCCCACGAAAATATCCAAACAAGTGTCATTAGAAGGCATTGGTATTTGCTGTAAACAAATCAATCATTGAATCAATTTTTTTGAGCTTCATAACTCGTCAAAGCGTCAACCTCGTCTGTCGCAGTCTTAATTGTGTATATATGTCACTGCACAGCTGGCAATCAACGAACAGCTGTTTCATGTTAGGATGTCGGAGGAATTGATCGACTCAAAACACTCTGAATTGGTCAGATTCAAAGGTCAGGACCCAAGAATCGCTCCCTCAAAACACACTGCAAAAATGTCTAGCGACTGGCTGTTTGGTTGTGTTTAATTGAGTGTCTTCTTCACATGTCATGTGGGTTTAAAGGCGCGTGCTCGCTAAAGTGCAGATCACATCGTCATAATGCTGAGCACTGAGTAAGTGGCAGAGATTACCGTGATACAATAATCAGTATGGACCAATGCAAGCCTTAAGCCCACATTCAATATTTGGCCAACCTGTACCTTCTTTTTTACGTCAACTAGATGTCTCAATGTTTTGGTCCTGGGTTTGGCCCTTGATTTATCCAATGGTCACAAATGGTACTGGCAAAATATTTTTTGAGCGGCAAATCATTTATTGGTCAAGTTGCGACACCTAACCAAGGATTTATCTGGTGGGGCCACGAAATGATTTTGGAACCCGTTGAAGGTATTTTAAAAAGGTGACTGCCAAAGGTGTCTAACAGCAATAAAGGAGTGTACTGTTTGATCTTGAGTGGAAATGCAGCTGCATAGAAAAGGAACAATGAATCTTTTTCATGGGAGAACCAGTATAAAGGCTGGTCCACGTTAAATGATTAGTTAGTTAGTTAGTTACTTGAGGTATGGTTTATGATGCCCCTAGATATTCATTCAGTCAGTTGCTTGATAGGCATCCGCTAGCCAAAGGGATAATGAGAGAGTAAAAACACGTCTGATGTGTTCCACTTTCTGTGCATTATTCCGAGGACAATCAGACTTTGATTGCACCTGCTGGGACACAGCAGTGCAAGCGGTTGTCACGTGGCGTGTAGGGGGATATTCACTCTTACAGCTGAGAAACTGACGGATTTAAATGTCACAGCATTTGTTAAACCTGATGCTCACCACATGCATCCCAGCATTGCTGTTGCTATACGTATCTTCTTCCAATAAGTTAAAAACACATTTAATGAATTGCTGCTTTACTTTTAAAACACACGATATGAATCGTCTGGGGGAATCCTGAAGGATCGTTCAGCTTTATAATTGATTATAACTATGCTTGCGATGGTTATGTTTTTTAATGTATTCAACTAGCAACTATTTGAATGTATATATTTATTTCAAGTTGTTTATCATATTTGTATATTCAGTTAACTTTGTAGCCTGCTAATTAATTACCAATTTGTTGGGGCTCTATAGTCATGGCACATTTAATACCCCAACTTCTTTGAATGGCCTTTAAAGCAATCTCAAATTTAACATCATACCAAAAACTACAACATCTCACAATAAATCTCCAATTGTGAGAATGAAAATGACCTCTACACATCCACAGCAGTGTTTCCTCTCCCCTTTCACTTTCACGCTGGCTGCTGCTGGATTCCATCTGAACGTACGGAGTGGAACCGGAGCAGCAGGCCACTATGTACGTGCTGCGAAGCATCACGAGTGTTTTTCACAACTTTGTTGAAACCAACTGAATGCAGGCCACCACAGACAGACCGTGGACTATTAATCAGTTCCATGTGAACAGATTAGACCTCTTATGTGCTACTATGCTTTTTGCTGAAGTGACTTACGGCTTTATGAAAGAAAAGACTGTAGAGATGACACTTTCTTCACTGCACTCTAGGCTTGCTCCACGCACACTGGATGTAGTGTGGATGTGTTTGCACGCTGGCACAGATGATGTCAGCCTCAGGCCTCACAGAGCTTCTCTTTGTGTGTGTGTGTGTGTGTGGGACACACCGCGATGGCAATACATGTGAGGACATTGAAATATGGCGGCCATTAGAGAGCAGAGATTTGGCACCGACCCTGTAGGGCAATGGTGCATGCCCAACAAACACCGTGCACTCTGGCACCAACTCCTGAACGTTGGTACCAGCTTTGCCATAAGGCCCTCTGTGTGTGTGTGTGCGTGTGTGTGTGCGCGTGTTTGTGTGCTACAGCTGTTATTCCACTGTTACTCCAAATAGCCCTCTGGCAGCCCTAAAAAAGTGTAACTGCAAAAGCACTTAGACGCACAAACATACACTCATACACTCTGGAGCTGTGGGTGTGTTGTGTGTATTGTGTTGAGTGTGCGGAGTGAAATAAAGAGCAAAGTGACATTATTTTAATTCAACAATGCAGGGAGCGCTGCTGCCTGAATGCTAACGGCATCGCTGTAGCATTCACGGGAAGTTCTTCAGTTGTTGTTTGACATCATATATTTAATTTCTACGGGGAAAAAAACCCATCAAATTGTATGTATATTTGGTTATGTAGTGTGACATGTTGTTGGAGGAAAAACCAGCACGGTTGACTAGTTAGGTCCCTGTGTTCATTCACTCTCCTGATATACGGTTATAACTCGAATTGATGACTGTGCGCTAAGCTCACCCGTTTCAATTGCAAATGAAACTATTTTCAACAGTCAATTGTGTTTTCATCTCTTCTACTGACAAATGTCCATCCACGGAAGAATTGGGAAACCAGCGCAGTGATGATGAAGAACAGTGTTATAAAGATTTATAGGACCATTATTTAGCTGCTGAATCCATCAAGGAGATAAAATCCTGGGAACATTATCATAAAACCAGACGCAAG
Source organism: Apeltes quadracus (assembly GCA_021346845.1). NCBI lineage: Eukaryota > Metazoa > Chordata > Actinopteri > Perciformes > Gasterosteidae > Apeltes > Apeltes quadracus. Next base: position 7,773,808 of record CM037928.1, on the reverse strand, counting down.
TCAGGCAGTCATCTTCAACACCGCTCATCGTCAGAGTCAATCCCAGCTGACGTGGGGCGAGAGACGGGGCACAACCGGACCGGACAGAGAGACACACAACACAACACATTTTAGATTTTTTTTATGTGGTTAACTTTGCATCTATTACAGCTCCTTTTATGAGGCTTTTGAGATGTAAATTAGCAGATATTAGGCAGGACAATTTGATGATCTGGTTTCCTGTTTTTATCGAGAGCTGCCCTCCTCTCACCGTGTGATTGAGTGATCCGTCAAACCTGTGTGTGCGTGTGTTGTCCTCACAATCCTCCCCACTCGTTCAGAGCACATTGATCTCACTCTGAGACATCTTTGCTTATGATCAATATTGCTCTACATTCCTCCCCACTGATTCTGCATTAGGTGAGTGGAGCAGCAATTAAAGTGTGGCCACTCAGGCAAGGCAAGTTCATGATCAGTTTTATTTGCGATGAAAGATGTCTCATATCTTTGTGATTAGCCTTTAAAGGAAATACATTATCGGTGTGTGTGGGTCTGTGTGTGTTTTTTTACCGTCCACGGGGACTGTCTCTGTGCCACCAGATACGGGACTCAGACCAACATGCTTTTGAGGCTGGGAGGACAAGCGTGAAATTAATTGTTCCACTTCATCTCCAGCCAGCGCTTTTCTTTTAAAGGGAACAATTTGTCGGCTGGCGTACACGGGAGGGTATGAAAGGAGGAGGGCACGGCGACGACTTTGCGTTCCCTGGGAGTTCCTGTTATCCAGAAGTGATTTAAAAGCTGTGGATTCGGGCTGGTGCCCCTGTCCTGTCCTGCTTGAGTAACAGACCTGGAGGGTTTTGAGCGAATACATCATCAGACGAATGCGATTGTTTCAGACTCTGTGTCGACCGTTTTTCTCCGGTTGCTGCACACAATCGCACACTCAGGGGAGGGGAGGGTGGGGAGGGGGGGGGGCATCGTGGCAGAAAGCAGAAATGACTTGATGCCTTTTCACCTGACTCCACCTCTCCTTGTCTCTCCACCTCTGCTCCGCTCCCCTCTCCGCAGCCGCGGTGGCTGTAATTATAAACGTGGCTTTGGGGAAGGAGTAGTCCTTTGATAGGAAAGGTGGACACGTGCGAGACATTTGTTCTGCTGATGTTTTAGGGGGATCATGTGGTCTCACACTGCCGGAACAAGGTTGTGGTTTGCATTAATAGCCACAACATCGTGACAACAAATGTAGTGGTATAGGTCAATATTTGTAGCAGTTCAGTATTGTGCTATAAGCATGATATATTTAAGTACAACACTTTTAAATCCACATTCTCTTACTGGTAGAGTGATTTTGTTTTTAATGAAGTACAGATATGTATACAGAAACATTCTGCTGGGGACAAATATTGTATATACTTAATGCTTTAATTCATTCAGTAAAATATCGATGACAGGGATATTGATCTTGTAATAAATAGTATCAACGTGTAGATGACATTTTCTTCAGATAAAAGGTAAAATAATTCAATACAGTTCTTTCCCTCCATTCCTTTTGTCATGTTTTCCTTCATTGTTTTTGATCATCGACAACTTATGGGAGTGACTTTCAAACCAGAGCACTGTCGACTTGTGTCACTAACATGGGAATCTTGGAATTGTGGACTTTTTCAGATCTTTTGGATAATTTCTGCAGCCTCAGTACATCAAACAGTCTGTGAAGTGGACTTCTCATTGGTCTCTCTAGTCTTTTTTCATGTCATCCTACACACACACACACACACACACACACACACACACACACGCACAAACATTCAAAAGCTTTTCTGCGCCTTTACTTCATCCAATCAGACTCCTGTACTTGTAGTCGTACGAGCAGGCAGAATCAAACAGCAGGGACGGGTCCTTTTTTTAAATGAAAACCAACTAACACAGCTTTAATCAGACTGGATAGAACAGCACACACACACATTTAAGGTAGTGTTCCCATTAACTCGGCATGTACCTCTGACACTCCCTTTGTGCTGTGTTAAGCTTTATTTAGTCAACCGGAAACATGTGAGCGGCGACAGTGTTTATTTTTGTTTTTTTTTCATTTAAATGTAGGTTTAAATTATGCTTTTTGATTAAACAATTATTGTGTAAAATCCTAGGAGTGTTTATGTCTGTGTGCACTCAAAGAGACAGACAGACAGTGAGATTGTGTGAGAGAGTGGAGGTGTGGTGATGCGTAAAATGAGCTGGGATTTGGGCTTCAGCCTTAGTGTGAAGTTAAGTTGTTTTCCCTTCATTAATCACTTAATTATCAAACCCCACAGAAATTACATACATAGATGAAAACATCGACTGTTTTACGTCGCTCACACTTTATTATGATGAATGAGCATCAAAGAAGACCGTGCTTTTACACAAGTATCCTGCCATCAACTTCTAGATATCTTTAGGATTTATTTACTGGATCATTTATTGCATTTTGTATGCATGGTCGGCGGACGTGTGCGTGTGTGTGTGTGTGTGTGTGTGCACATGTCGGCTCGCACACGTCTCCGTTTCTTCGTGCGACTGCTGCCTGGATATGGCGATGGGAGCTTCTGATTGTTGTCCTCGAGTCACAGCGCTGTGCAGGAGGGAGATTAGCAGCATCAGCTTGTTCATGTGGTGCGGCACAGCAGAAGGGCGAGGGAGGGAGGGAGGGAGGGAGGGAGGGAGGGGGAGCGAGGCGGATTGAGTTACCACAGACCGTACAATACGTGTCTTCAACACAGTGCGAATGACTTTTTGCATCAGCAGCCTGATATGTTTATTTGTGACCGGGATGAAGTTTTAGGGCAGAAAGTTATTTGGGCTTAGAAACACCTGGTATGGTGCTCGAGTGTCAAAGACAGGCAGCAGGGTACCGTCAGAGTGTGATTTTTATATTATGCACTGAGCCCCACCCGCCTAAGGCTATTTATTGGGGTTGATTACACTATAGCTAATGGAAAAATATTTTTTTTAAATGTACTCTAATCTAATAGTGAACAGAAACCTTTCAGCCCCGACCAGTTGTATTATCTTTTTTTCAATGCCGGATGGATTTGTACAATGGAGGAACGAAATTTAGTTTGCGTTTCTCATTTCATGGAAAAATTATGCGTTTAAAAGAAACGAACAGGGTCTCTTTCCGATGTGTCTTTGCATGATGATTTTTTTAATGACACATTGAAGTTGAGTTGGTAATGTTCCCATTAGTTCAATAGTACATGTGCGTCGTCAGTGCTGTAACCATAAAGTCTTTTCACCAATGTAAAGGTTGGCAGAAGACATATCAGGGGGGATATTTTATCGCTGTGGAAAATTTAACCCACATGTTCTGCAAGAGGAAAAATACCTTCCGTAATTCTTATTTGCAACTCTTTATTTCAGCAGCGTTGCTGGCTGCTAATTGTTTTGAAACCACCATCCACATATGGGACAACTCTTCAATTGAAGTTTGAGATGAAACCCTCAGCAATAGACACGTTAGCACTGCAGACTGGTGAAAAGAGTACACGTAAGACTGGTACATCAAGCCAGTATCAAGGGGCTCAGAGCAGCAAATAGAACATTCATCTGGAGAGGGACCGGAAAAGACGGAGAGGGACATTATTTTGTGTGCGTCATTCAATTCAGACCAAAACATACATTCCTGGAAGAGCGTATCACTACCCAGCAGGAGATGGATGGGGCCAGTGTTACATCCCTATACAAACCGCCGCCTCAAAAGTAGAAACGCGTACTGATGTGCGTGCTTCTCACACGTACGACTGTTTATTGAGCAAAATTCAAATCAATTATATTAAACAACTCTAGAATATGTAGGGTTATTAAATAATAAATAATATTTGACCGTAAATTGCCAATGAAGCGCGTTGAAGTCCTCCTGTCCTCTTGCCCAGGAAATGGTGGTTCTGGATGTGTGTCAGTTGGCTTTCCTGTGATGTTGATGTGACGTGAAGAGGCTAGCTTCAGGCTAATTAGGCCTGGTCGGCCCTGGCCTGCCTGACCGAACATAGCGCTGCAGACAGCCTGTGCTTCTCTGGACCCATTTTGCCTCTCACAAAGATGTGATCGCAAATACACAAACACTTCGGCTCAGGGCTTGGGCACTTTGTGTGTTCCTTATGCCTCGGTGAAGTGTGTCAGATCTTTCAGTTCTGGGTCAGTTTCATGGACAAGGATTCAGTGGAGCTGCAGACAGAAATACACTGATTTTTAACAGAAAAGATTTCAGGAGAATTTTCAGCAATGGCGATAAAGTCAGCTGTTCATTTTTATAATTAGCAAATGAAGTGGGTGGAGAAAAAAGCAAAGTAGAAGAACAAGCTCCAGGGATTGAGTAAATGGAGAAGGGACAAAGGGAAAATTAGGGAGGCGACCAGTCACGGCAGTTTGGGTTTGAGCCGCCCGCCGCTGACCCGTCGGCTTTAACAAGCCACCACGATCAGCCAGGAACCAGGATTGCTTTAAAACCTGGATTTTCAGTTCCTCCAACACACAGCATTTGTGTCTGTCATCAGTGGGATTATCGCTCTGATTTTGGTACGGTTCTGGTCGCTGTAATTCGGCTCCTGAGTCATCAGCCAGTCACTCCGATTGGTTACAGAATGAAGCAGCAGTTAATGAGCAGTGCAGTTGGGTGAGAGACGGATATTTGGTTTGAGAAAATGTGAAACTTGTGACTGTCTGGTAGTGAAATAAAATCTAAAAGGACGATGTATTTTTTTCTTCCCTTCACTCTGTGTGTCTGATCTAATCATAACGTATGCAAAACAGAAGCACATTTGGATCTGCAGCTTTTGTAGACAGATTTGATCCTCCGAACTGTGGCATCCAAATGAAATTGGCTGCAACGTCTCCCCCTCGGCAGCGTTTCAGAGGCACACAGACTGTTCAGTGTTATGGGTGTGAACAGTGATTCTGTGATATGGAGATAAAAGATCAACCAGTGAATGAATCCGATTTTTTTTCGACCATGCCCTGGCTTGCCCGAATCTTAGTAGCTGTGTTTGTTGCTCCACCCGTCTTTAATGACGATACAGCGAATCAAACCCTCTTCTCTTTAACTACTGAAGTTTCTATCAAAAAATCCTTTCCACTTAAGCTCCTATTTTAAACCCATATTAGACCAAATGATTCCCTTCTGCCCACCTGCAGCTCTTTTTTTTTCACCTCCCACTGACTTTCCTGTGCTCTCTTTGTTCATCCATTATCCACTTCCTCTACTTTCCACCTTCCCATATCACCCTCAACATCCACCTACCTTCCACATCTAACCTGTCTTTGCATCCCTTGCATCTCTTTGCACCAACAACATGTTTGTGCTCCCTATCTGTTTCTCTCTCTCTTGTCTTTTTGGTCTCCCTTTATCTGTCTCTTCCCTTTGTCAATTGAGCAATGTGCCCATGTTTCAAACAAGATAACAACAAATGTTCAAATTCTGTGTCCTCTCTCAGTGTCCTTTTTTTCATATTTTTCGATTCACCCTTATCATGTTTTGCTACGAAGAAGAAACTGTTATGATTGGTGAGGACGCTGTCCCCCACCGTGACCCCTCTCCCCTCGCTCAGCTGCTTGTGTGTTTCTTTATTGGAACAATAAGAGCAAGCGTCTCGGAAGGTCGGCATAACATTTGAGGGGGCAAACTATTCGATATGCCGCTAGTCTGCTGTTAAATCCCCCGAGAGTGAAACGTATTTTTTCTGTAGTAGTATACCTTCTGACTTGGTGTGTGTGCGTGTGTGAGTGGCATGTAGTGGTGTGGAATTAGCAAGACTTAATGTCACTGTTCCCGGGTTGTGGTGCTGTTAAGTTAAGTACCTTAGAGTTGCAGAATAATGTGATTTAGTGTGGTGCAGATACTGAGGGCAGTGGCTTGTGCTCGGTGCTTTCTGTTTGGTTGGTAAAATTGGAGGGTGGCCGATAATTCTCTTGGCTGAGCTGATCGGTTTTGATTGCCAGTTTGTTCGCGGCATTGCTACTTGTCCGTGGTTTATTATTGTAAATTCAGCACTTCTACTTTTGGCTCAAAATAAACCTCATTGAATCTCTGTTCATCCTGGAAGAGGAATCCCTTGCAGCAGTTTCTTGACATTTCTTCTCCTGAAGAGCGTGTCACATGCTTTTAAACAGCCAACTCAGGCCAATTTAGGATTTAAGTTTCCCTGTAAATGCGCTCTCCCTTCCTTTGCCTGAGAAAAATGACCGTGGGTAGGAACATTCGCAATCATGTCTTTTTGGGTTTAAATTGGAATGACAACTGTAATCTGAACACGTAAATGTGGTTTTCTTTCAGAAATACAAGGAGTTTGAGCGGGCCGTCCGAGTGCAGGAGATCGACGGGCTGCGTCTGGTAAAAAGGCTGGCAGAAGACATGGAGGAGATGTTCCACAAGAAAGCTCAGGCAATGAAGGTACTGGTTTCCCACCCATTTTTCATCCATCACACTAAACCTAAACCTTGCTTTGAGTTAAGAAAAACATTTTAAATGCAATCCAACAAAAAAAAAAAAAATGCTATTTGTTTTGTTCTATTCTGTTGTGTTGCATTTCACAGACACTTTAGAACATTACTCATAAGATGATCTTTTTAGAAAATAGAAATAAAAATAGAAAAAACATTTCAGTTGCAGTGGCTGAGAGGCTTAGAAGGAAAAACAAAGATACTGTACGGAGCTCCTCGGTGAAATGACTTGCGTCCCACTGCTTTAGTGAAACCAGACATATGTTGCATTTCTCTGTGAATGTGTGAGAGCGATGTGTGAAAGACCGGGTGCTGTGGTTGTGGTGACAGAGAGAGAGAGCGCACAAAGCAACTCATCAGTGTCCGTGTCACTGTATCGATCTGCTCAGACCAACCCTCAGTACCTAAGAGGCCACTTTGAGGAAAAGCTTCAAGCTGAAACCCAAATGGTATAGTTGAGACTTTAGTGAGTCTTTATTCCTTTTTTGGTTTCATGCTCTATTTGTGTTTGTACGCTGTGGTGACCAAAGACTGTAGGTACGTAATACTTTAGGCTAATGTTGTATTTGTTACCCGTGTCATGTGTTACCTTGAATTTTGAGACACGATCTACTCATTAAATATGCATTTTTTTTACATTTTTGTGCATTATTTAAGTACAGTTTAGGTGCCACTACATGAAAAACCAAACATGCATAGCATGAACAACATGCTGTTATAGCATGTCTGCATGTCAGGATATGTGTGATCTTGTAAATGTTGTAATAAGAGCAGTTCAGGACGCGTCCACGGTGAACCGTCTCTCTGGCTGCAGCTGCAGCTACGGGTGATAGATGTTATCAGGACAACATGGTGCTGTTAACACAAATTGGATTTCCCTATGAGAGCCTGGTCCAAAGATACAAGCTGACAGGAGAGGTATAGGGAGGAGAGAGAGGAGCACTGACAAACCATTTCCTTGCTTTAACTGCTCATGCCTCTAATAATTCTTAAACATGGTACCGTTGCCGGCGTAGATTGCATGACCACGTATGTTGCACCGCGTTAAACTCCCATTGAAACCATGACTCATTTCCCAAATGAGTCATCTGGCATTTAAAAAAATGACTCCTACTCTTATACAACAATTGCTGGCGTTAATGCGATGTTCTAATTGAACATTGTAACTGGTTGTGTATAAACTCCTGTAATAGAATATAGGACACTTAAATCATTTTTCTATTCATAATAATAATTGTTTTGGAATTTAAGCACCACCTATGCTGACGTTAGTCATTTATAGATTACAGAGAGACATGTCCTGTCCCGCTGTTGCAACAGTCCGATACACTGTGAGTCTTTGAGATTAGATCTATTGAATCTAAAAGCACAATGTTTTGTGTGCGCCATCTCCTCGAGGGTGCGTTAAATCCCTGAACGCGTGAGTACTCGGTCGGCTAAATGGCTTCTCCGAAGCCGCCTGCCGGAGGCCTGATAATTGAACGTCTCCATGGGGCTGTCGCCTCAACTGTGCGTTCGTATACGTGTGGAGTAGAAGTTATGGGGGTTGATGAGAAGATGTGACCGATCACAAGGGGTGACAGAATTGCACTCCAGCAGTGACGGATGAACGCAGCGCGAGGAACAGGAAGAATAAATGGTTATGGGAAAGAAAATTGAAGAAAGTGGAGTGAGAAAAACACTCCAGGTACACAGAAGAAAATTTAACCCCTTGCCTATGTGTGCCGTTGTGATTGCACAACTGCTCATTTCACACGCTAACAGTTTGCCTTGTGATTCATTCGCAAACATGCAATACACACACAATAGTCCCCTTCCCTCTTTTTCTTCATCTTTCTCGAATCTTCTCTTTGCTTTTTACGACCTAAACTCTCATCCGTCTGGTCTGGTGAGCAGTCTCCGTCTCCCCGGCTGCTTTAAGCGTCCCTCACTCTTCTGCTCCCCCCCTCTCCCCCCTCCACCCTCTCTTCCAATCTCTCTGCTTTTTGCCAAAGTATACGTGGCAATTCAATTTCCGTGCGGGCGCTCTCCCCCTGTCCGTCAACGCGGCGTTATCTTCCCATCTCCACGCCGATCCACCCTTTTATCGCACGCCACCACCTGCTGAGGGACAGCGGCCCTTTGCTTCTGTGAGACGTTCCCCTGCAAATACGTATTCTCTGCCAGCGGGTGGAGGTGGGAGTTGTTTGGTGCTTTGAAACTTGTGCATTAAGATAATGCTCTTAGTTAGAGAAATGGGTTTAGAATTTGTGTCGTTTGTGTGTGTGTGTGTGTTTCTTTCCTCTCTCCCTTGTCATGGTCACATGCTTGTGACAAACACAGACTGCAGAAAGTACTGGAAAGTTTTGGGCATCAGTCAATTGAATTGCAGCTCTTTTATTATAGAGACAATGGATAAAGATTGTCTTGTGTGTGTGTGTCTGTTTATATTTTTTACAGGTATGTATTTGTTTATTTCTGTGCTCAGCATGCATCTTAGCTCGCCATTGTTTAATTACTATTCCCTTCATCTGTTCCTTTCCTTCCTCTCGTCTCCTTCTCGAAATGGTGGCAACAGTAGACATTTAAAGAAACAGCAAACATGTGGTTATTAAAGTTAAAAGGCGTAGAGCTATCGTAAAGTCCACTTTGAAGTATTTCAATGCACTTCAAAGCAGAGTAGATGACTTGCTGCAAGGGCTGTTTCTCCTCTAATGGTATTTTGGCCTCTGCAAGCTTGGTACCTGCTGATATAGTTTACCTGAGGCAGCTACACCTGTGTAGTCCTCAGCATGATTACCAGTACGTATCGCACACAAATAAAAGGCGCACACAGGAATTAAAGCGACATTTCTGTGCCGGAAAAAAACTCTTCTTCTTCTTTGAAATAGAATTTACAGTTGACATGTGCAAGGAATTTTAAACTGGCAATAATTGCCCGATGCAGCAGAATAAAGAATGAATTAAGATGTGTTTCCGCTCATCATTACAATTGAATCACTGAGCACATATCGAAATTGCTAAAAAAAGAATCAGATGGACAAAAAAAAAGATGAGTGACATAACCAAAACTGTCACTATAATAGCAATGTACATTATTTGAGAGTCTGACTTGTTATATGTTATATTCAACAAGGTCCATTTAAAGAGAATTTCCTTATGCAAAAAGGTAAAAGCCAGTAATTAGAATATTTTGCCTGCACACAGCGCAAAATCATCAAAATTAAATGAAATAAACATTTGAATGCATCAGTCTGTGTGCAATGAATAAATATAATGTACAAGTTACACCTTTTGAATGCAATTACTGAAATAAATCAAGTTTTTCAAAATATTCTAATTTACTGGCTTTTACCTGTATGTAGTCAACAAATAAAGCTCAATTATATCCAAACAATACTTATTGTCAGTTTGCAAATTCATAAATTCATCAAATTAACTGGATGTGTATGAATATGTGTATAAGAATACACACATTTGATTGAAGTAGCGTCACGTGGCGTGTGATTTACAATCCATGTTATTGGTCTGTATGTTGCCTGGAACGAGTGCTGCAAAGGATGTAATACAAGCAATATGTTAAAATGGAAGAATTCTCAATTATCTATTGGCTCTAGGTCAAAGGTTGAGAAACAGCGGCGCCTGGATCCCGACTGCAGTGTGGTTACCAGTGACCCCGGCTTCATAGTTTATTTCTAGTAGTGAATTTAAATGGTGTTGTCCGGCTGTGCAATCTTGCCTTGTCCTTTTCTCCCACCTGTCTGACATTGAGCTGACAGCACTGCTCCCCTCATTTCCCTAATTGTATTAGTTGTCCCCTGTCTCAGATCATTGCCATGTGTCTGTACGTGTTTGTCTGTCTGTGTGTGAGTGTCTTTCTATGTGTGAGTGGGGGCTACTAATGACAACACAGAATCAGCAGCAGCCTCCTTCTTAACCTTCTCTGATTTTCTCACTAAGACAACAGAGTGTTTTTTTTAGTGATGATTCAGACAGGAAGGATGGAAAAGGTCAATGTGAAGAAGAGTCAAAAGTCGAGCAGGGGTGTACTGCACACATACTGCATATTCTGTACGTAAAGTTTAAATAACTTTCAGTCCAGACAGAAAATGCAAGTGTACAGAGTGTGAAGAATGAGTAAATGTGAGTCTGAGGAGAATAGAAGGCAGGGCGCTGAGTTACCCTTCATGTTCCTTTTGTAATTCCTTGTCAGTCAGCAGAACTCTTGAGAACTTGTGAAGTATTGATTATTGGGAGTTGGTGTTTCAAAGCCACACACTCCTCCCCTCCCTGTGTATCCTTGGCTGGTACCCAATCTAAATGTGCAAAACAGAGGAAGCAAAGTGTCACAGAGCACTTTTCTATTTTGTTGATGCTGCAACTCTCCCCCTGGATACTTTCACAATATTAATTGCTGTCCCCACTACTATTGACGGGCTGACCCGAGCCAATCCCACCCACCCTAACTCAGGCCTCAACGGATCAGGCCTCTGGCAGAACCAAGACCCACAGGACATGCACTGATCCTGTATGCGAATGGCTTAGTTAGCATTTCCTCTCACAACCTGGGAACAGCTATACATCTTACCGAGCAGAAACACGCCAAATGATTCAAACGGAGCAGTCTAGCAAGTACGTGTTCCTATAAGGTCGCACGCAAACGGATATAGATGTGAGAAAAGGTGTCAAACAGGGCTGATGCACATAGCTCATCTACATTCATTTGGGTTGCTGTTGGTGAATTGTGTTATAAACAGCAACCACGCTCCTCAGAGCAGCTTGTGCGGCTGTTCTCATTGAATCGGAACTCGAAAAGATGATGACATAGAAAAAGGAACCCAAAAGTACACCTGTATGCTGAACCAACAGAGCACAGCCCCTCCGGGAGTGTTTTCAATGCGAGGTAGAACTGGAGTTGCGTGTGGCGTTGTACTCGGATACCTCGGGAGAACACTCAGATTCAGGCCACTGCCCTGCCCTCATCCTGGTGCAGCGAATGTGTTGAGGCAAGGCTTAATGTACTGCTTTAAAATAAAGTCCAACACCTCTGCTGGCAGTCAATAATGTATGGCGACCTCCGTCCTCTGCTCAGCAGAGCAGTTGTTGGCTTAGCTCAGCTGTATTGCAGCTTTCGCTAACTTCCATCTCTTTACTGTTGCATACATAATGATGGGCATTTGTTAAGGTCAGTGGCTTCAAGCATCAGGAAACTACAAGGCAAGCTCATCACTTGAACAATAAGCCAATCAAGATGACAGTTTAATGAGAGGGATGGTTTGTGAACTTTTGAAGGTGTAAACAAGCTGAATCCACTGAGAGACGGCTCCTAATCAGAGGATGTCGGATAATGAAAGGGGTCAGAAGTGTCCAAATGTCAGAGAAATTGACTGGGTGGGCGGAAGGAGGCGGAATAAAGCTTCTAAAATACGAACGGAAATCATTTTTAATTGAGGTTGAAGACATTCTTTCAACTTACACTAATAGGGAAATGGGGTGTAACCCGTCAGAACCATGATCAAAATAGACTTTTTTGCTATGGCCTAAAAACACACGTCTAAATTGTCGTTGACGACATAAATGTCTTCTTTACATCTTATACATCTGTTAGTTCAAAATGATTTATCTTTATGCCAATATCTACAAAATATGCATTATATGTAACTATGGATAAGGGTCATAGAAAGTGATGGGAAAGCATATTGTTATGAACTTGTTCACGCAACATATTTAAAGCAAAAGCAAGGCGCCTGCAGTCATTTATAATGGTTCCTGAGCCAATGCTGATATAATCAGGTTTATGCTGAGAATCAAACCTCCACAGTGATGATGGAGACCAGAAGAAGCGCGTCAGGGATCTGTAATCAAGTGGAAACGCCGCACTTTTCTTCTAACAAATGTAATCCAGTCGCCACAGTGTGTCTTGTTAGCGCCGTGTGTCCAGCGTTTACTCTGTCAGCTGTGAAGGTTTGTAAATGTGGAGCCTCGCGTCCGTGCGTGCTTTCAGGCAGACAAGGACCTGCCCGCCTGCGTATGCCGGTTTAATTATGGCTGTCATCTCGTGCCATGCACCCGGCCTCGACAGAATGACTTGAGAAAAAAGTAATTCCCCCTCTTTTTTTAAACGGCACCGTAGACTCTGGCCGGACCGCCTATTGACGCACGGCAGGCTCATTTGAATATACGCCAGACACACACACAGACCCATGCAGACAGACGGCACACACGTTCGCGTACACCAGCAGAGACACAGCGGACACACAAAGACAAACACACCACCTGCAGCGTTCATCCAGCTGATATGCCGCAATTGAAATTCTCAGAAGTGAGCAGTACCTAATTATCTCTAATCTGTTTTTCCAATTTAAAAACTCCTACTACAATGCAAGTTATTTTTACCGCCTGAAGCTTTGACTCCCATCACAAGTAACAATATGTGTATAACATGCCAGAAGAGAATATTCAGAGGTGAGAAACGAGTGTTCATTGGCCGTGTATAATGAGGGTGTAATGTTGTATAACTATTAAAGCCATTTGTCTTTACTATGTAGCTATATGGCATATTAATAGGACACACATTTTGAGTAAAAACAGAGGGAAATCAGAAATATTTATTGAGGTATTTCATCAGATAATTTTCAACTGCTAGAAGCACCGAAAGATTATTTGGCTACAACCTACTATAATTTCTGTATAAATACAATAAGGATCATATTGAAGCATGGTCTATGCCACACACTTCTGACATGTCTTTCAGAAATGTCTTTTGCATGTTGCTTTACTGACATTGCCCGATTTGTAAACACACAAAGGTCCAACAGGGCTGGCCAACCCCACTACGTCAGTGGAAATGTTGTCAGGTAGCTGGAAACACAGTTAGTGACTCTATGAACTATAAACTGTGTATCGGGATATCTATATTTAATGATTTATGTTTGAAATAGACAATCACCATTGTGGAAAGTTACATGTCCTCTTAACAATTCTACTTATTTCCTGAGCCTCTGGACTTTTAGTTTGACATCCGCTTAGATGAAAGGGCTAACAGGGTTAATTTTTAGTAAATGAAATTGTCGACCATCGTTCAGTCAGATTATATCACACATAGTGACATTATTTCGTACTCTCACTCATTGACAGTTGCAATAGCGGCCACATGACATAATTGTTCAAGAGGCTAATATCAGTCACTCACACAGTTACACACAGTAGTGTGTCACACAGTTACACACTAATAAACGATGAACAGTGTGATTGTATTGACAACGGCTTCACAGGCAGTGTCTGACATTTCACTGGAAGGGCGAGGCTAAGCGTTCAGACCTTTAGACAATGCTCACATTCCTCCCTCGTCCTCGCTTTATTCCAGGGACTTCACGTTGTTTGTTCCTAGGGCGTGCTTTGTTAAGGATTTACATTAGATGCACCTGCCCAAGGTTCTTTTTTTGTGGTGCCTCTCAATGCCCGGATGCACACATGCTCTCAAATGGGCATCAGGGTTTGTGATCCTAATAACAAAAAGAAGTCTCGGCCAGAGAGGAGAGAGAGGCGTTCGCTGTGTTGTCTTCGTCTCTCTCTCTCTCTCTCTCTCTCAGCCAATGAAACCGGAGAGGAAGCGGAATGTATTCATGAACCTAAAGCCAAACACAACCGAGCACAGATTGATATGCAACAAAATTCAAAGGCCAGGTGTGTTGCTATGGTGAAGAAAATGATTGGCCGGGCTCTAGATTACAGTGTTCACCTCCCAATACAGCCTGCCTGCACGCAGCAGCGGCAGCAGCATCGCACGCACACACAGACTCACACATGGCTCAGCTGATAGAAGCTGGCTGATTGCAGTAGTTTTACGGGTAAAGCCATTTGAATGGAAATGTGAAATGGAAGTGAATTACCAAAACACATAGACCCCCGGAACCAGCTGTGAATGACAGAAATTACTCTCTGTGAGAACACACCGTGCAAGTCACGGGTAGAAGTCAAAAGAAGTGGTTGTGTATGTGAGATGCCTGAAGCTGTTACTCAGGGCCTAGAAACCTTCTATTAGGTCCTTCAACTTAAGCCGGTTGATATTTCCGTGTCAGAGCCCGACATTGACGCCCTAAGCGTTTATTATTGGGTACAAATTCACATTTTTCTCACAGACATGAGGGACTTGCACAAATACCCCAACCCTAAATTCGTAATTTTCTATAATTTGCAATTCACATAATCTGCAGTGTAGATTTTCCTCTTCCCACAGTGGTGCCCAAAAAGTACCTCAAGCTCAATAGAGACAAAAGAAGTAGACTCTGGCACATCAAACCTACCCAGTGCTGACATTGCTTCCAATTAAAATACCCTTTTCACCAAAATTCATCAAATAACAAAAACATCAAGAAAATATTTATTTTTAAACTATAATAAAACCACCTTTGCCCTGCCTCACAGTAAAAAAAACCATAGACCGTGCTAATTAGTCTCACGGTTCAGACTATGGCCAGCCACAGTAACTCTCATTAACCACCAAACACCTTAATTCACAGCAATACAGCTTTGAATACCGATGTCTGATTTCAATAAACTCAGTTTGATAACACCACTGCAGTCCATAAGCAATTCCAGCATAAACGTTCTCTGATTGATAGCTCTGTGTTATCCCTCACCTCCTGTTGTTCTGAAATAATAGGACCTCTCAACCAATCAACCAATCGACAAGGCATGTGTGGAACTCACAATAGAAATTTACTTTCTGGTCTTAAATAAAGGACCTAAAAATGCGAGTTTTGGTGGAGCGTTCTCCCTCAACAAACTGCCCCGTTGACACTCACGAGAAAGATCTAGACTGTGTTCATATATTGAAGACTGGGTTAGACACAGGTATGAGCTTTATTGTGCATGCATACCGTCTTTGCAAAAAATGATATTGTTATATGTTGTTTACCTTTATGTTGCTGTGGGAAATATGTACATACTGTTAAAACCATTCTATTTAAAACTATGAAATTCATTTCTTTGTGCCATCCTGTTTTGTAGAATGACAACAAAACCATGATCCTTTCATTCATCAAGTCAATTGAGAAAAAAAGTAAAACTGTCAAACAAACACATTCTTAATTCCAATCATATGTGAAGATGCCTTATTGGCCAATAGTTGACTGCTTTCTGCTATTTGTTAAAATCACCCATGAATAGTTTGGGGAGATTTTGCATGCTTAACAATGAACTGTTATCTAAATAACAAGGGCCTTTATCATGCATTAATATTTCTCCTCCAACTGTTGCAAGTCTTAAAGCAATGAATCCTAATGTTAAAAACTTGTAATTGCCTGTGCAAAACATCAACTCAAAGGGAAACGTTGGAGCACCCTCCATGCTGCTCTTGTGCTAAGGGGTAATTAAATAAATTAAAGCTACTTTCTCATTAATTTTGACCCATCAATCAAATGCATTTTATAATAAGAGGATTTTTTTTCCCCCTCTCGCCCTCCTGCAGAGACTGGTAGAAGCAGCAGAGGAAGCCCACCTGCAGCACGAGGAGGATCCTGACCTGCAGGTATGTGTATATGCGTATGAAGCGACAATACAACCCGACAACACACGCAAACGTTATTACCATCAAGATGTACATTCCCTGGTCTTGTAATGTCATTAATCAGAAAAGGATTTAATCCTTTAGAGGCCTCGGTCTGTGATTGGATCTAAGTGAGACAAAAGGTTCCGCTAATAAGGACAGGACAGAAGACAGGCGGGGACAAAAGGCATTAGGAATCTTGTTCCACTGCCTGTTTCGCTTAACAGGGCTGAAGGCTTCTTTTAAAAATATGTGTTTCTCTTTATAATCATTTTGTCGGCATACGTCTGTCTGACGCAGTGACAATGTCTGGTGTTCACATTTGCAGATGAGAAAACAAAGATGCATACAAAGATCGCCACGTACACATAACAGGTTCTTAGTTTATTTTTAATGAACAAGATTCACCCCACATCCACCACTCAACATCTGTCAGCATTCACCTGCTGCTGATTTACGTGTACATTCTGTGGACAACTGAACAAAATCATAGTCAATGAGATGACGTTCAGCCAATTCTACCAAACTGTGAAAACAAATCATAGGGACATAGAGCTCATGAGGAGATGGAGAAGAGTTTCCTTTTATAATGCCACAAACTGCACAAATTGCTAAAATAATGGGCTATGCTACGAAAGAAGCCTCCCCGTTAACTCAACATGTAGAATTCGTAGATTTTAAATGGTACAAAGTACTGGAAGACGGTTGATGCTTTTTGCACAGATCCTAAAGACATTAACACCTCAGACCGTTACCGCTGTGTAATTCGTTTTATATGCTTTGCCGAAACTAAATGAACCCCTACACATGCATTTAATTTACTGGTAAACAGTAAACGGGATATATGTTGAAGTAGGGTATAGTGTCAACACGTGGTTGTGCATTAACACACTCAAATGTGTCTGTCAGGTCATGTTGTTAATTCATAATGATTGCACCAACGGATGTATAATTATAATATTTGAATAATAAAAATAGTATTTGGAACCATCGAACATATTTGACATTGATATTTGAGGTGAAGCAGTTAATCGTCATGTTTTTGACAGAATTTTACACATATTGAGTGAGCACAAATTATTATGGAATTATATCACGTATTTTTCCTACTCAAAAACGCAACTGATTTTAAACTACTCCGTCGGAGTTCCACCCACAGTTCTGCAGACTCGGGTAAATGCATTTTACTAATCATATAAGCATACACACCCCCAAACCCGGCCCCAGCACTCATAGTTCTGCCTCAATTCCATTTGAGCAGCTTTAATTTTTAGAGTGCAGCTTTGTAGCGTGTGTGTGTTTGTGTGTGTGTGTGTGTGTGTGTTTATGTGTGTGCACGAGAGCGAGCCAAGCGAGGGAGACGGCGCGCTCGTAACGTTTTCGCCAGAGTTTTCTGCTCACCGTTCACATCTCAGAGTTTATTAAAGTAGGAAGAAACTTGAGTGTTAAAAAGGAAATGTGATGCTAAGCCGACTTGGGAGCGTTTGCTGCTAAACTACTTATTGAGTCTGTGGTGTGTGTTCTGCGTCCCTGTGTTTCTGCTTGTGGCGGTGCAGATGTGTTTACTCTGACGGCTCCTTAACCCATTTTAAGTAAAGTAAAAACTCCAAACCCCCATCCCTTTTCCATCTTTCCAAGTGTGAGGAACAGGGCATAAGCGAACTAAGCGGCTGCTAGTTCGCTTATGCTGCAAGCAGCCCTAGTTTTGTATTATAACCTCACTGTATTCGTTTATAATTTTTGCTGTAACAGTATAGCGTGACATTTGTGCCAATAATCTTCTAGCACAGGTGACTGTCCGTGGTGGGAGGGGGGCCCCCAAATAAAATTCTGCTTAGGGCCCCCAAGAGGCTCGGGCCGGCACTGGTGAGGAAACCATATTTTCAATCACCTAATCAAGAAAAATATCTGGGATTCTGGTCACGACAAAAAAGCTTAAAGCTTTTATATAACGCAACATAGCATAACATATTTATTGGGATTTGCTGCCCAGCTGTAGTCGTGTTTAACACAAGAAAAAAAGTTTAAGGTGAGAAGAATCAGCAAGCGCTTCTGTGGAGAACATTTGGCACAGAATAGTACGACAAAAATATCCAATTACAGACCGTAATGCAACACACGACAATATATTTGATAATGTGTGCAATTTTCCAATGAAAAAAAGTATTTTCAAGCATTTTATCACAAGATCACTTTGCGTGAGTGTCTGCGGCTATATTTATTAGCGGATCGGAGGAGAGTAGACTATCACTCACTCGCCTTGTTGTCCAGAGTCTCATTCAACTTAACACACTACAACATGACAACGGGTTGCTCAGGGAAATGTAAATAGTGAAATGTTGCCTGTTGCAACCACCCATGCACATGATTATATATAGTTCCTCTTACGTATGTAATATAAGAGAGTTTACTGTTTAGTTTGAGCCATCTTACTTAGTCTGCACTTGTGTCTGTGTAGATTTTGATGTTGTGTGTGAAAAAAACTGCCTCTGTACTTGTGTTTTCTATGCATAATACACATTCTTGTGGATATGTGTTTTATTTATCAGTGTGTTTGTGTTTTCATGCGCTGCTTTGGGGGCAACAACATTGTGTGGGCTCACAGCGGTGCTTGATGCCGGTAATTATTTAGCAGAGAAGATGAGATGAGCCCAGCAAAGTGAATGTCCCTTTGTTTGAGCTTTAATGACTGAACTGATAATGGACGCTAGAGAGCCTATAGTAATATGTAGGATGCCATTTTGAATGTTAAACCGTTTCATACAAGATGTTAAATCAAAGTAAGGTATTTCTATATTTTATATATTACCTGCCTAGTGCTTTTGTGGTACTTGCCATCATTCAAACGTGGTACAGGGGCTAACATTTGTCGTAGAAGAAATATAAGGTATCAAACCACTGAGCCCATTCCCTATTGGAGCTTATTGGTAAATGTTTTCATTAACCACACTTAATTAAGGACACAGTACAAATGCATTGTCAGTCTTTAGTATGCACATACCAAATATATTCCAAAAACCCTATGAATGGATCATTTTACTGGGCATGTCATTCACAGCACGTGCTGTGAAGAAGGATGTGTTACACTTTTTGGGTCCTGTGCTGCTGTTATGGACAACCACTGTTTGGCGGCAAATGATTTCACACTCAATAATTTCCCAGCGCTTATTGTGTTTCAATTACTGGAGCATAAGATGGAACGTTTGAGAAGCCTTTAGCTGTGATCACAAACTGCTTTGAGGGGTTTTGGTGCTGTTTGCATGTATATTTTTGTGGGGCGGCATGTGCACACCCATGTAGGTGTGTGTGTGTGTGTGTGTGTCTGCTCTCATGGTGGCATTTCAAAAAGTGGCTTTTACTGCAGAACATGGTAAGTAGATGGTAATTATCACCAGCTGTGCTAAAAATACCACATTCACGCTGTAGGGTGAAACCTCCTCCATCACTATTCGGGGGTTTATTATAAAAAAATATTTGCGTGTTTTTTTTGCTATTGGATACATATTTGGTTGGCAGCAGTTTGATAGAAATTGCCTTATCTATCCTTTCCAGAGCTCTTCTCCGTCCATGTGAAATTGGCACGGTAATCTGCTGCGATTTTCCTCCCTTGCTCTTTTACTTGCGCTGCTCATGTACTGTAAATAGGAAAGCAGGGAGTAGTCTCCCATGCCCTCTGCTGCCAATGAAACTGCTCCTTGGAGGCTGGAGACAAACATCCAGTTGCCAATGATGTTGACTGCAAATGTAGCCCATGTCTGGAGCAAGCATTGAGAGCGAAATGCTTAATCTTTCTCCTTGTCTCTCTCTCTTTTGTTCTCTTGCTCCCCTGTCTGGGATATTACCATAACGTGCGCAGGATTTGCCACATGCTTGTTGATTTAGCCAATTTCTTCTTATTATTACTGAGAAAAAAAAAGATTCACCCTGCGTTTGTGTGTCTGCGTATCTGCACCTTCCTGTGGTATGCAAGGCCAGTGATGAGAAGATGGGATTTTCATGCAATTCAATTCACTTTGCAACACACAGGCAGAAGCACCAACATGCTGAACATACTGGCCGTCATCTCTAGATACGTATAAAGCATTTTAGGGTACATTGTGTAAAACATCGAAGGAAAAGGGGTCATGGGAGGTTGCTACCTTCAAAGAGATTGCGAAGTTAAAGAATAATGAATCTACAAATAAACTTTTAACCATTCAGTATGTTATTTTTTAGATTGACTGACATGCAAAACAACCAACTCAATTATACAATTCCAGTCAAATTAGAGCAACTGGTAAAAATAGGTATGAAGTCACCTGGTATACAGATAACAATCCCAGATAATTGTATGTTATATACATACTACAGAAGCTTTGGAATAATTTGTTTCTTGAAAATAGACTTGTAACAGTCCTTCTAACATTTTTTCAGTTAATAAATCATGAACTATTATTTATAATAAAAAAAAAAATATGAATCCAAGTTCCAAACAATTATTTTAAAGAATCCTTACACAATTTTGCAGGTACGTGACGAGCATTAGCGCCTCACTTGGCTGCAGACGATTTCTCTGTGTATTTTTAAGTGCCGCTTAGCAAAAAGGTTCACAAATCATTATAAGCACAGCATATGAACACCTACTTGACCTTTCCCCCCCCCAAGTTGTTTACTCTATCTTCTGTCTTGTTTACCCACTGACTGTATCTGTGCCTGCTGGTTGTTTTCCAGTCCCATTTCCACACTCTTGGAGTGGTGTCTCCCCATTTACCAACCGTGAAGAAGGAGAGCCGGGTGTTGGGGGAATAGCGTCGAGGTGGAGATGAGGGTTTAAAAAGCACCAGAGGGGGGGAGCGTCACGGTCAACCCCACGCTACTCATGAGGTCTTCTCTCTGCCTCGCTCTCTCGTTCTTCCCCTTGTGGCTGTTGACTCGCTGTGCAACAAAAGTGCTTATCAAAATCAACAGGAGTGGTTTTATTTGTTTGTGTGCGTGTGCATGTGCGTCGCACACTGTAGCTGCAGGACCTGGTGGATTTAGCTCTACGTGTGCTCCTCTTCAAGGCAAACTCCTGCCCACTGCACGTACGCTTTTAATAAAGCTTGAATGTTCACATTCGAGCTTTTTATTATTGTGACTGATGACCACAATTCTGGCCATTGAATAAGGCCTCGGACGAGCGTTTAACACTCCTGCAAAAGACCCAGTTAATAGATTCCACTCATTTGCTTCTTGGTGCATTTGAGTTATCGATGGCTGTCAGAATGTAAGGAGAATTTCAGAAAATGTCAGAAAATGTATTTAGAATATAAATTACTAAACCTTGTAATATTTGAAGGCACCATCATGTGTGCGTCTCACTGTGACGCCTTCTTGCGCAAGCATCACTCACATCACCTCACAAACACATTCTGAGCCGTTTGTTAAAAACTGTCAAATCCCCAGATGCATTTTACTTCCTACTGAGGCTCAAGTGCTTTACTTACAATTTGAACAGGATACATTAATATAAAATATATAATTTTAACATGGTTATCATTTCTTTTCAACCATAAAATTCTGCGTTTTCTATACTCTTTTCAATGATGTATTACTTTATTTTTGCCCTCACTGTGTGCCTGTTTTTAGTCATAAAAATTACCAAAATAAATGTGCTTTGAAGTTGTAAATGAAATTATCATAATGTAATTATAATTCATGGTCCAATTTTGCATTGTGTTAACTGAGTAGTGATATTTTTTATGTTAAAATGCTACACACAATACCTCGAATCTATTCTTCTTTGGGTTCATGTTTTGAAGTACAACTGGAATATGCTCCTCTGTGTACCGCCAGTAAAGCATCCTCATCATCTTCCTCTCTGTCTCTACCCTACAGAGTGAGTGGGTGCTGATGGTACATGTGCAATCTCTCAGTGTACTGAAATGCACTGCAACGTTAAAGATCAGGTTGTTAACATCAGGATCAGGGACTGCATTAGTGGCACTGGAACGGCATAATTGACTTACTCAACATTAACACCCACACTTGGACGCCCACACACACACACATCATGCTACACATTCTGTACAAAGAGCCTCAGGGGAACATACGCAGATGCTAACACACACACATACACGCACACACACACACACACACACACACACATATACAAGCCATGGTTTTCCCTTTACACCATTCACACACCCACACCCACTCCCACCATAATGAAACTCAAAAGCTGATGGGTGCAATGTTATCTAAAATCAAAGGCTACATGCTGTGAATTTAAATAAGTCTATTAGCAAACTCATTAACAGTTGTTTTATTTTTACTTACTTACTTACTGGAAATTCTCAATACTTTTAACAGCTAATGCCTCTGATGGCGTTTCCTCTCGTCTTTTCTCTCACCGTCATTTCAGACACGTACTTCGGGTACAGAGCAGAACTGCAAATCCTATTTCTCTCATTTGAGTCATTTTTAACTGTTATGTTTGTCTCGGATCTTGAGGCAGTGACTGCAATATTCAAACCTTGTTTTGTCTATGCATGCGTGTGGTTGAGTACCTTTACAAAAATGTTCACGCATGCACGTGGGTTATTAAAAAAAAAAAAAATTATCAGTTATTCTACTGTTTGCATTGAAGCATAGAAATAAGCAACACAAATAGGAAATTGCTTTTAATTAAGGTTTATCAAATTCCCTGTTCCATAGAGCAAACAGAGAGGAAAGATGGAGCAGAGGCAGCAAGATGCAGGGGACAAACACATAGAAAGGGTCGACTAGACTCAGACAACCTGGCAATAGCAACAATAGTGTCGTACATAGAGCAGATTGTAATCGGAGCGTGCTTATGAGAGCGGTGAGCATGAGAGGGCAAATCGGGGTTGAATTCCCGGGTGAGACGGTGGGTGGCCAGGAGCTTGATGAGGATTGTATAAAGCCAGTTAAACAATGGGTAAAAGGAAATGGGCTCAGCCAGAAAAAAAGGGATGAATCACATTGGGAGGGTGAGACAGAGGAAGTGAGAGGAAGATGATGATGATGATGATGATGATGATGATAATTATGACGATGATGATAGAACAGGTACTAATAACACAATGGCAGAAAGACAAAGTGTGCAGACGCAAAAGGGCCTTGTCTGATGCCAGCGGTGTTGGCTGTGCCTCTTTTTGACATACTTGTGTGAGTGTGCGTGTTGTGTGTGTGTGTGTGTGTGTGTGTGTGTGTGTGTGTGTGTGTGTGTGTGTGTGTGTTGTAGTCAGTGGGTGTACATCCTGTATGAAACAATTTTGATGTATCCTAATGTTCTTTTTATTGAAGTTCAATTTGATAATGATTTGCCCCTTTGCACTGGAAGTTATTCTGTTTCCAACAAGGAGGCCTGAACATTTGTGACTGTAGCTTCCTGTAGCTTTATTTGATTTGAATAACTAAAATATTAAAAGTAATTAAGTTCAAGGTCAAACGAACTAAAGGAAAGAGAAGGTGGAAGTACTTAGGACATAAGTAAACGTACAAAACAGCAGTGTAGAAATACACGTCTTGTATATTCAAAATACTTAGAAGTATGTATGAGCATCTAAATATACTTAAAGTACCAAAAGTTCATTTTGGAGAATATTTAAAGGAGTACATATTAATAAGGCAGTGTTCCCGCTTTAGAATCCGGGAAGCAAAAAAAGCATAGTTAACTGTTAACAAGTGTATAGTTAACTTATAATAGATGAGCAATAAAGTATATTTTAATATCAGTAAGAAAACAAAAGAAGATTAATAAAGGCATGGCAAAGATGCTTATAAATGTGCTATAGCCTGCTATTAACTTATATGGGCTTATAAATGGAAATGAGCATCTTGTAAGGACTTACAAGGGCCTTATTACCTAGGCAGAGATGCTTATAAATGTGTTATAGCCTGCTAATAACTGTATTATAATGCCATTATTAACACTTATATGGGCTTGTAAATGAGCCTTCTGAATGAGCATTCAGATGAGCATCTGAAAATTCTCGTCAGAGTTGATTTCTCAGATAAACAAGACATTTTGAAGAAACTATAAAAATTCCATCTCACATCCTTGTTTGTTAATTGTTTTGTATTTCCTTCACAAAATACAAGGTTGAAATTGTTCCCCAAATCAACACATCCAAACACTTCTGTGTGAGTCTAACTATGACTGGGTACTTTTTGGCCTTACCCAACCTGCTCCTTTTAAGAGGTACTTAGTTTTGTTTTTCCGTTCATCAGAAGCAAACTGCTTTTGAAAGCATATGGTGTTTCAAGTTGAAAGGACAAGAAGATGCAAGTGAAATAAAAGGAGAAGAGGAAGAAGCATGAGGGAAAATCGAGACAGAAGTATGCAAGGCTGTGGGCCCTAACCTTGAAATAGCAGCGTTCCCCTTGATAAAAGTCTAATAAGCCTAATCAGGCCTGATTAATTACAGCGATAGGCTGCTTTTGCTAACCCTCTTTGACGGCTTTATCTCTGTTTTGCACCGGGCAGAGAAGATGAGGGTGTTCCTCAGGAGGAGAAGAAATATTTAGTCTAAGTGAAGGTTACTGGTGCTAGAAATTTGAAGACAAGGTGAGGGGGGGTGGGAGGGTACTTGTGTCAATAAGAGAAAAGAGTCTAGTGACCATAGATTCTAATATGTCTGAGGGCGTATGTCAGGACACGGTCTTAACGAGGTATAGCCACTTTCAAATGATGTTTTCGTCACCTTGTAATGGACCTGCAGTCATGTCATTCTCAGAAAAATCAAGTCCAGAAAGTGTCTGTCCCCCTCTGAAGGATAACACGTGTACTGAGGCTTTGTTTTGGACTCTTGAGAAGGACAACTCATCTTCCTCATATACTTTCTTTGGGTCTGGAGCTGTGCCAGCAGACGTTGGGCGAAGGGATGCACAACATGGACAGACTATTGAGACATTGATGAATATATGACAGACAGCCATTCACACTTACACACACTTACCCCTTCTGCTGTGAGGCAACAGTGCTTACTGCTAAACTACCGTGCAGCCTTTAATAATGATCTATTTCAATTGGTTCAAGTTCCAGAGGTCATCAAAGAATAATACAAATTAGATTTTCTTTTTCCTTTTTTTAACTTATTCTAAAATGTCAAATGTTCTGTTGTCTTTTGTTCTGCATCGGCGATAGCCTCTGCAGGAGTTGCCCCTGTCTGGTAACTCTTCAGATTGCAGAGCCTTAAGGATGGAGGAAGCCGTGAGCTCTATATTTATCATGCTCTATGATTTATTAATAGTTTCCACAGTTTGCGCAGTACTAAAAATACTGTGGAGGCAGAGCACCACATGCAGCATCTGGCTTGGAAGGGGTTGTGCAACCTGAGGAGAGATCTGTCCACTCAGCAGCTCTCCGCTGTAACATCATGCACGTCTGGGGTGATCCAGGGATTCAGGTTACCTCAGTACACGAACTACTCTCTGAATCAGCACTTGAGTGACCCTGCCGTCCTATGCAGGGATATCACGACGAGTAAAAAGGGCATGTTGAATCTAACATACAGAATCCTGAATGAAATCTTCAGAATTCATGTGTAAATTGTTTTTGAACTGTCATAACGATCTCTCCTTCTTCTTTTTCATCCAGTACGAATACTTCAATGCAGTGTTGATCAATGAGGTGAATGAAGAAGGGAACAGTGTGGAGCTGGGAGGAGAATTCATCCTGCAACCTAATGACCACTTTAACAACCTGTCCGTCAACCTCAGTCTCAGCGTGGTCCAGGTGCCCACCAACATGTACAACAAAGGTATGCTCAGTGCTTTAACTTCACAATGAAGCCGTCATACCTTGTCAACCCTGAATATTAGCCTTTCAGGAACATATTTCATTACCCATTTTTTTCTGGAATAATCCAAAGAGATAGTTTGCTGGTGCATGGGGATGGATGCATGTGACTAGAGTCCACAGGAATTTGTTCATTAATTGTATCTCTTTGGACATTACCTACCAAACTTTGACTTAATTAACTGTTCAATAATCAGACATTTGGCTAATTTACCAACCCATAAAGTAATGGCCTGGTGCAAAGCTCAGCGGACAAAATGAAGTCATGTCGACTTAACCCAGCTACCAGAGGCAAAGAAATGATGTATATATGTATGGGCAAAGAGAGAGATACTGAAATGAGGGATAGAACAAACGAGAAAGAAAGTGGGTTAAGTCAGACTGATGGAAGGTCTTAGCAACCGATTAATTAGTGTTAAGTGGAAAAAAGTCGAGTGGCAGTGACAGGAGGCATGTGAATGAAATGAAAAGGAAGTGAATGGAAGGACTCAGAGGGTGAAGCTGGCAGGCCGACACAGGAGGAGAAATTTTTATTTAATTCACAGGCAAAAGAATCGAATTGCGTGGACACACACACACACACACACACTTAGATCTTATGTTTTAGATCTGCACACAAGTAGTGGCAATGTGGATGTGTTGGCTGGGACGGCAGGAACTCGTCGCTGGTCAAAGTGGCACAGTTCTGTAAAAACTGGCTGTGAGGCTTGACCTGGGAGGGGGATGTCCGATCAACACAACTATCACTATTAGCCATTTTTTGTTCATGTTTCTTGTTTAACATCTTCTTTTGTGAAACCCTCCCGACATGCACTGCAATTCAGTCACTCTCATCAGAACCTGTTTTGACGCTGCTGAGGATCTGGCTGTGTCGCCTGCCCCGATCATAAATAGTTTTTTGGCAGTGGTGATGAATTAGAGGTCAAGTCCGCGATAGCAGGGAGCCGCATGCCTCCTGAGATTAATGGAATGAGCGACACTCCACATCAAACATCCATCCTCCAAACTCGCTTCCAACCAAAACACAACCAACACCATCATACTTTATGGGGCCTTTGACAGGAAAAATGCACCATGTGCGCAGTGAAGCCATGTGCACATTTGCAGCAAGTTGATTCACTCTAATGTCCATGCACTTATCTTTATACTCTCTGAGATGGAGAAGGGTTCACATTCATATGAGCACATGAACTCCTACACACAGCCGTTGCTTCTCCCTTTTCCTCTGTTCTACTCATGCTTCCTTTTGGGCTTTTCTTTTGGTCTACCTTTTATATTGTCCTGACATTTCAGTGAGCTATATGAAGCGTGAAGGTCTTTGTGTAGAAAAAATGCTGGCGGTGACACAGCTCATTGTAGTATTTACCACATTGTTGAGCCTATATGCCGTGTGTTGAAAGACATATGAATCGTATGGTGTGAAAGGGAGTCCTACCTTCTCTTGTGATGTGTTCGTTCAATCTTTAAAGATTTCCTTGTGCCTTGTTTCCAAAATGTTTCTACATACAGTACTTAAAGCTTTTGGAAAATACGGTATTTCACTTTTTTTTGGGTTTATTTTTGCTCGACATATTCCAGAGTTGCCCTTTCACACACGTAGTGCACAACTTAATCACACCAATTGGATATTTACATGTCAGTGTAGTAAAATAAAGGATGTCCGTATTTTTAAACGTGACTGAAAATCCTACCATTTGGCTTTCTCAACCCCCTGGTGCACCGTAATACCTCGATACCACTGAATGCTTCTTACTTGCTCCACTTATAAATACCCTTCTCCCTAATCATCAATCATTAGTAACTCATTAAAGTGAAGTGGATTCCAGCTCAGACCTTTGTGACAGGTATAGTCGGTAACACTTACAGTTCTCCTTTCCAATCTTAACCACAAGTGCACAGGAGATTATACAAAGTTCTGCGAGCTGCTTTATCAGATTAAATTGAGGAACGCATTAGTCTAGAGGAATTTCAGGTAGAGAGTAGAGCCCCTACTGTCTTCACCATCATCAAGTTCAGATAATAACAATGCAACAATCACCCAAACGGCACCAGGAGTGACTGCATTGTTGCGTGAATGGAGCCTCCTCTCCACGCTGCAGAGGTGGACGGGTGTTTACTATCGAGGGAGGCTTCTAGTGTCCCGGCTTCCAGAGGACTAATTCAATCACGGCTTATTGGCATGAACTGTTGACAGCATCCAGCGTAAGAGATGATGTCCTCCTATCTGCTCGTCTGCTTCCCCCCCTCTCGCTGTCCATTAGGTGCACGTCTGTCTGGCTGTCTCTCAGTCATTTTCCGGCTGCCTCTCCATCTGCCTCCCCGGCTTTCTTTTTCATCTCTCTCTCTCTCTGTAACGGCGTTGTTGTGTGCGGGTGCCTTACTGTGTTTATATGTCTCCCCGTGCTTTCCTTTTCTGCTTCCGCCTTCCATCGATCCGCTTTGGAACCAATCAAAGATTGATCTGTATCAGCTGTAAGAAGTTATGAAAGATGTAATTGAAAATAAATGTTATTGATTGGATATGCCACACAATGTATTTGGGATAAAATGATAAGCAAGTGCTATGAAAGTTATTTTGTAGATGCACATGGGTCACTGGCGTCAAAAGCCTAACCAGATCTGGCTATTTCTTTATATTTATCATGATTGGATTTTGACTGCCCTCTCATCGAGTTATGCGGAATAACAAAACAGAATTACAGTTCATAATAGTGGATGTTTTTTGTGTCTGTGGCTTTCATTTGAAGCTAAACAGCAGTTATTGTAGTCTGAGCAGTAAATACAAAGGCAGAAGCTACAGTACTTTTACCAGAAGGTATACATTTCTATTCCATGTTATATTTCTATTGAGAATAGCAGTCGCTCCTGTTCTATTGTCTCTTACCTCTGTAATTATTCTTCTCTCCACTCACCTTTTCACCCTCTTTTAAGGCTAACGCGTCCCTTGTTTGCCCTCATCACGAATAAGCCATGATAGTGATCTGTGGAGGTGTAGTTTATTCTGAGTGGTTGAAGAGGCACTTGTAAATACCTGTCCCAGCCTCTGCTGTAACACAATGTGCTTACTCTCATTGCGTTGTCTCTCTTTATCCCCCTTTCTTCTCAGACTCTGCAATTGTAAATGGAGTATACTGGTCTGAGGCCTTAAATAAAGTGTTTGTGGATAACTTTGAGAGGGACCCATCTCTCATATGGCAGTATTTTGGCAGTGCCAAAGGGTTTTTCAGACAGTACCCAGGTAAGTGTTTGTTTGTTTGGGACTGACTGTGTTTTTCTGTGTGTGTATTTGTAATTAAGTTGCTGTCTCCCTAAAGCAGAGCGAGGGGGTGCATATGGAGCTTCATTGACTGACAGCTAGGTGCCGGAGGCTTGTGGGTTAAGAGAGAGAAAGAGGGGGAGAGTAGAGAGAAGAAGGGAGCGGAGGGGGGAGACAAGAGAGACAGTCGCTAAAGATTAGAGTTGGTGGAAAATGGACATTTTCATATAAAGTGTAATAAATTAGGCCACGAGTAGCATGATGATGCAAATTTTCTTTTGAACGGAACTTGATGAGTACAATACTATTCTTGGCACATAATATGGGGAAATCTGTGGAACTGATTCTGGTCTTTTTCATTTTGACATTTCTCTCAAACCCACAGAAAAGTGTTTTTAATATTGAACGCCTCAGTTTACAATTAACTTTATATATTCTGTGCAGCTCTGAGTATCCATTGGACTTCCAGGTCTGACCTGCATGAGACTCTAAATTCATTCTACTCCATTCCTAAAGTTCTCCAACTTTAGAAAGAACTGGCCTGTTTTTTTTAATGTAATTTCCACACTTTCTAAAATGAGATGCTTCTTATAAATATTTCAGTGTAACTTTCCAATGCTTTGGGCACTACATTCACCTCAATTCTATTGGGGTGCCAGCAGAAATCTCTTATCTCTAACCACATAGCACAAAGAGACTAGAAGTAAGTGGAAAACACAGTTCACTAAAGGTGTGGAGGTATTTTTGAAAAAGGAGATGTTACATTTTTATTTAATATTGTGTATTGTGAAAAAGGATTTCAACAGATAACCTTTTAGGAGCTCCAAGAAAACTTTCTGAAGGCACCTTATTGTCTTTTACCAGTATTAGTTCTATGGTACAAATTTTGCTACTCAAGCCCTTTTCCAGTTTGTTGTTCATCTTTTAACTC
Organism: Apeltes quadracus; assembly: GCA_021346845.1. Classification (NCBI taxonomy): domain Eukaryota; kingdom Metazoa; phylum Chordata; class Actinopteri; order Perciformes; family Gasterosteidae; genus Apeltes; species Apeltes quadracus. The sequence goes on along the minus strand of CM037928.1, from coordinate 7,743,852 downwards.
GTGATGCCGACGCCGTGTCTTCAAGGGATCAAGTGGAAGCCGGACGAACACGGGGTCATAGCTTTTGACTGTCGTAACCGGAAGTGGTACATCCAGGCTGCCACCTCTCCCAAAAATGTGGTCATCCTGGTGGATGTCAGTGGGAGTATGAAAGGCCTCCGGCTGACTATCGCCAGGCAGACGGTCTCCTCCATACTGGACACGCTGGGAGACGACGACTTTTTCAACATCATCGCCGTGAGTTCATGCCCGAACAGATGTGCACTCAGCTGTGTGGAGGCCTCAATGTTTTTTTTTTAATTTTTTTGTTGATGCTCACATAAACACGCAGGTCCACATGCTCTCCTCCTCAGTTCAGAGGAAATCCTGGAACAAATCAGCTTCCTTTCCTGTCACGCTCACAACCAATTAGCAGTAAGCTGTGTGGAGATTTGAATTGCAAACGAGACAGTCGTGATTGAATCCCGCCTCGGGCACCCGAGGCATTGTTTATTGCGTTGTGTTATCGTGTGTGTGTGCGTGCGTGCGTGACCATGCACTTGCATATGTGCGTCTGATGTTATTTCACATCAAAACGTAGCTAGTCACTTTGCCAGCCTCCGTTCTCTTTCTCTGCAGAACAAAGTCTTCATTATCATTTGTCATCCTAATCACGTCATTTTGAAAATTATTCTTTGAAAAATAAAGGAAGACTGGATTTAGACAATCAGGCAGAAACATATTGTTTTACGAAAAAGGAATCGTCAATTTGAATCTGTTTCTTCTTTCTTTTGTAAAAATGTTGTCTTAAGTATCCGCGTTGAGGGAAAAGTCTTAGTTCTGTTACAGTTTATACACACACACGCACACACACACAAAGAGAGACACACACATGCAAATGCCCGCACACACATTATGGCAGAATGCTGGCTGTGGAGGAACACGATTCCATTCTCTTCCTTGAACTTTGAAGTCCAATTCATACTTGTGCATTAAATGATGAATTCTATCACACAACGGCCGGCACTGAGTTTCTAACACCTTCACAATTTTAATTTTTAAACATCTGATTAAACATTTCTGTATTAACAGCACATTTAACGTTCAATAAATGGCTCATTCATTGTGTATTCTTTTAGTACAATGAAGAATTGCATTACGTGGAGCCGTGCCTCAATGGAACTCTGGTCCAAGCGGATGTCACCAACAAAGATGTAAGTCTTTTGTCCTGTCAAATTGAAATTATTAATGATTACTTGTTGTTGACACACAATGCACATAGATGTGAAAACTTGTCACTGAAATATTGTACCTTGTGCATGATATCTAAACATTGTTAAACATGTCTACAATGAGCGTACGTGTGGGTTAGGATGATTGTGACCTGTTATTCAGTCTGCTTGTCAACAGGACCTCTGTGAAATTGTGTTGCCATATTTCTGAAGCCCTCTTCTAATCTCTGCTTGAGGCTCCATCAGCTGCTGCTAGCAAAACAGATCTGATTCTGTGGCCAATTTTTGCATTGTTGAAAAAAGGATGCAGCGTGTTTTGAAAAGTTTGAGGTATCCGGGGAATAGAAAATAATATATTCAAAGTTCTGCTGCATTTATTGAAAAACTTTTCCCCTACAGTTTGGTTTGAGTAAAATACTAAATTGGCAGAGTACGCTTTTAATCATGGTTTGACTTTTGATTAGACAGGGATTGGCATGCACATTATTTCTTGGTAATATCTGTATTCTGTGTTTATGTCAAGCCACATGAGAATTCTTGGAACTACTGTGGCATGATTTCTTTATTATTACATAAGTGCGTGCTCTTCCCTGTTAACTTGTTTAAAGACACAAAATTATGTCTTTAAAGCTTCAAATTTAATTTCAAAATGCAATTAAATGTAATGACCCCTCTAGTTAGGGACTAAGCATTGCGATTCAGCCTGTTCATCAACCACTTTTAAAGATTCATGAAGAATTATGTGGTTCACATCTGTGCCTGTGTGCCTGCTGGTGTTTCAGTGGATTTAAGTGTACAGTTTTGGATTTGGATTAGCAATATGTGTTCAACTTCAGATGGTAGTTTAGTGTGAGCCAGCTATGAGCGGAATGCAGCATGTAGAGGAAGTTATTGTCTTTTACTTCAGTCTTTCCAAAATCTGTTATTTCATACCCAGACTGGTTTATGAATACCTGTTGTCAAGTTTCCAAGGGATACACATTCATCTGGCTATATTTAAATACTAGTTATTTATCTAATGTGGCTTTACACAAGTACATAAATAAACTGAATCCATCCGTCCGATTATTATCCACATGTGAAGCTGCCACCAGCTAATTTCTAGAGCCTTAAAGTTGATGATCAGTTGCTGGGCTTAAACTTTACAGTACACTTATATCAAAGATGCAGTGACCAATTTAAAAAAGTAGAGAGAAAGTCAACACATCCTGAAAAAGTACAGCCTTAGGTTTCAGCTAGCTGCAATAAAATACATGTTGTTCACATAATTACGTCCCTGCAGCCAGGCTTCTTTAAGCTGACGCGTTGGAAGGTTTGATGTTCAATGGACATTTCAGAGCCTTGCGGTGCAACACAATCGCTTGGGCAAATTCAGCATTGCATTCACACACAAACACATACACACACACATTCTGAATCTGCCAACCTAAGTGTACTGCCTCACGAGAGATGGAACGTACCGCACTGTGCCGAGACCAGCCTCAAACATAGGCACTCACATGCGGCAGGTAAAATTGGCCGTGCTGCAGGCCAAGAAACGATTAACCTTTTTATGCACATCAAAGGAAAGTGAGGGGGTTGTTTTTGAGTGTTGCTTGAGTTTTCTTTGTGCGCATATGTATTTGTGTGTTTTTGGTGCACACATCTGGGTGTATGTGTGCTGCCAAGTGAACCGGCTCTAATGTGGCCTCACACCGCTTGGGCCCCCCACGGTGCGCTCAGAGACTTTTCTCCCACCATCATAAAAGAGGACCGGAGGAGATGAATGTAGAGTAAGGTGTTGAAATAAAAGACACTTTGAGGATGATGATGTCGTTGTGGTGGAGGTCTTTGGCGTTCCCAGATCCTACAATTATTTTATGTTGTACATGATGCCTTGTTCGTCATTTCCGAGGTAATGTTGAGTGCCGGAAGGTCGCTCTCTACAGGTAGCGTCATAGAGTCAACAGGAAATATTTGAAATGCCAACAATCGAATCAAAGCAGCTTTTAATAGATTGCATTCTGTTTCAAATTTCTGCTGCATTGAGTTAAAATCTTTTCCATGAGTTTATTAGGAGCGTTATGCTAGATTGGCAGAGTACTCCTTTGATTATGCAATGACTTGGGAGTGGCATAAAGGTTATGTTTGGGTAAAGTCTGTATGTCTTGAGTTTTCGTGTATGTCATCTTATAATAAATGTATGCTGTGTCCATCTGTTAATCCGTTAAACTAATCATTAATTGCCAGTGATTTAATGTATCCTCTGAGGCATGATTACACCATGCAGCCACACCAAAGCACACACTTACTAATGCACTAGACAGCTAATTGGAAGTTGAGGGAAAACTGTTTTTTTTTATCCACATGTGAAATTCAATGGCAAGATAATGTACCAGGGCTCAGTTAAAGAGCCCATTAGACCATTGGTGGCATTTCTGTTGGCATACAAATAATGGTAAACCAAGCTTAGTGTAATGACCATCCCATCTTTGTTTTCGTTTTTTGTTTTAATTACATTTTCTCTCCCTTTGTGTTTTTCCCAGCATTTTCGGGAACATCTCGACAAGCTCTTTGCTCAAGGCATTGGCATGTTAGACATGGCTCTGACTGAGGCCTTCAATCTACTCGGTGAGGTAAGTAATACGGAAATGCGCGATCAAACCCCCTGACGCACGCGCAGACACACTCATGTACATGCATGTACACACAAAAATGAAACGGTGTCATGCGCACAACTAATTAGTGTGCTGTGATTAATAGCAACAGAATCATGCGAAAACCGGGTAAACAAGGCACTTGATGACTGGAGTTAGTGGCTTGACATCTCCTCATTATGAGCAATTCATCAAACACATGCAAAAAACACACATTTACCTTCCCTTTCTAACTGCTGATCTTTCAAAAACATGTATCTCACAAATTAAACGATTCAATATATTTCCTCAGTGATTTTATGAGGTCTGGAAGTCCTCATAGCATGTATTCATGCTAAAAACGTTATTATTTTACCATTAGTGTTTTTAACAAAGTTAAATGTAAAGATACAGGTAAACTTTGTAAAGGTAAGTCATGTAAATACATACAATTCTCTGAAAGAAGTAAAAAGATGAAATATTTACTAACGTTTTTCTTACAAAATGTAGGTGAGCTATTGGTTGTTGTCATTAATAATACCTTATCGTCCCTCTCTCTCCCGCTCTCTCTATCTCCAGTTCAACGAGACTGGAAGAGGTAGTGAGTGCAGCCAGGCCATTATGTTGGTGACAGATGGGGCAGTGGACACATATGATGCCATCTTTGCAAAGTACAACTGGCCAGAAAGGAAGGTAGCGTATTAAACACAGAAACACACAAATCACATTATTGTACAATAGTAACTCCACAAAAGTGGGAAAGTGAGGTCTGCTGAGCTCAAATTTCATGAACTGTTGTTTGAATGGATGAGGGGACGGGAGAACAGTAGACTAATGCCCTCCTGTGGCTATGAAGGTCTTTTGGAAATAGCTGTTCGGAATCAGCTGTCAAAAAATGTGAAATTATTACTAGAACTGTTAGGCATTATTTATAAGAAAACCACAGTTAAAGCAATCTCTTAAATAGTGAGTGGGATGTTTTTTATGGATAGGGCATTGATTACAAATGATACATTATCATGTATCAAGGTGCAAAGACAGAAAGCCAAACGGGATCCCTGTTTATAACATTGATACATTCATTTTTGTTATTGTTGTTGTCACAATTCAAAGCAAATTGCCAATTATTAATATTTGTCTCAGTAGTTACAGAACATTTTTGAAATCCTAGTAGTCCGTTCAAAGGTACTGTCAAGTATGGCCTGTCCCTGAGGACCGAGCTGTCTCTTTCCTGTTCTGCTAGTAATTGTGGGGCTCTTCTGACAGAACATGAAATGAAAAGGGAGGAAAGAGAGAGACGCGAATGAGGGGAAGAAAAAGGTTACTCTTCATTATCTTTTAAAGTACACTAAGGGCGATGCTAGACGCATCCACCTTTAATACACCCTTCTAAGTCTTTTAAGAGACTTTATAGGGCCGAGTTGTTACCACAAATGGCACTCTTGTGTTCATGTGTTTGTGTATCTGGTGTCTGGAAGATGTTTGCAACCCCACACCCCGCTCCTTGCTTGAGGCGGAACAGCAGTGAGCGGAGAGGGTACAAGGCTACATAGATCCATTTAGCAGAATCCCCGCTGATAATGGAAGTCTTCGTTCTCTGTCACTCTCCCTGCTGCTGGTTTTTAATGGCTTCCCTGCAACCAGCCTTCCAGTTTCACCGCTGTATAGTATCACACTGAGAATATAGGCGTGCTTAGGGAAAAAAACGAACCGAATTCATGCAGATGGCATTTCTTTTGCAAGCTCATAAAAAGCATCATTGTGAAAAACAGTGAATCACTTTAAATACTGAAGAAAAAAACATTCTTTCATTTTTTTTGTAGAGCAAGTCATTTATTAGAAACTTAATTTCATATGTACTCCGTTAAATAGCATTTTCTGATTCTACCAAGTGAGTTTAAATAAGAGATCAGTATCAAACATACAAAAACTAACACCCCCCCTACAATTGCCTAATACTACAACAGGAATAACATGGGAAAACAATACAACAAGTTGGACAGCATTGATATGAACAGCAGTGGTCGTCTCCCTTGACTGAAAAAGCTTTGACATTTCCATTCCTGTGGCGATACCAAATTCCTTCAACCACAGCGTAGCCTGCTGGGCTGTAACTTCCCCAGACACCTGATCCACTGACAGATTGTCTGTGTTTGATACAATAAACCCCACAAGGGACTGTAAACCTGGGCTGTGCCAAAAAATTTAATATGAAAACTGGGTATGGTGATCCAACATGGCCCACATTCATTGAGGGCATATGCTGAAAAACAGTATATAATATAACGTCGGGCACACAAATTCCACGAAATGAATCTCTTAAAATAGATCCCAACAAATTGTTTCTTGTGTTTTGAATGAATTTTCTTTCAACGACTGTATAGAAAAAATGGATGTGGTTCCCAATACCCATTTCTTAGTCGACTAGAGTTTCTTGAAAAAAGGTCGTTTTTGGCCAGATACAGTCCCGGATTTGCAAATTAGGCAATGGCAGGGTGAATCAGGTGCAGAAAGATGCTTCATACTGTCCGTCATTGACAGCATGGGCTGACCTTGAAGGGCTACATGAGCTACATGAGCTGTATGTCCTCAGCCTCAGGAGATGGATATATGGACACAACCATCAAAACAATTAGCCTTGCTTACATGAGTGTTCACACATTAAAACACCTAATGACGAATTTGCACTTTGGATCAGTAATACATTAATAATGATTAGTTTATGTGCTGAAAAGATAATGTAAGACTGCTAACAAATTGATTTGGCATAGTGCATCTGATTGCCTTCATATAAACACATGAATGTACTTCTATGTGTGCACCTTGAGTTCTTACATTCATGTGTGTTGTTTTGTTGCTAATTATGTGAAAAGTGTGTAGTGAAGTAGGTTGACGATTGCATGCTGTGGTAGTTGCCACATAAATACATAAATGCTAGTTTTTATCCTCACCTTACTTAACTCGGCTAAAAACCTCTTGCATATTTAATAACCAGTCTGCTGAAATTCTTCTGTCTCTGCTACCAATGAAGGAAAACAGAAAATGTGACACCTTGGAACCTTTCATGCAGCGGTTATGATCATGTCAGCTGTGTTGTGTTTTCCTGTCTTTCTGGCAATGCAATTCAAATGGCTGAGGTTGTTTATGAATAGAAGATGATTATGGATGGTAGATAATGAGGGTTGCTTCAAAGTCTCTGGTTTTTCACAGGGAAACTCATTACAGTTGATGAAAAGACCAACAGTATCCATGGAAAAACTGTCTGTAGTTCATATCTTTGTCTGTTTGAGCTAACATCACCATTGAATGAGATGAGTAAGTAAGATAAGTATAATTCATCAAAAATGAAATGCCATCAAGACATGAATTATGTTTTTGCAATTTCTAGACCTGCTGGGAGCAGTCATTCGAAATAAAGACACAAATACACCTAAATCTAGACATTCATGCGCCTATAACGCATACTTACAAACACACACACACACACACACACACACACACACACAAACAGATGCATGCAGTCGGGGTGGAGGGAAACAGTGAAAAATGCAAGCATGGGGGCTACAGCAGCTGTGCCCTCAGAGGCTTGCATCTGGTCCAATCTGGCAACGTTCACTTCACACACACACACACACACACACACACACACGCACGCACACACACCTGCCGCCTACACCTGCTGCCTGAGCCAACTCGACAAAAATGGGTTTGTTTGGCAGCACATTGCCAATAGTGTAGGAAGTGTAATGAATTAATCCAACAGAAATATACATTTTAACCTGTTTTTTGAATGAACACAAATACATCAAAGTCTTGATGGAACTGATTTTGTCTCAAGCGAATGCAGTATGCGCTTCTGCAGACACATATCCTTCAATGTTTAGTTTCTCAAATTATTCAAATTTTAAATGAAATCCAATGGAAATCCTTCTTCCCTTCTGTTAAACGAGGAGAAAGGGCCTGCTAATCACCGGGAGATAAAAACTGAGTCTTCAACTTGGCTTTGACAGTGTTATCTCCTTTTTGGTGGTGTGGGAACGCCACCAAATTGACTGACCATTAAAATGACTGACATAAGCTATCTGCTTCTCTCCTTAGGTCCGCATATTCCCTTACCTGATTGGTCGGGAGTCAGCCTTCGCAGATAATCTGAAATGGATGGCATGTGCTAACAAAGGTGGGAACGTACAATACAATAAATACATAGACCTCTGCTTTTTCTCTGCTAATAATCTGTTTTTTGAAGAAGAAAGTTGCTGTCAGCTTGGAAGAAATTAATACAATAGGAGCTCAGGATTTGTTCAGGGTTTTTGGCATACCTGTCTGTGTGCGTGCATGAAGTTGCGCGGACTTGCGTTTTGTCTCCCAGTACTCATCACTATAAGCATGTGTGTGTGTGTGTGTGTGTGACAGCAGGCAGCTGATTCCAGTTGCAGAGACCAAATAAGTTGCATTACATTTTTACCCTAAGCCTAAAGTCCAAACTCCTTTCACGATATGTCACTTTGCAGTGGCTTTGCGTGCGGTCATGGTTGTCTCGTTGTGTGGAGCTCGTTCCTGCCGGTTCTATATTTGGCTGAGAGGTGGGTGACAGAGGACGGCTGGCTCCATTTCCACAAGCTGCTGTAGATAACACAGGCAAGCCACAGGTCACACAAAAGGTGTGCGTGTGTTTTTAACTGTGTGTCTGTTTATATGTGTGTAGGTAGTAGGACAAAGGCGTCCACAGTTAAACTTGGGAGAGATATCAAGGGAACCTGAGTGTAGCAACAATAATTTACAGGTTGTGGGCATTGCGGCTCTAACCTCTTGTTCAAACAACTGTTGGTATTAGAACGAAAGAAAAGTCGCACAGAAAATAATAAAACTATGAATACTTGTGTTTGCGGGTTATCATTCAACATCCCCGTCTTAAAAAAAGCACCTCAGTTCCTTCGTGGCCTCTGCCGTCATAGTACAAATGATCCATACTCGTCAGACTGGCAGCCGTTAAAAAACGGCATCACAACCTGACCTTGACGCAAACATAGAGCCCTTTTCGTGTGTATTATTCAACCAATTTGCTTTCTACGCTTATGAACCATACGCTATATAACCAAGGGGACGACTTTGAGCAGAAAGTTATGTTATTTTACCCCCAATATACACATATGTGTATATTGCACAACAATGAAAGATGTGAAAAAATGAGTATGGATTTCCTATTCATTGCCCATGTTTACAGAACTTGAAACTCTGGAAACCCATTGCACAGCTTTCCCTGCATATCATTGAGACCAAGGCCCTTCAAAAAGGTATTAATGCCCTGATCCTGACCAGACCAGGCTATGTGCACGACAGGTGTACCGTGTCACTGAAAGGAGGGCGCGTTCATTTTTTTTCCTCCCCGGCTCGTCTCACTGGCCCCGGTGGCTCAGCCTGAAGGATGCCCTCAGCCTTCCAAAAGGGAGCAGCCATTCTTCACCCAGCGCTGTGATGAACGATGTAGCAAGACTGGGGCAGCTTGCTTTATGTGCGATGCGAGTCTGTATGTGTGTGTTGTCGTTGGACTGTCTGCTGGAATAATAGCCAGAACCGAAGGTCTTTGAGGATGGAAAGGATCGAGTTGTCAAGGTTTACTTCCAGGTCAAAGTTTGGGGGCCAGTGCATTGTTGTTGCTATGGTGATTGTACTTATCATGCTATTTAAATTCTTCCAGTGTTGGTGTACCATATTCAATTTTAGCCGTATTTCACAGAGCTAGGTTATATCCTTAGTTATTTGGTGGGATATATGACATCCTTCATGGATCTGCGTATTGTCTCCCAGTGAAGTAAAGGTCGTTGCCAGGAACGACGCCCCGAAAATCTATTTCCTCCAGCTGTGATTTTCTTCTTGACTGCCTCACGGAGATGGAAGTAGTTTGCCGTTTTTATGGATGGGTGGAAATGGGGTGGTCACTCTCTTTTCCCTTATTCTCAGTGTCACATCTTGTCCTCTCACTCCTTCTTACCGTTATCCGGATTTTCTCTCTTTCTCTTCTCCATTCTGCCCCCCCCCTGCTGACATAACTGTATACTTCCTCCCGCACATGGACATTAGCATCCTAATGGTGACATTACCAGCGTAGGAAATCGCTTCACTTTTTTAGTTTTCACTGAAATAGCTTTGCTATGGCATTTACATACCAATTACTCATCCACAAACCCATGCTGGTTTGCTCTCACTCATATGCCACTGGAAGGTATTCTTCAGCTATAACTCATAAAAGGTATCTAGGTGTCAGTTTGCTTCATCGTGTAATTATCTGCTGAATGCCACACGCAGCTTCTGTGCTTTGGTAGTTGCAAAAAAATTGCGAGTGTCAATCATCCAGGTTAAATGAGTCACCATCATGTCTTTCATCTTCCTCCTCTCTCTGCCCAACAGGCTACTTCACACAGATCTCCACATTGGCAGATGTGCAAGAGAATGTGATGGAGTATCTCCACGTGCTGAGTCGTCCCAAGGTGATCGATCGGGAACACGACACAGTGTGGACAGAGGCTTACATCGACAACACTGTGAGTTGATGCGAGTTGACGTCCCACATGCTACTGTCCACCGTCTTTGCTCGTCACACAAACCCATCCGGAATATTCCGTGACAGACTTCAAATCTACTCCACTCATAAAAAGTAATCCATAAGGCATAAAAAGTATATTAGCATCTTCTGGAACGACTTACTTAATCCCAAGGAGACTAGTTGTGATAAAATGCAAGCTGTGTGTTTTCTCTTTGTGCGTCTCAGACTGGATGTGTGAAAGTGTGTGTGAGCAGCAGATAGAACCATTAAGTTAATGAGCTTGTTGTGTGTGTGTTTTGGAGTTGTGTAGCATGAGTGGAACACACTATGGCAATTGGTGAGTTAGTCTATGACCTCTTATCCAACTCTGCACAAGCACAGTTTATTATAGCCGTATATATCAGCAGGCTCATATTATCACGTGCCTTGCTAATTTTTCTAGACATGCTGTAAAGTTCTATGACACGGACATTAAAATCTGTGAATTGCCCCAAAGGATAATGCCATTATATACAGTATAAATAGAATCCTTTTCTAAACGTTTAATATTCACACTATATACTGGAGTTGTCATGCATGGACAATGCTTCTGTTTTGTTGTTTATTGTGCTTGGCCATAATAACTAAACAGTTGCCATTTGTCTTCTAATATTATTTTGAATGGATTATGAAAGAAAGAAAAATCCAAGTTCCTTTTGCATAAAAGCGCACGGGCAGTCTACGCTGCATGATAATGGATTCCTTCTTTCTGGAATCCTCTTTATATTCCTTTTGCCTTTCATGTCTTTCTCTGTTTATTCCCTTCTCTCGGCCCTTATTATACCCATCCATTCATCAAGGTCGAAGCACACTGACCCAACACTGATGCAACACTAACAGCTTAAGTGTTGTTTCCTCTGCTGTGACCCTTCTGGCCACAAAGCTTTCCTCACTTGACAAAGTTACTGTTTTTAGAGTTGCATTCAAAGTCAATTTCAGTGGATGTTACGCGCCCACAGATGCCGGCACTCAGTGGAAAATGCACTGAAAGGCTTTCCAACACTTATCCACAAACGTATTGACCCTTTCTCTCCCCTCCCCTCCCCCCTCCTCCTTAATCTGTTCTCTTTAGCTCCCCCAAGCACAAAAGGTAAAAAAAATTAAAAATAAGAATCTGATTTGAGGTCATCGCTGTGTTGTGCTGTGTTGAGGCCTGGTGTGTGTTCATGTGCATGTGCGTTTTGCTCTCGGGTCTTTGCGAGACGACGGCATAATTTGGGTAAACTAACTACCATACTGACCCATGGCATTTTCTTGTGTGTCGGTGTCGTACGTCGCTCCTCAACTTCTTGATTCAAAGCATACATCGTGGTTGTCAAAAAGGTTCAGTTGATCGATCCCCTCTGCACGTCTGATCAAGCACACGTACGTGCACACGCTCACAATCATCCATCATTAGTGACGCTCTGTTGGCTGTGCTTTTGCCAGTATCTGCCAGGCTGGCAGTGTGAACATGTGTAAATGTGAGGCGATGTTTTTTATAATTTGTATTTTTAAGGTTTCATGTGTCATTTGTCTTGGTAGAATTCTCCAGAATTCATTTTTTTGTTGAACCACTGGTTGAAAGCCCATTAGCCTTTAGTAAGTGGAGGGACGATGTCTTTTTAATATTGTCACTGCCCATTTTTCTGTGTTTTCTGAATCATAGTTGAGTTGAGATAAGCAGCCATATAATCATAACAATGATGTTCTCTGAGTCCATCAATATCAGCTGAGCACAGAGCAGTGCCATTAGACAGCTGGCAGGCCATATGTCTGACACAGTAATGCTAGTGAGATGGATCCCCGCTTATTGACATCGAAACGGCTCACCAGAAAACAGAAATGGAAATCGCATTGTCAGAGATGATAATTGGGATTAGCAAGCAATCTGCGCTGCTTCTTTGCACATAATTCCCGTAGGATAGTCTCTGTCTCCTGGGTGCTGCGAGCGCACAATCAGAAAGATCCTCGAACCCGCAACCTATCGGGACAGTTTCTGATAAGAAGGTGGCAAAACTCCTTGGATTAGCTTAGTGTTGTGACAAGCATCCGGTATTTATGTTCCGTGGCTGACATCCTACCAGATGTGCAATTCATCGCATCTTTTTCCTCTCCGCCTCGTCCCTCGCGGTACAACCCAATAATCTTTCTAGCCTCTCCCATTTTTCGCTCTGTCTCCGCCTCCAACTCGTTGCTCCCCACCCGTCCTCTCCCCCTCTTCCCTCCTCCCTCCCCCTCGTCTCGCCAGCTTCATCCATCATTCTCTGCCTCATTTGGCTTTGTTTCCCACTCTGTCGGATAGACTGACACAGGAGCACAAGGATGATGGGAGGGAGATGGGGGTGAGAGGAATGATGGGGTGGAGGGGGTCGTGAAGAACGAGTGAAGGAAGGCAGAGAGAGAGAAAGTAAAAAAAGAAAAAAAAGAGAAAAGGATGAACCAGAATGCTTACCGGAAAGTTTTAGAAGAAGGTTTTTGCACTGAAGTTCACAGAACAACATTGATACTCGGTGAAGCATGAAGCCAGAATTGAAAATGCTGTGAGCAGCTGATTATGTTTAGATGTTGAAAGTAGAAAGCAGATGTCTAGTGTTGTCCCCGTCTAATAATTTACATCAAATCTGATTGGTCAAGTTTTGCCTCAGGACCCTGCTCTTAAAGCTTTCTGTATCTATGGAAAACAACAAAATTACTTGTCAAAATACATGTGACTGTTGCTGTGCCGGTTTTCTGACAATAACTATCATAACTGGCACTTGTGTGCTTGCTGTGTGTAGGGTTTGTGTGTGTGTGTGTGTGTGTAAACGTGTAGTTGCGGCGCTGTCCGTGGTACTGTCGCAGAGCAGACAATGAAGACCTAAGAGCCTATCGCCATTACAATGACAGTGCTTCATTGTTATGTGAGTTCTCTTGTTAATACTTACAGCACCAGTCAAAAGTTTAGACATATTTTCATATTCAATTCACTCATGTGTCCAAACCTTTGACTGTTACTGTACGTAAATCAAATATATCAAATAAATGGCTTTGGTGACTCAAGCAATTGAGAACATAGATGTGTCCTTCCTGCTCCCTTTTTGGTGTATGTTTGTCTCCCCAGAGGGACCCACAGGGGGCTTTAGCTGAAGGGCTTACACACACCAACGTCATTAAATCCAGTCTCCACAGAAACAAGGGTCACCTCATCCACCAGAACAAAATTTATCAAAGCAATCTCGATTACAGAGTGTCCTTTGAGACAGCAAACACAGGGCAGGTTGGGTGTATCTGCGTCCTCTGAGGGGGGCAAGTGTCTGCCCATGTGTGAGTAAATGTGTCAGTGGGGAGCAGGTCAGTGTCAGAGCCCAGAGGGGTTCATTTTTAATTTTTGACCCGCAGCAAGGGAAGGTACTTACACAACCAATTTGTCCTGGCTGTTAAAGCCACAAAGGAAACGAGAATGCAGATTTCATCCAAAGGTCTGCTGAGCTCTGACCTTGCGTTAGAGTGCAGGTATTATATCTAAAATTAGAGATACCGAGTACTCCTTTAGGGATTTGGAGCACAGTCATTTGGAGTCACAGTCAGGAAGTGTCTCGTTCCTCTCCGGGGTTTGAATAATGAAGCACGGGTCTAAAGGTCTTTCCTCCTCGGGGTAGGGTAAGTGAGAAGTCGCATAACAGTAAACAGAATCCAATCGATTCAAACTTGGAAACAGGTTTTTTATTCTAAATGAGGCTGTGCTTTGTTTCACTGTCTTTGGATCGATTCTTTTCACCAGCAGCAAGGCCTGTCAATTGTTTACAGCAGCTGCACTTGTGTGTGTCTTTTAGTCCCGTCTTTGATCCCAGCCTGCATTCTGGATTGCTATTACTGGCTATCTGAGCACAGGACACTTATCCCCCTTTTCCAATGTCTGAGGGAGACAGACTGCATGCAGCAGGCAGTTTCCCGTTATTACCTATTCATTCCAGAAGAAGAAGAGAAGTCAGTGCTGGACGAAAGAGTGTACAGGACGTGTGTTGTGTTCTGTCAAATACGGAACTAACCTAAGAGAAGTATGGGAAGTCTAATAGACACATTCTGCAGAAAAGGATTATTTGTTTTTCACACCACCTCTGATTTGACACAACTGTGCATTGTTCCCTGTGATTTTACACTGTACCTAATGGAGCAATTACTGTGTGACAATGTCAAACCACTTTTTGCCGAGTGGGACGCCTTCCTCCAGTAATCTTCATAACAGCATTGAGCTTTCATCTCTAATGGATGTCGTCGTCAGATACAGAAAGCCGCTGGAAAAATAAATGTCATAATTATTCCAGCAGTCTTTAGGGAGGAAAGTTACCAGATCCAAACTAGAAGCACTGCCTTTGGATACGCTTATTCTGCAAGAGATCAAAGGCGAGCTAGTGATTTAACACACTTTAAGGCAAATAATAAACATGAATAAAACATGTCATGGAAGTTTTGTAGGTCCTGGAAAAAGATAATACGAGAAGGTCAGCTGCAGGATTCCTATCAGGTTCACTTCTGAAGGAACCAGCGTAATGAGTGAGCGTAACTGAGTGTGAATGACACAATGCGAATGATACCATGCAATGCTCTGTGTAGGTACTTTTCTCATCATTAGCTTTTTCTGTTCTCCCCCCTCCTTCTCTCTCTTTCTTTTTCTCTTTCTCAATTGCTATCTTTCCCTTTTCTTCCTCCATGACTCAGATGGAAGACGGTCGAGGTCCAGTTCTGATGACCACGGTGGCAATGCCAGTGTTCAGCACCAAGAATGAGACTGTAAGTGCACATAAAAGCATTATGTTTGCCCAATTGGTTTTCTCCAGCAAACAGTTTAGCTTAATTGAAAACTAAGCAATTATATATTGCTAAGCTCACAGGGAATTAGGCTTTGGAACAAAAGACACAAACTGCGAAATAGTTTAAACCTTGTTTAATTGTTTTTAGTCTGTACATTGGCACACAGTAGAACATCCCTAAATTAATATTTACTATAGACTGAGGATGTTTATTTCGTGCTTAACAATGGATCTGTAAGATAGCATGTTGTTTAATAACCTTTCAAAAGAAATTTAAAAATATTCCTGTGTATTACCAGCGAAACAGTGGCATACTGCTCGGGGTGGTTGGGACCGATGTACCTGTCTCTGAGCTGCTCAAGACCATCCCCAAATATAAGGTACTGCTCCCAAAAACAATCAGTTAAAGTACTGCAAAGCATTTTAGACCTCAATGGCTATATGAGCATTACACTTTTGATCATTTTTAACGGAATGATTGTTGCATTGTGAATGAGTCATTCATCACGAAAGTCAGTAAAAATAACCTGGCAAGTTCCTTTAAACTGCATTCACATGTTTCATAAGGACTCATACGCCAGCAACTCTGCAGTGCACTAATTGAATGCCAAATCCAGTAGCGGATAAATCAAAGGTTTTCTATTAGTTTCGACACTGATTATTTCCGACTCCTTGCGCATGTCCAATAATCACAAGGAAAGGTATATTGTATGTATGACTAATGCATCATGATATGTTCCCTGTAGCATCCCCTGTGCATCTTGCTTATACTTCTGGATCGGAAGATTGGAGGGGTGTAAGATTTTGACAACTGAAAGAGTGTTATTGGTACAGGCGTAGATTAATTACACCACCCTTCTTTCATTGTGCAGTTCTGTTGGTTTCACGAAAAAACACAAAGATTCTGCTGGTAACAAAATACAAAGAGCTTGATTGGCCCCCGATTTACAATTTAATATGTATTGTCATGAAACCATTTGGTGTGTATTTTTGTGTATCCTTCCTAGCTGGGTATTCACGGCTATGCCTTTGCAATCACTAACAACGGCTACATCCTCACCCATCCAGATCTACGGCCACTTGTGAGTATTACCTCCAGCCTCCTGCACCTTTCTCATACCTGTAACAGGTTCAAATGAGTACACCCCTATTATCGTAAAAATTCCTTCAACAGCCCAGAGATTGAAGTTCAAATGTATCCATTTATTACGTACAAGGGACTGAGGAATACTAACACTTGAGTTCATGAATCTTTGTATTGCGATGCTGATTGAAATGGAATATGAGTGTTTGGTGCTGAGGGTACACCACGCGCACAGGGTCTGTGTGTTGGCTGCCTGGTGGTATGCAGATGAGGAGACGGTGTTCCAGGACTCGGCTGTGCTGTGAATAAACAGAGATACAGCTTCTGAATGGCTGTGATTAACTCTATTGTACTCACTCACTCCTCTCACAAGAGGATGAGGATGAGGATGAGGATGAGGGGGGGCGGCAGAGAGGGAGAGGTGGGAGATTTGATTGACGAGCGCGAGGAACCTGCTTGACGTAAGAATAGATGCAGGGGGACAATGAGGAGAGATATGGAGGGATGTGAGAAGGAAAGAACAGACACCCAGACAGACACATTTTTTAATTGCCGTCTAATTAAAGACGTTGATAAACAGCATTTAGCAACTAATGAGGGGTGGGAGTCTGTCCTTGTTGCAAAGTGAATGAAGAGGCGGGACTCACATTCAAGTGCACGCATATAGTACATATTAAAACACCTAATAATCTGGCCTCCTGCTGTCGATTTACGGTCCAGGTCAAACATATTCGCTCTGGTAGCCAGAGAGGGAGACGACTTACATTGTATTTGTAAGTTTAGTCTCCTCTTTGAGGTCATCTACAGTTGGCTAAATATGAAGAATACCAGTCATCATTTCAGGCTCCTTTAATTATCCAATTAAAGGAATAGTCTGACATTTCAGGTGACGTATTCTAATTCTTTGTCAAGAGTTATTAATTCATGAAAATGTGCTCGTGTGGTGCAGCATAGTTCAGTATCTCTCTATGCTTGCATGCACGCTCACGTGGGCCCTTGTTCAGTACGGAGACGGCAAAAAGCGAAAGAAGCCTAACTACAGCAGTGTGGATCTGTCTGAGGTGGAATGGGAGGATAAGGATGACACGGTGAGAGTCTCGTAAAACTTCATTAAGCAACACACCATTACCTCTCTCAATGAAAATCATGTGATTAAGATATTGTGTGTATTTTCTGCCGCTAGCTGAGGAACGCCATGGTCAACAGAAAGACGGGTACCTTCTCTATGGAGGTGAAGAAGAGTGTTGATAAAGGGGTAAGCAATCCGTAAAAAGCACTCTCCTGTCGGTCCAAAAGAGTGTGCATGTGAAAATAGGCAGCGGGGAGAACCCACTCTGCCAGGGGCTTGTCACACTTGGCACGATGATGTACAGGATTGACTTAGGGATTTTGTTTCCGACTTTGTTTGCTCTGCAGCATGTGTGTGTGTGTCTGTCTGTGAGTGTGAGCCAGTTATCTTCACCAAGCACATGCTGCTGGGAACGGGAGAGACAGCAGCCCAATGATTCTCTTTTACTACTTTTCTATCTGCGAGAGAGAGAGAGAGAGAGAGAGAGAGAGAGAGAGAGAGAGAGAGAGAGAGAGAGAGAGAGAGAGAGAGAGGCATTAAGGTGTGTGTGTGTGTGTGTGTGTGTGTGTGTGCGCACATCTTCAAAGCTTAGTAAAGAGCATTATACATTAGCCTGATTATAGAGCATTTAATATGTTAATACAGACACACACACACACACACACACACACACAC
The DNA here is from genome assembly GCA_021346845.1 of Apeltes quadracus. Taxonomy (NCBI): domain Eukaryota; kingdom Metazoa; phylum Chordata; class Actinopteri; order Perciformes; family Gasterosteidae; genus Apeltes; species Apeltes quadracus. The sequence continues at coordinate 7,725,843 of CM037928.1, read as the reverse complement.
ACACACACGCAAAACGACACGCTCACACTCAAATGTACACAGATGCATATTCCAAATCCTTATCCAATGACTCACAGGCTGCAAAAACACACTTTCATCTGCAGCGTGGTAGGTCATGTGACAACCACAGCGTGTATTCTGTGCACCACTAGATGGCGCCAGGCTGCTGAGAATCAGATAACTGCCACCACACCTGCCTGCTGTTTACTGCTGTAAAATAGAACGTGTTCTCTCTTTTATTTCAGAAACGTGTGCTGGTGTTGCATAATGATTACTACCACACTGATATCAAGGGGACACCTTTCAGGTAGGACAATAGGGGAGAGTCCTATGAACAGTGGAGTTTCTTTTCACAGAAAAGAGCTGGTGAGTGATCATTTGAGAATCACCTTTTGTCATTTGTTTTTAGTTTAGGGGTAGCTCTTTCCAGAGGCCATGGAAAGTATTTTTTCAGAGGGAATGTTACAGTGGAGGAAGGTAGGAAATCCTCCCTTTTTACTTTATCCACTGAACTCACTTTTATTCATTTGTTTCCTGTGTCATTTATTTGGTCTTTTATAGTCTTTTCATGTGTCTTTATTTCACACTCAGCTAACAATTATGTTATGAGCTACGGAGCATCCCGCTCTGAGCAAGACTGGGCTCTTCCTGACTTAATAAAGACCCGTCAGACCTAAGACCAATTACATCTATTCAAAAAACACATTTTTCCACCCTGGTGAATGTGTTGAAGAGTGTGTAGTCATTTGGTATATGCATTCCCCTATTATTGTTAGTTAACATTTAGTGATTTTGCTTTTGAAGTTATATGTAACATATGAAATATATATTTTTTATTTTCTCCAGGTCTTCATGACTTGGAGCATCCTGATGTAGCGCTGGCAGATGAATGGTGAGAGTTTGTCGGCAATGACGTATGTTTCTGTTCTGACAATATATTCCACATCTGGTATTCAAAGCACTGTGATTAAAATACTAAAAATACTATTTACATGTCAAAACTATCTACAACCTAACTGCATTATATTACTCATAAAACTGCTTTGTAGTTGGCAGGACTTTGAGTTGATGGTTTGTGTCACTTGTTGTCTAATTAACTGACTGTAAATGCTTTTTGGACTAATGCTTGTAAATGGAAATACCTTCTTTGTTTATATTTTACATTATTTTTCATCATAGATACCTTGCAATACAAAAGTAATTGAAAGCATTTGGACTACCTATCCAATTCTATCTATCTAAACGCAGATATTTTTTTTAATCTGTCAATTACGTCGGACGTGGATGTTAAAAAAGAAACCATGTCCTCATTGCCAATACTATTTTGCAGGACATACTGCAACACAGATGAGCCCCCAAAGCACCGCTACTTGTCCCAGATAGAGGCAATCAAACTCCACCTCAGCGGACACGAACCCCACCTACAATGTGAGTGAAAAATCCCCCATTCCTCTCTCTGCTCGCAGCATTCAACGTATTCATGCAATGTGGCTGGTGTGAATATATTTGTTTTTTCAGGTGATAAGGAGCTGATTCAGGAGGTTCTCTTTGACGCGGTGGTGACTGCGCCCTTGGAGGCCTACTGGACAAGCCTTGTGCTCAATAAGTCTGAGTGTGTGATCCTCTCTCCTCTTTCTTTTCCATCTTATTATTTCAAACAGTGGACGCTCTGCAGAAACTCAACACACGCTAAATACACACTGATATTCCAGAAATTCCAGAAATGAATTGCTAATAGCAACAACGTTACCGTATGTTATTGCTGTACACAGGAACTCGGATAAAGGCGTGGAAATAGCATATCTGGGCACAAGAACAGGCCTGTCCAGAATTAACCTGTTTGTGGTGCCTGGTGAGCTTACAAACCAGTAAGTATGCTGAGTGTATTTATGTCTACGGCCTAAATGTACAGTATGAATGCACATATATAAACTTTGACGTGCATGTTTTCATTGTCTCTTTGTTTATAATTTCAATAAGTAGATATATTTTCCCATTTGCTTATTCAGCCTCTGTATCTTCATAAACTCTTGTTTCTCTTTCTGCTTCCAGAGACTTTCTGACAGCTGAAGACAAAGAGGGGGTGTTCAACGCCGATCACTTCCCCCTGTGGTACAAGAGAGCGGCTGAACAAGTTCCTGGTACCTTTGTCTACTCTCTGCCGTTTAACTCAGGTTAGTTAAACATTTCAAAGCTTTATGAATCAATTCTTCCTACAAAGTTGCATGTTTTTTGTGCTGTGTCAATTATTACTTTTAAGTGATTTTCAGGCGCATGTATTTCAGTCACTGTGAGACGGGCACCAACATAATGGAGACGCTGACATTTCACCAAACACACGATTTAAATGCCACGTTCACAATATGTAGAAAGACCTTTAAAAATAATTCCATCGTCCCCTCTTTTCGCCTTTCACCCAAATGTTTTCTCTTTTTTCTCACCATGCATCGCTACCTCCCCCGACTCTCTTATTAATTCTAGGCTGTGTTCTGGTGGACGGAGCTGATTGCTGTCGGTTGAAATGCGATACGTTATGTGGAGGTTCAGCCCTTTTCCATTCTGACATGCGGACACACACTTACAAAAAAGCACACACACACACACACACGCACACAAGCATCTCGCACAGTTGCAGTTTAAGTGTGTCTACAAAATGGTTTTCCTTTCCAAAGGGAGAATGTGTTCTCATCCGCAGGCTTTCCATTAGTGCCAGCTAATACAAGAAATGTGAAAGCCTCTTATTTATTTGCCGGACTTGCCTTGGATGCCCTCTCTCGGGGGGGGGGAGGGGGGGTTAGCTGTAGCCCCTGATGTTCTGTTTTTCTCTCTTTAATTGCCTAGTGGTTAGTTTAGAACTAATACGGAGCCGTGATATGTGATATGAACGCTGCGTGTGTGCCTGTGCATGTTGTGTTTATGTGTGCTTTTATGTGTCTTGTCTCAGGATCAGAAAACAAGAGTGTTGTATTGGCCAGCACCGCCATTCAGCTTCTGGATGAGAGGAAATCCCCCATAGCTGCGGGTAAGTCGGGACTCTCACAAACGCGCTTCCACATTGACGGACGCTGCGTTAGCCTCTTTTTACGCTGCCATGTAGGCTTTGTTTTAGCGCCATGCCCAACCGGACAGCTTTACTTCTGCTGGAGTTGAAACACTCAACTCACCTCGCACATTTACTGAGTGTGCTGCTCTACTTCTCCATGTGCTTGGCCCTGCATTGACATATGGTCAGAAGATGGCAAGACTGGAACGTGCAGACGTTTGAAATGAAGACTATTTTTTTTCCCTACAAATATTAATTGAGGCCAATTTCATGACTGCCTTTTGCGCATTTGGTTTCTTCCCCTTTGCTTATTTAAGGCATAATGTGGACTGGAGGATTTCATTGTGGCCTGCCTCATCTCACGTCCTGGTGATTCAGAAGCCTCGCAATGTCATGCGCGTGCAACATGCAACTTTGTGCAATCAGCAACTTGATGCTATGAAGGGCGGCTCTTGTTCTGTTTGCCATCAACTTAGTAAAAGAGGAAAGAAGCTGACGTTCGAATTGAAAGAAAGTTGGACAGCAATTGTGAAACAGTACTTGGGTTATTGTCTTTGGGAAGGTTTTGACATGATGCATTTCCCACTTCTCCCACAAAGGCAAGAGATGACTTCCAGTCATTGTTTTGTGTATTCTAGTATATAAAGAGGTCTAGTATATCGTGACCCGTGCTCCGTAGGGAACAGGCGTAGCCCTCGGCTGGACTCTATGGGTAATGTTGTTCTTCAATCACAAGCACGCATTTGTACACTGAAATTATTCGGAATTCTGTTTTCCCACTGTTTTGCATTTATAGCCACATTAACCCATAGAAACACAGTAGTTATATTCTAATACAGAGTGCAATGTGTGAAGTGTTGGAATTCTTTCTATAGCCGGACATACTGTATGGACTAAAGAACATTATGGAGCACAGCTTTTTCCTCAAATGCAAGCTTTTTCTGGGAATAGTCTATTTAAGTTCTCTTGTCAAAAGATGATGATAAAATCTGAGAATCTAAAGAGGAGAAAATATTTTGTAAATGCAGAGATAAAATAAGAGTAAAAATAAAATGCCAGAAAAAGACAATAATTTCATGGTCCTGAATGCGTCAAATGAAAGCAGTGCATTGTGGGTGCTCTTGCCCTGGGGGAAACCACTTGAGCAGAAGGACAGAGATGGGAGAGTCTGTGCAGTGCCACAATGCGTGCACACACACACACACACACACACACACAAATCCACAAAGCTCATGCAGCAGATTTCTTACAGAGCAATACGCATTCAGCCCGCAGTTTACACCAAACCGCAGAATTATTTTATACCGCTGACTTAATCCCTGTTGTTTTAAGATAGCATCGTCCTCTAAAATGCTGTTTAGCAGAAATTCCAAAATGGCTAATCAGTAACGCGGCTTCATGATAATGCTATTTTTACCTCGGCTGCTGATGAACAGTAATGACGGCCATGCCTGTCAGATCAGGGGATTGCTGTAAGGATGATTTTATATAATAGAGTCAAATGGGAGGAGAGATGTAGGCTGGAATGCAGATTTAGCATGCGCCGGTTAGGGCCAGTTTTCACTGCCCTGTGCTCCACCGAGCTGTGGACTTGTGAATACGCTGTACACTAACTGAAAAGGACAGGCTGATGACATCACACGTCGATGGCCCTGCAGACATCACTTGAGTCACAATGTTACCGTGTTTGTACATACAAGTGTGTGTTTGTGTGTGTGTGTGTGTGTGTGTGTGTCATTGCGGTCACATCCTGAGCCACGTGCAGCGAGTCTGTTGCCGTAACACACAGAGCAACAAAACTCAGGTCAGGCGTTAAGACCGAAGCCATCTGTGTACATTCATGTGCCTCCATACTACCCTGAGTAAACTGAAAATCACTGCGGATGGCAAACTATTTATATACAGATAACGAGTAAACACGTCCCAAGCAGCTTTTCCCCCACAAATCCACCAGGGAACCAGTGAACACTGTTAGAAAAGAACTATACAATATCACAAATTTATCATAAAATTCATCTCTCATGCCAAATACCAAAATATAAAGGTTCTATCAACAGTAATACACAATATTTTCATAGTAATGATTTATAAAAGTGAATTAGTATATAGCACGTTATTTCAAAATATATGCGATACTTTCAATGAGGACCCTGGCAAACATTTTTGCTGTATTCCATTTTATATATTAAACATCAAAGGCTGCACTAGGGTGCTTTAATACATTGGTACTTAAAATAGTCATTTAAAAAGCACCTAGTAAACAAAGAAAGAAAACAATGATCAGTCATTAAGAATAAATTGATCAACAGACCATACAAAATTTGAATGACACATAAGTATTATTCATTTAAAAAACTATATATCTGGGGTCAATGAGTAGAATGAGGGATTAAGATACTTTCTCTAAATTATTATGCATGCCTCGTTAAAGTAGTTGCCAGTAGACATATATTTGTCAGGTAAAATATTTTTTTTTATTTCATGTAATACATTTTGAAAGACATGACTACATTTATGTAATCAGTATTGACTCACAAACAAGACTCAACTAATCTGTAAACTGTAAATTTAAAAATGTCTGTGTGTAAGTGTGACTTTGTGTAGCAGGATGATAGTTCCTTAATTCTGTAAAAGCTGTACAATTTAAAAAAAAACGACAGTGTCCAGGTTTTGTTGTTTTTGTTCTAGTTTTAGTCATTATTGCTTCAAATTTCCATCTTCACTTCTGTTGTCAGAAAAATATTATTTAAGAAAACGTATATACTTCTCAAAACTATGACGTTTTTAGGCACATACTCTTAAATCCTTTATAAATTTGTGACTACAGTATACATTTCCACAAGCACACTCAAGCACAAATGAAATACTGACACAAAACTCTCATCTTTAGTTCTCATACTCTCACATTATTAATATTACAACAGAAATGAACTGACAGCAGCTGCTTACTACGAGTTACCTCAATCAGACTCAAGGTTATGAACAACCAAAAGACAACTAATTCTGAAATCCATTTTAGAGATACTAGAGCTTTACTATTATACCTACAAGTACACAGATATAAATATATAGCAACTTGTTCTTATCTGTGATATGCATTTCTCAGAAAAAAATTGAAAAATTGATTCCTTTTGGATTCTTTGGCCTTCCCCACAAACCTGCATACTTGGCCTTCCCCACAAACCTGCATACAGTAGAAGGTACTCTTCTTATCAGTGCATAGTCAAATACTTGTTAAGATTAGCTACCCAAGTCTCAGAAAGGAAGTGAACATACACACACTCCAACACAGAAAGAATCACACCCTTCTTTTTTCCCCACACATGCACTAACACATACACACACACGCGCACACACGCACGCACACACACGCACGTGGCATCCAGAGCAGATTAAGTTAAAGGGTTGAGGACCAGGTATTAGGTCCAGGGTTATCACCTCTTAGGCTATGGCATTCTCCAGCGGTTCCTTCTCAGTTTTAGCATGATCCGCCCGCTTTGCTGCTGCCAACTCCTCGTTCTTCTTAAGCTCCCGCTGATATTTGGCCATGATAGCGGCGTAAGCGCAGCCGTACACGGCAGCAACGAGCATCATTAGGCACACAATACCGCACACTACGCCAGTGATGATTACTGTGGCGATTGCATGGCGCAAGTTGACAGGCCGCTGCCTCTGCTTAGGTTCACACTCTGGCAAACCCCCTCCTCCGCCTCCTCCTCCACCTCCACCACTGAAACCCTCCCCCATTGCCATGGGGACATGGATAGCATGGCTGGAGGGATGACCATGGTTGCCATGGGTGTGGCCACGCAGTAGCCTCTCATTCTCCAAGTGGTGTATGTTGGCAAACAAGTAATGGTAGCTGGTGGTCATGCAGGAGTGGAATAGCTGGTAAGGTACTTTCTGCAGGTCTCTGTCCTTCATCTCTTCTGGCTGGGAACAAAGCACTTCATCCACCACTCCACCTTGGGATCAGAGTTAAATAGTTAGATCAGAGAGAAGGCAAAGGGTTGGACTATGGGACAGGAATGGATAGCGGGGCATGTGTTAGTCGGTTCTTGTGTTTTATAAGTGGATTACCTTCTGTTAGCTGCCCATTTTGTTTTTCGGAAGCCTACTAAAGAAGAGGCCGCATAGGTCATCTTCCCCAAAACAGCCTTAATCAGATGTTAATGATGGCGTAAAAGCCAAAACAACCAACCAATAGTGTAAAAGCTGAAACCACTTACGTTCCTTCCACAGCTTCACACCAAACAGCATGACACACACGCTCATTCTACCATCTCTGCACAGACCTCAAGTCTATTTTGTTCTGTGCTGTATAAATAAATATATGAACATTACATTAATCTGGGATCAGTCAAATCTATTTAAGTAGCAAAAATAGGCGCTTCTCGAGCACAGCTACTAGCAAGCTTATAGTTTTCAGATGCTTATATTAAAAGTCAGTATTACAATAATCTAAAAACCCAAAGTTTGAAATGCTGTAGACATTGCTTGAGCCATTTCCGGGAGCTGGTAGTGGTCTAACCTTTATAGAGGTAGGTCTCCAGCCAGAGTTTGAGGCCTATGAGCTGGCAGTCACACCTCCACGGGTTATTTCGTAGTGTGAGGCTGTCCAGGCGGGTCAGAGCCTCCAACAAGGAGCGGTCCAATCTTGTTAGCCTGTTGTGTGCGAGCCCCAGGTGGCTTAGGTTCCTCAAACTGTCGCCTATGGCTCCAGGCAAACCCCACAGGCTGCAGGTAAGGGCATGGCAAGGAAACAACATGAGATACATTGAGCAATGTGGGGTTCACAGTGTGCCGTGTTTGACAAAGTGTGCAGTGTTTTCGCTGCTTAACCTGTTGTGTGAGAGGTCAAGGTGCGAAAGGGAGCGGATAGGCCCAAGCAACCGCTTGTCAAGCTCTCTGAGGCTGTTGGAGGCCAGGCTGAGGCGCTGTAGAGTTCTGAGACCAAGCAGGGCAGTTGGCGAAACAGATGTTATAGAGTTATTAGATAGATCGAGAATGCGGACTAGTGGTATTTCCCTGAAAGCCATTGATCCCAGACCCCTGATTCGGTTGTCTTGGAGGTACAGTTCTTGGGTGTCTGGATGCAGCCGTCGGGGGATGTCATACAGGCCTCTACCCCGGCAGTCTACTACCTTGGTGTTGCTGTTACAGTTACACTCCTTTGGACAGGCATGTGACGAAGAGAGAAGGGATAGGAGGGCACACACCAGAACCACTGTGGAGACAGGACGAAATAGTATTAGTTTTGATGTATATCTAAATGTATGCTTCTGATCTCTTTCAGCAATAGCCTTGAATACTATGACATAATTGTATACATTCATACCACAGTCTTCAACTTTCATAATCACCATCTTCCCTGAAGCAGATAAATACAGTTGTCACTGAAAATAAACACTTATTACATTCACTTGCATCGGAAAATAAAGTCTTTAGAAAAGAATGCAGTCCAGTTGGTTCTGCTTGTTTCTTTCTTGAATAAAATAGAAAGTAAACTTATTACTAATATGCCAACTCCTACTTGCTGACCTCCACTAGCGAGACGCTCGTAGTGATTTCAACAAAGACTCATAACCCCTCACCCACACTCCACCCACGCATAAATCCATATGTAGCAGATATTGGATGTCAGATTCCCTTTGAGATGACTTCTCATGTCCATTCCTTCTGGAACATTAGTACAGCAGTATTTATAGCTTTGGCTGGGTTAGCTGGAGGCCCGGTAAAATGTAGCTCTGACACAAGCCTAGGAAAGAAGGTGACTCCCGGGTTGCACTCCTTAAGATAAGACACACATAAAGGTGAAGAGGTTTTTATTGTCATTGCACTGATACAACAACATTTGGTTTGATAGCCCTCAGCCAACCAGCAGCAGCAAACAACAACACATCCTGAACAAATTGATTATCTCAAAAAGCACAACATGTTTTTTCCTGGACATCGAGCCATGTTGCTAATTATGTTTGTTTAATGTTTTCTAAAATGGGAGTTATCTCATCCTTTCCTGTATCACCAATGGCGTACAGGATTCTCTGCCTATTTTATGCCTCTGTGAGGAAACAGTTTAATATCCACCTAAAATGTATTTCCAGTCATATCACACGCAGTATCACTTAAAACATACTAAAGACTCCTTCTCGCTGCTCCCTTCATCTTTGAATATAGCCTATTGTAATATAGTCCAGTGATTAGAGTTACCCATTTACAAACACCTAATCATTTTGTCTGGTTTGGTGGACATCGTGCAGTTGATTTTGATTTGCAGGTTTAGAAACACACTGTCACAAGCACTTCTGGTCTCAGGTGTTAGTTTGGTACGATGGCTCTTGCCACATTTGCTCTTGTGATAATATGCCACTTGCATCAACAAAAACAATCGGAAAATGGTTGTGTTGAGGATTTAGCGTGCTTTTGTGCAAAGCCTTGTGTTAATTGCATCCTTGTTAGTGAAATTAGAGAGTGTGTGTTTTTATGCAAGAATCCATTCATTCACATGTGCTTTTACACGCGTGCATCTACTCGTGAAAAAACTCATATATATATACAATGCATAAACACATAAACAGCATCAGTTCAGTGAAGCATTGCAACAGCAGCTCTGGAATCGGGTCAACACAGGAGAATGGCTCTATGCTCTTATGTATCCCTGCAGCCCATAGTACACACAGACAAGCTCGTAATGGCCTGCACACACACACACACAGCAAGTACCGCTTTCAATCGCCTTGATACCAATGTTAATATCTATATGAGAATTTACAACTATAATCATACAAGTGTGAATGTTGGGCTGATATCTATGCCTTTAATTGTTTGGATTAAAGAACCTTTATGAGCATGGAGCAGTCCATGCGTTATTACCACGCAGTTATACAACAGTTTACACAGCACACTAGACTTAGCAGTCGATAGCATCCGTGCTAGCCATGCATATGTATGATACAAACACACATGTACAAATGCATTCATTTGCATGTTCTTTCCACTGGTGGAGCTCCTACCTCTCATATCTGCCGGTCGTTCGTGGGCCGCTCTCATTCAATCTTCTTTTAGCTCCCCTTTTGGATTCTAGTGGCTGTCATTGGTTGGTGTTCCATGAGCCGTCAGTAGTAGGTTGAGATTAGCTGTCCTGACTCTCATCTTTGTGGCCTCATGTGGTCGAGCTGTTGAAAATGAAGCGGCCGTGATCAGCAGCAGAAACCTGTGTTGCCCTCAGGATCCCCAACACTGCCTGCACGAGCATGAAACCCCATCAGAGCGGGCAGATCGGAGCACAAAGCTTACTGCCAGCCAGTCTGGGAATCACTGGAGTTAGAGAGCTTTTTCTCTCTCTCGCTCTCTCTCTCTCTCTCGCTCTCTCTCTCGCTCACTCTCGCTCTCTCGCTCTTGTTTCTATTTTCCCTTGTTGCTTGATTTTATTTTATTTCTGCTCCTCTATTAAACCCATTGGGACATGCAAAGGGCTGTCATCTCCCAGTGGACAGCGGGGGATAACACAGCTTGCTCAACCACAGCTCACACACGTAGGCCGACATTCACGTCACCTCCTCATGCTTTGGCAAGATTTCAGCAATACAAAATTAGAACGGGATTGTGTCACGTCAAATTCCAAAATACTCAAAACACTTCAAGAAACAGTAAACGCATTGGGAGGCAGCCCATCGCGGTGGAATGCTCTGATGGTATTATGCATTAGCCGTGGGCTGGAGGGCTGGCAGAACACACCCCCAGCACAGCAACACGGAACGCACGAATGCACACATACACATGCACAAACGCACACAACGGGATGTTAAGCTGTTGCAGTTGTTCCTGTTTTTTTTTTGATGCATGTAAATGGATTGACTCTTAAGCTCATATGACCTCCTGGGTCATTGAAGGAGAAGCAAAAAAAATGGCAAAGAAGAAGACTTAAAGAGATTAATAATCAAATCATGTTTAATAAATTAAGCTTGCTAGTTGACCTTGCCTTGTAATAACCTCTGGTACCCTCCACCCCCCCTCATACTAATGTATATTCTTTCCTTTCATTCTGTCATACACCGTAAAAAAGGGAAATCAACACGTGTAAGATGCTTATTTGATTGATTGTGATGAATCATTAAGAAATCAGCCCTGAGCAGCTCATGCACACATGGAGATCTGTAAAAGAAGATGTTTTGTCACCTGTAATACTTGCACGGGGTCATGCCACCGTGCACACACACACACACACACACACACACACACACACACATGCATCATTTGAACGTGCTTAGAAGAAGACACCTCTGCTAAAAGTAAAAATTGAAATTGTAAAAAAATATTGTTGATTTAAAGATTGCAACCCTAAAAATGATAAGCATCAAAGAGAGAGAAAATATGCCCTTCTAAATCAGATGATGTTATATTATCACCGTGTGCATTTCATGTGATGCACTGAATGCATGTGACATCAAGTCCTTAAGGGCATCTCACGGAAATGATTAGCGTGATTTGAATATGATCTTTCATATTTGATCTTATGTTCGGAGAGATATTTCAACTTATCAGTGCAACACGGCTTCCTGCTCTGCGCATCCTCTGAATGTTGCTCAGCATCTTGAAATGATCAGAACCGTGTGCTGTGCTGCTGTGGAATGCATGATGTGTACGTTTATGAAATCCTTCTTAGGATCCTAGAAAACTGAAGGATTTAAACTGGTTGTCATCTCTCCCTGCCGGGGATTGCACTGATAGAAATGTTCTGATGGGTTGGATTTAGAGTGATGTTGATGTCTCTTCGTCTTTGGACTCATAAACCCTGCTCAGGGCATAAATACCCTGGAGTTCTTAAATCATGGCATGTAAAATTAAATTGTACCCTATAGTACAGAAAATGTCTGAGCATTAGTGAGGCAGATTTAGGATTTTCTATATTTTGCTTTGAGCCGACTTTCAGGTAGCAGTTATAATCCAGTACTGCTCGTATTATGTTTCTATGAAATATTTTCATGCTTGACCGTTCCATAGACTTATTCATTTCACCTTGATGAACTATTTCATTGCATCTTAGAATTGTTTGAAGGTGTCGTGTTTCAGAATTCACTGAAAGTTTTGCAGACAATTTATTCCACCTGCTTATCTTTTTTCCTTCTGAGTCACTACTTCCTTGTTTTTACAGCTTCCTTAGAGGGAACGATCCTGTGTCTTTTAATGGCTTTGTGATCTAAGTTCTTCCTGGTTTAATAACACATGTGTTTCCATTGCCGGTGCCCAGCATCTTAAATTAGCCTCTCCTTCTGGGTTCTCTATGTGGGTGTAGAAATGGTTGGCTGCTGCAGAGGGTCTGGCAAAGCTTATGACAAGATAATCTGCACCTGTTCATCTGGGTAAGGGGCTAAAACAGGCCCCAACAGCACACCACTGCACACAACATGTGGGCAATCACACAATTGCACAAGCACACTAAAAGAAGTGCAAACCCCCATACATCATTTCTCTACATGTATTAAAATTCATTGAACAATTTTCGCTTGAGAGGTGTAATGGCAAAAATATATGTAGCTCTTTTTCTAATGCTTCATTGTATAACCAGTTGATTAAATTGCAAGTGCTGAGATGGCGAGGCCATGGGATAAGCACTGACGTATAACATTCTGATAGTATGTTCCCGGTGACCTGGCGATAGAGACTCAAACAAGGTTTTTTTGTTCTGTTGATGTGACCTGTAACCAACTGATGTGCCTCACGCGAATAGCATGTTTTCCTGTGACTGAACTAAACTATAAGAACGTCTTGGCTTGATCAAGGAAAAAGAGAGTTCATGACAACCTGAAGAGCACGTAGCTGTTGTGACCTTCTACGTCACAACCGTTGCAAGGGAAAGAAGGTCACAACAGCTACGTCACAACCCTCGCGTTTCTCCACAATAGCATCATGGTGACATGTGGCGCCTTTATTGAAACACTGCAATAAGCATTAATAAAAATGTCTGTTTATGTTTACTGTTAACTCTACTACAATTGTACTTCATATAGCTCTGTCAATGATGTGCTGTACGATAATACATATAAAGATTACGAAAAATAATGTATATATTAATGTAATACTACTGCCAGGGAAATAAGGCCGGGATCCACCGTTGTGTGAGTTACGGTGTTGTGTGGTTGAATCCGGCACAGACCATGCAGGCCGTTGTAGTCCAAACTCTCTCATTTGATCCCAACACTTCAGCTAAAACTAGGCGTTTTATTCAGGGGTGAACACAGGTATGCTCAACCCAACACTATAAGCAATATTGTCAGGATTTTTTTTTTTTATATAACCTTGAAATGAATTCCAGTGCAACATTATTTTCCATTTAGTAAACTACCTGCATTGGGATAAATTGTGCTCCTGGAAATACTTACGGACCCTAAATGTTTGGGAAACCCCCACTGAGTGAAAGCAAAGGGTCGTCTGAGTCTTACTGAGACTTATGGGGTGAAATAGGGGGGGAAGTTAAAACCTGTGGTAACTGTGTCAATCTTTCCACAGCCACCTTTGAAAAAGCTGACATATGTTTTTCCAGGCAAGAATCTTTGCATTTGAGAGCAGCTTTGTATACCAACTGTGGAACGCCTTTTAATGTCTTCACCGTGATTGAATGTGGTCACAGTGAGAGGCCTGGTTTATAATTTTGGGAAACTGCATTTTAAGTGTGGTTGATCAATCATTGCACATGTATATTGCAGTATTTGTTACAAACAAACACAGTTGCCTTCCACAGATACTGCATCTTCCATGTGTGAGCTTGTATCTAGCGACCCTTTTGGCCATCACTATAATGGACAATTTTGTGCACCTTTTCTGGAGTTAATCAAAGATTACTTACTCTTAAACTTAAAGACTTAAAGACTTATATTATGTTAATAATTTATCTTTTTTTCCCGGATGACTTTTGTCATGATTATGATCACGGTGAACTCGTGCTTGAACACACACGTCCAGTTGCTGCGTCTCAGTCACCGTGTCCTATCTCTTTCAGCTGTGGGCATCCAGATGAAACTGGAGTTCTTTCAGAAGAAATTCTGGACAGCCAGCAGACAGGTACACATGTGTGAACACAAATCCTGCATACTTACACATTCACATGTTTATCACAGACACTCTAAATATAGATGAATATACCCGTTTTAACTTTGAAAACTGCCTAGTAAAAGTAGTTTGAGCGTACATACTGTAGATAAAGAAACAAAAAGTCTACGTACATCTAAAAAGTCGTAGAAATACTTTTCTTTTATCCATTTTTTACTTTTTGAGGGGTTTTGGAAGGCACTTAATTTATTAATCCATGAACAGCCTATTTGATGTGATACCGAGGTACATTCAGATGTTTTGTTTTTGTTGTACAGTGTGCAGCATTAGACGGGAAATGCTCCATAAGCTGTGACGATGAGGTTGGTCAGCTTTCCTTTTCTCCATTAGCCGGGCATGATCGTATCACTTATCCTTCAATGAAACACTTTGACAGTGTTTTTTTTTGTCTCACAGAACATTAACTGCTACCTGATTGATAACAACGGCTTTGTTCTGGTCGCGGAGGACTATACTCTGGTAAGACACTGACACACAAAGAGAGACATACACATCTAGAGGAGAATCACGATGAATTATAAAGACTGAATAACAGCCATAGGTACAGAAATCGGACTACATGTAGGTTGCATACTTTCAATTGGCCCAAACCCAATTACTGTTGATGGTGTCAGCAGAGGCTATTGTATTAATATATATCCTTAAATAAAATGCCCCTTGTTTTTAGCTTGAGTCAATGCACACAGAGCATAACTAATGTACTATTTGCATTTATTTTCCTATCATAATTCAAATATGTTTCCTAAATCACACCCGTGTTGTTGAAGGACTGTTCTCATGGAGATATGGTGCCGCTCTATAGACGCTCCGCTCAGACGTCACTGGCCATGCTGTCACTCTGGCTTAGTCTCATCTAGAAGCCAGTCCGCTGGCTGTCACTGTCCTTCCCTTCTTCGTCTTGTCCTTTTCATGTGTCTCCTACTTGCTCCATCCCGTTCTTCGTTGTTCCCCCACCTAGTTCTGTGTCTAATGGCTGATGGATGCTAAAGGTCTGAGCCTCTGTCCTTTTAGCCGTCAGCTGGTTTGCAGCACTTTGGACACACAGGAGGTCAGACATTCAGTCTAGGGCAGCGGTCCCCAAACTTTTTTTTGTTTCTGGCATCAAATCGAACCAAGCCATGGCCATGTGTGTATGTAAATATGGACCCTGGACTCAGAGATGGACTGATTTGTTTTTGCCGTTCAATAATCAAGGTCAATCTAACATCATGTCCGTCGCAATTTAGTTAACACAATATTTTTTTTGCAAATTTCATGAAATAGGCCGAAATGAACACTTGCTCTCACAGTTGAATTAAATAGGATTTGGTGTTCCAAGATCACAGTGACCTCACAACTCACGTTTTGGACCATAGCTTAAGAATCCGTGGGCTAATCGTGACAAATTTATACAAATATCTAAAATAGTAAGGATGAGATGTAGGGACAACTCAACTCAGAGACATGGATGCTGAGGTAGGAATACAACAGCAAGGTGGTAATAGTTTTATTTAATAACATGAAATATCTTTTTCAGACAGGAAAATTCTTTGGAGAAGCAGAGGGGGCTGTAATGAGTAAGCTGCTGCATATGGGCTCCTTCAAGAGGTACGTTTCTCCAACTGCACTGTTGAAAAAGTGCCATTTACGTACATTTACACATAGCTATTGGATGTGTAAATGCACGTGCATGATCTCAGGCAGGCCACAGAATGAGAGCATGTCATTCATCGTGCTGACAGCTCTGAACTTGGCCAATCGTGTTGAGCTATTCAACGGTGAACTCCGACCCGTCGCTCAGCAGAGTTCTCCGTTAGGGGATTAGAGAAAATCTTTTCCTGAAACCAGGGAATTAAGAGGCACACAGACGCACACACACAGACACACTCATACATTTCTTGTCATGGAGCTTTGTCTCCTGGAAAACGCCTAGAGCGATGGGTTGCGACTCTCTGCAAGTGTAATCGTGGAGGAAAGCTTTCCAGTACTCAAAAACAGAAACGCAGAAAACAATGTATGTCACAGACATACATTGTGGTTTGACCTCTGAGTCAAACTGGTAAGGTCAAGCACTTGTTTATGTGGAGAAGGTGGTTGAAGAAGTTCAGTGAATGCATTTCCAGCACTGCAGTTCTGCCTTTCGGGAAGTGGGTGAGGAGATTTCAGCTACGCTGTCTCCGTAAAAAACCATCATAGGCGACAAATCATCGCACAATCATGAATATGAAGCTCAACAGCCGATAGCTTTGGTTTACAGTTGTCTTTGTCTGAATATTTCATGTTTGATGACCTGTGATTGTTTAAAATAAAGTCTTAGATATGATGAATAAATAATATGCCTTATGTTGGTTAAGTAATCAAGCTTGATAAAACAAAAAACCGGCCGCTGAAAGTTTCCCCCAAACTCCAGATGAAGACGTATTTTGACTTTGATTTGTATCGTAAAGAAATGGCATTTATCAAAAACATTAAACGTAATGTTATGCTTCCATGCAAAGTAATCGTATGCTTACACACCCAAACTCATATCCAGCAGTCACACAGCCATCCTCGTACGCGTAGACAGATACACTGAAATAGTCCACGTTTGCTGCTAACAGCATTATGTGGTCTGGCTTAGTGTTAATTGGTTCCTGGCGGTGTTTTGGAGCTCTGTGTCACCGGTACTGTGACTGGGGTTTGAACATCGCCCAGGGCTGTGGACAGACTGGGTCCACTCAGACATCACACACGTGCACTTGTTAGGTATATCGGAACTTGTCCACAGGCTATGAGAAAGAGCACACAGAGTGTGTTAGTGTGTGTGTGTGTGTGTGTGTGTGTGTGTGTGTGTGTGTGTGTGTGTGTGTGTGTGTGTGTGTGTGTGTGTGTGTGTGTGTGTCTATGTTATGTGTGTTTTAGGAACAGCTTAAATAACCTCACCCAGACAGACCCAGACCTCACACCCTTAGGGTCTGCTAAGCCCTTAAAACCTCTGATATCCCCACCAAATACTCTCCCAAATCATCTGCACGTACCCCCACACGCACACATGCATACCTACACAACAACCCAAATCACTTTTAGGTACCTCTCAGGGAGCTCTCAGCTTTCAGTGGCTTTTCTTTTCCCCTTCTTGCCACATCCATCTAATATATTATCCGTAGCTAAAGTGTCCGTTAAAGCAAAGCTTTCCTTCCTGCTCCCACACAGCAGTCCAAACGGCCCAGCAAGCTTGTAATAGCACAGATATCGTGTGAATCAAGTCTTATATCATCATATTTGGGTAATACTTCCCTGAATGAATGCTTGGCTTGTCTATAAAAACCTTTTTTAAGCTCAATGTATCTGACTCACTCTCTGGCCTCGCTTTTCTTCCTTGATCTACTCAGGGTCACTCTGTATGATTACCAGGCTCTATGTTGGGTTTTTTCAGAAAGTAGTGACAGTGGACACACACTGTTGGATGTAAGTAATTTCTTATACTCTGTTCAACCTCTTTGGACTCCATGTGATATAGAGTTGGGTATGTGTATCAATATTTCCTATTTCTCTTTTTTTCTTTAGCCTTACTTTGCTTTCTTCTCCATCGTGAAGTGGATCCTGACCGAGCTTGTCATGTAAGACTTCTGCATATGTTAGATGGGTATTTCGTCCTTAATAGCATACATGCTCACTGCTTACATGTGCTTTGGAGGACAGATATGATCGCCTCTCCTGTCAATGTGGGTCTGTGGCTTCAGATAAACTGTATGATTGTACGTTGACGTGGTCATCAGTGATCATGAGCTGTAATGGCTACCTGATGTTTCCTGTTGCACGGGGATTCCTGTGATGCCATGTTGTGGTTGGGGGGGTAGTTGGGGAGGGGCCCGGGGAGGGCGGGGGGGAGTAGTAATAGTAGTAATGTGCAACTTTAACAAGGTTCCTTAAAAATGAATTCTCATCTTTTTCCTTTAGAAACCTTGTATTGTGTTGTTTTTGCCGATGTCTTCTCCATGTTCAGATTCCTGGTGGAGTTCAACTTGTACAGCTGGTGGTACTCTGACCTCACAGCTAAGGGTAAGAGCACACTCTTTGATGTTTCTCTCTCCGTGTGTCTACACACTCATACAAGTATGCAGCTTATAGCAACATTGTTTATGTGTACTCCTAATTAATAGAGCGTTGGACATGCACACAGCACTGCTCATCAGATTATATTTTAAATGTTTGTTAATGTTGAAAATAGTCACAATGGTCTTAAACATTGCGAGTTGAAAAAAATGGAATATCAGTTAATATTAATGTATTTCAATAATTATGTAACAGCTATGGAAAGAATCACAATTCTTATTCCAATTGTATAATATTTGTTCAATTCTCCCCAACAGAAACAGAAATTAAAAGATACTTAAAAAAACAATTCCATTAAATAATTTTAAAAAACAGAAAGATTAAGATAAATATATTGTCATTTGTCCTCTTCTTTTTACAATGTCAATTAAAGCACTGTAAACACAGACAGGTATTCTTGGATCTTATAGTTTTAAACTATTTAAAGTAAACGTAACGTATTTCATCTCAAGGCATTGCATTTGTTTTTGTGTTCATCGGGGTTATACCTGATGGTTTTATGATGTATGTCATATTGGTAGTTGCAGGAGCGATAGCCGTTTTGTAACAGAAGGCAAAAGACTTCTCTTTTGGTCCCTTCTCTGCTTTTTTGTTTAAACCTTTTTTTTCTTGGTAAATTTCTTCAAAACACTATTATTCTCATAAAATCACAGCCGAGCTAGGAATGCTGTGATGCCTTATACTTTTTGGTGTGTTGAAAACAGTTCGCCTCTCTGAAATTAAAGCCTTGCTAAACGGCATTATATAGTGGTATTAATTCTAGCCAAGACTAATATTGAATATTATGTGTGTGAATGTGAGTGGAGGGAGAGAGGGAAAGAACCA
The DNA here is from genome assembly GCA_021346845.1 of Apeltes quadracus. NCBI lineage: Eukaryota > Metazoa > Chordata > Actinopteri > Perciformes > Gasterosteidae > Apeltes > Apeltes quadracus. Next base: position 7,706,792 of record CM037928.1, on the reverse strand, counting down.
CGAAATAATGAAATGCCTTCCTTGCATACTTTTATCCCGAATGAGGGGAAGCTGGGCATCGCTGCTTGCCAAGGAGTCAGGATAATTTCACAGCTGGCTAGCCTCAGGTCTTAGCAGCTCTTTCTATATCTTTCTACAATGGAGACACAGACCTGTGACACACAGCTGAAACGCCCCAATTTAGCAGCCTGCACCCAATCTGCACAGTTTCTCAGCCTGAACTAATCCCAGCCGTTCATACACGTGTGCTGCGTTTCTCACAGGCTAATCATTTATTTATTTTATAACTGATTTTTTTCACACAATGATACCACACGCGACATCAACTAATTAAACGCAATTCAAATCCCCTACGTAGCCAACTATGTTGAGAAAGCTTGGTTTGGTCAAGACAACTTTATATTTAAATGAGTAAAAGCATATATTTTTAAATGCTGGGATTTAATAAACAAATTAGTGTTACTTATCCCCCTTCTTCAAACCTGCAGCATTGTTTGAAACCTCTAGGTGGCAGGAGAGTTCAAGCAATTTTGCATAAAAGTCTGGTCCAGATTTTACGCTGCAAATATTATGTGTTTCATTTATGCAGCAGGACATGAAACAGCTCTTGTTCAGAAGTGCTGCTTTCTCTCAAAGTTGTATATTTACAAGGATGTGGTGTGTTCAACTGTTTGCTTTCAATCTTCTATTTGCATTTGCATATTTTAGATATGTATTTGACTTTCAAATCGTTTTTCCAGGGCTTTCTCACCCAATTTTTCTCTCTCTCTCTCTTTCTCTCTCTCTCTCTCTCTCTCTCTCTCTCTCTCTCTCTCTCTCTTTCTGCATTTAGCTCAGCGGAGGGGTCGAACCATGCAGCTACCATGTGACACAGAGTACCCGGCCTTCGTCTCTGAGAGAACCATCAAAGAGAACGTGGGCAATGTGGACTGTGATGGCTGCATCAAGTATGACACACACACACACAAATATAGAGAGTAACAACAACTGTCTGAATAACTGTTCAGAAAGTCAGAAATCAGCGGGCTACTACATTCCATAAAACAAGCTAACAAGTGGAAAATGAATGATCCTGCTCGCTCTCAGCTAGGCAAAGTTGTTTTTTATCTCTGTCATCCTCGATAATGAGAAACACATTTAAATCATTTGTTGTCTGCTGAAAACACTTTCATCCAGGCAATCTGTCAGAGACACACACGCAGAAACTCTCCTCTGGAAACTTAACAAAACGAGGCTTTTAGAAATGAGGGAGAGAGGTGGAAAAAAGTCTTCCTTTAGAAATGGGAAAAGAAGTGTGGTCCCTTTAACAATTTGGGCTTTTCTGTCAGGCAATTGTGGGGTGTTCTTTGGATCCCTCCAATGGGCCCTTCATTGCTCCCAGCTGTGGAACCACCAGGGCGACTCTGATCCCTGTGTGTGTGTGTGTGTGTGTGTGTGCGTGTGTGTTTTCCTTGTGTGTCTGCTGCCGGTACAGTCCCACAAGGTCAGCAGGGTAACCACTGCCTGGGTGCTAGGAGTAAAATGCGGTCGGGGATGCAGTCGCACATTGCACACGGAGCAACCTCTTACACACATCCGTCAGAGAAGATGTGCGTGCTCTTCTCCAATAAAATCACAGGCCGCTTGCTCTGCACCGTGTCCCCTCAAATTTATCCCATTTCAAGCACAATGAATTTGACAAAGTTAAATCTAGTTTTTATTTGAGTTATATGGAATTTTATAGCTCACATTAGTAAAACAGGATATTGGTGACAACATCTGTTTCAAGTAACTGACTGAGGTCTTTATTATATATTTTCATTGGGACGCGTGTGTGTCTGAGGTCTTTATTATATATTTTCATTGGGACACGTGTGTGTGCCTTTTGCTCTAGGAAATGTAAAAAAAAAGAAGAAAAGTACGCCTGTTAAACCTCTCCTTACTGTGTTTTGACTGTGTGTGCATGTGATGTCCCTATTTGTGTTTGTCCATTACTTCCTGATATCTAGCGGATGATGTAATAGCCTAAATAGCCCCATTAGATGGTTTGACCTCCGCTAATGCGAATCACACTTCTCTGGACTGTAACACGAGATGTATTACCTGGAGAGTTAGTCTCCAGGAGACTATTAGCGAAAGTACTCACAGACATTTATTCTACCTCAGCACATGCTCCTTTGCTTCTTCTTGACCGTCCGTATTATTATCATAGTGTCATTCCCAAGCTTCTATAAGGCACGTTGAGCCACATGTTTTGAGGCCTGAATTGTCCAGAGAAGAGGTGTATAGTGAGCAGTGAAAAAGAAAGAATTTCTTAAAATATTTTCATATTTTAAAGGACTGTTTTTGATAGTAAATGTGGAAATTGTCCGATTTCTTTACATTTTTAAATTTCTTTTGTTATATTTTCGATATTAAATGTTACTTGCTACTCAACTGGGACATTTTTCAAGCTTCATGCTGAACCATTGCCGTAATTTAAAAATCACAAAATAATAAAACGATTAAATAAATAAGGTATAAGAGAGGCCCTGAAATATGCTTCATATTGGAATCAGTTTCCGGCAAAAAGTAATGAGAGAAATATAATCTAAAATATAATCAAAAAAATCTTTAAGAATGACTAACTCACAGAGTCATTAGTCATTAGTCATTCTTAAAGTTTTTTTCTTCAGCACACAGAGAGTTGAGCTGGGGGTGCCCAGTGCCATGCAGGGGTGAGCATGGATTATTAAACTTTAGCAGATCTCATTTTACCCTTATTTTAGCTGGCTTGGCCTATTTGCTTTGCTGCTTCGGTCGGGTCGGTCATGGCGGGATAACAGTATTAAAGTGTAGTGGATTGCTGCTACTTAGGGATTGATGGCTGTTTGTGGTCAGATTGAATTGGTTATGGCACTGAATTGGTGGAGATATTTTCAGGTATGTTTTAATCTGTCAATGCTTTCCCTCTGTTTCTTTCTTCCTCATTTACAAGAGTTATGAAAACGTACGTGTACACCTTTTGCATTTGTGTCCTCTCCGTCAAACGTGCCTGTTCTCGAACGCATCTAATAAATGCTTCACGGTGAAGTTAATAAATCAACTTGCCTCGGCAGAGTAGAGGGATTGAGAGAAGCAAAGGCTACAGAAAGAAAGGGTGACAGAAAGAAGAGATCATCTTTACGACCTTTCTCCTTCATAAACCGTCTCCACGACGATAAATCACCAACCTGGACAACCTTTTTTTTTCAGGATTCTTCAGGCCAGTAAAACACATCCATGAGAAGATACGAGCACAAAAGTGTGGTTCCCATTTGCTTCCCTTTGCAGTGTTTTATATTTGGCAACACTTTATTTGTGCTTGACCTGGGTTGAATATAACAAAGAAAAAAGGGACGGAAGAGAGAAAAATTAGGAAGAAAAGGGGAAAGAGTAAGGGGGGAGTAGTATGTGTGCATATTTCATATGTGTGCGCCTGTCGATGTCGGTGTATGTCTAATGACAGCTGGCAGTGAGACAAGTCATCTGTTTGACATAAATCAAGTGGAGTCCTTTTAATGCCTCTCTCCTCCACCAGGGGAGAATGTGAACACTCATAACGTAAATCCTCTGAACACACATGGAAATTTACACGGCGCCTTGTTCCCTCTTCTTCTGTCCTCATCTTTTTGTTTTGTTTTTGGCTGTCTGTGCTGTGATTGGCAGGTCCTTTGTGATCCAGCAGATCCCCAGCAGTAATCTCTTCATGGTGGTGGTGGATAACAAGTGCGACTGCAGCGCGTTTGAGCCAATCACCATGGATCCCATTGAAATCATGTATATCCTTTACTGGAGTAAAAATAACCCCTTCCCTTCTACCTGAGGAGCTGCAGTCACTATACTGTTAGAACTGCATGCCCAACAATGTTGCAAAGATGTGAATAGCAAAAATTCAGTTTCACCGTGTGTCTAATTTCAGGTCATCGATGTTGACAAAGTCTTTTTCAGAAAACAATACTTTTATTCAAATTAAACACTTCAAAAGCACTTTTTATAAGAGAGAGTTCTACTAATGTTTCCACAGGCTGGACTGGTACAATACAACAGTAAAACATCAGACGCATAATAATTGCTGCGTGTCTCTGTGTTTGGACTGCGTTACACAACGGCCCACAATGCAATGGGATACTGATCTACAGCAGACACGGCTCAGAGTGGAGTCAGCCTGTGCTGGGTTCTCCTATAATGTGTATCCCTCTGATATTGTATGCAGTGCAGTCCCTCTCTATTTACACACCGCTGTTTATTTTGTTGTGAACTGCTTACAGTAGAATAAAGCCCACAACAAAAGAAAACTCATCAAACATTACCAAGTCTGCTTTTTTTCTTGTGTGCACGCTGCGTTGTGCACAAAAAGTATCACTGCCCTCCTAGAAACTCCAAAACATCTCCTCCTCTGTTTCATAAACAAGAAACACACACCAGTAGTAGGAAAACACCCTGCAGAGGGTACACTTTGTCTGTTATTGACTTAACTTCAGCTGCACATAATGAGTCCCTCAAGTGCGAGAGGTTGAAGACGCAGAAAGACAGGAGGCGCCCAGATACTTGTCACCCCTTTCACCCAGAGGTATTCCCCTCCAAATGCACACATGCACTCGTGCTGTGATATTACAGTCTTTCAACAAAAATATCCCCTACACATTCTGCTTTTGTGTTTCATTGAAATATTCCCTGCACGTTCATATCTTGAACCCTCCAACCTGCTTTTCTCTTCAGGAGAACTCGATGGAGTGCGGAGGAGTTGCAGGTCTCACCCCGTCTGTGGCGGCGACACTGCTCTGTGTTTTCCTAGCGCTGTTTCCTAGGTGACCAGAGTTGGCAAAGCCTCTCCATCCTCAACTTGACTTGGATCCGCTTGACTCGGCATGCAAAAGAATCGTAACAATGCCACAGAAAAAAAAAAAAAAAAAAAAACACTCCCGCCTCTCGGAAAACTGTGAACCACTTTCCAACTCACCATCAACAAAGCCCCGAGCCCTGAGGTACCTCCCTACGAGACGCGCATATAGAAGGCCGGATGACGGATAGCTATTACAGGTGCTAGATGGCAATCATTACGGTGCTTTAGCAATATCACCCAAGCTTCACGCAGAGGCCGTTGGGGACACAGTAATAATGCCAACAATGCACACTGTAGCTTAACAATTGCACAGGTAGTCCAGTAAAACCCACTGTAAACAACGCAATGTTCACTCCTTTTAGGCCGCGGCCTGTAGGTGGGCTCGGAGCCGGGCGTTGGGCCACGTAACACCTGGTCGGAGAGAGAGACGCACCTTTCCCCGGCTCACAATGTTGATGGACAATAATGATTTTAAAGATTGAAAAAAATGATACTGAGGATGAAAGTTACTAGATGTGGCTCGGGACGTAATAAAATGTTTGTCAATGATTATTCTTTTCATGATGGGGAAAAAAGAAGTTCTAGTCTATATGAAAAAAAAACATTTTATTTACGACTTGCAAGTAGTACCCATAACCTGTGACTATGAGATTTTGAGTCCTCTGATGTGAGTGGTTGTTGATATTTGAGCTTTGCCTTATTGAACAATACTGGTCCTGTTTGTGTACTTTTGAAATAAAAGGATGTTTAAAATTGATGCTGTTTTCGATGCTGTTTTTTTTGGAAAGGCTCACATGAAAATAGAAAATGAACTGTGAAATGTGAATGAAATGTTTAGTAAATAAAGAAATGCAACTCATTTTTTGGACAAACTTTTTGCATAAATGCAGGAATAGGTTTCTCGTGTCATGCCAGGCTAACTTTTATGGGTTTGTATGTGCGTACAGAGGGACACGGTGACGTGCCACTTCTTTCCCTCTATCCCCACCTCTCGACCAGCCAGCTCTTCTAACCCCAACTTCTTCCTCACCGTGCCAGTGGTTCAATCTGCTCTCCATTGTTTCAGTGATCTTGTCCCTTGAGCAGAACTGTTTCACTTTAATCATTTCCAGCAGAATGTGCTCTTCCTCTTCCTGTGGCCCGAAGACTCGCTGACTCGCCAGCGGCTCCTTTATCACTGCGTGATGGGATTGTAGCAGTTTTGGGTCACAAATACAATCTGGTCTGTGATTCCTTCCTGTTTGCCAGATGAGTTATGGGAAAGTGCATCCAATATGTGTACAAAAGCCCGACGCGGGAAAGCAATCTTTGTGAGTAACAATGGGAGCCCTCATGCCACCACGGGGTCCTGTGACTGATAAATGCTCATCCATGTTTTCTTTAAGCTGTTTTCCTCGCACACTGGAAAGGGAAAAATAAAACACGCAAAAGCTTTCTGACATCTTTTCAAATATCTCCCTGCACAATGTGCCCTCTTGACAGAGGTTAAAATGGGAGTCATTTGACTTTTAGTGATTATATGGATAAACAGCACAATACTAAGACAGAATTGAAGGTAATACATGCAATAGAAATCCATTGAAAAACACCATTTTAGGGAAACATAAATGTGCGTCTTTGAAGGTTTAGCTGTGCACTCGGATGCCAGTTCACACCTTTTAACCCCCGTCCATCAATCAAGACATGAATGAGCGAAACGTCACTGAAAGTATCTTTGGAGAGCGTCCGCATTCTTTCCCAATGAACCGACCAACCCGGCTGTTTGTGGTGGGAAGGAACCCCTGAGAAGAGTCACTGATCACTGGGACACAAAGCCTTGAAGGGGCCTTCCAGTTCACAACACACCCATCCATCAGCACTCACACCACTCTAACACTATTTGCTTACCATTACCTTGACTGCATGAAAAATCTCTTCTGCTCACATGCCAGAAGACTGACAACAGTGAAACACACGCGTATTCACACTTTCAAACATTAGTTCAAACATCCAGCATGCATTAACACCAACACATGTGAACACAACCTACATCCAGAGAAGGGGTCACGCAAAGGGCAAAGCTTTTGTGTTACCTCGGATGGAGTGGATAACATTGGTGGTTTGCCTTGAGGACCACAGATATGTTTAAATGGAAATGATTGTGAGCAACTGAACCGCACCAGGACCACACACAGGCCCTGTGACTCCAACACGCCGCAGCTAGGAAAAGCTGGGAAAACACACGCAAAATTCTGCCAGCATTCCACACGGTGACTAAAGACAACTCACTGTGCACGTGTTCTGAAGTTTGGAGAGGGTTGCAATGGAGAACACTTACTATATTTTAGGGGATCAATGACATGACAGAAAGTCTTTCAGCATTTCCAACTTTTCTTTCATTTTTTTATCATTTGTTCTCTAAGCGTCTTGTTCTCATCTCTGTCCTTGCTTACCACTTTCTCCAAAACCCTTTACCTTTTTCTTCCTCTGGCTCCGGCCACATGCTCCCTGGCTGTAGCGGTGATGATGACCAGACCTCTCGACCGCCTCACCCACGCGCATGCATGCAGCCACACACAAACATCAGAGACAGAAAACGAAGCGAACCCCAAAGGCAATTTGTCCCTGCACACGCCAGGAGACACATTGCTGCCAAGGTTGAGAGGTACCAACTGAACACATACCCTCTTACCACATGCTCGTATCCTCAGGTATAGTTGCGCACCCCCTGCTGTGACAGGAAGAATGGCCTTCAGTAGTCATCGACCTCTTGGTGAGCTTGAGACAGCCAGCTGTGTTAATACTCTCTTTGTGTGTACATATGTGTGTGTGTGTGTCCTCGCTTGTATCCCTGTCCAACATTGGAGCTTAGTATTGTTTTATGTTCACCAATAATTGTTCTCAAAGACTCAGATAAAGATTTTAGCCAACAGGGGATCTTCAGCCTTCAGGTATTTGCAAGGATTTTAACATCTCACACTGAAATAACAAAACAATATATATCAGTCCAGTCTTGGCAATGTATAAATGTGCATGCATGCAGAGTTTATGTGTGTGCGAGAATAGAGGAGAAAATGGGTGAAACAGCATTATTTCCGTCATTGTTTTTGTTCTACGGTCAGGATTAGTACAGCAGAATAACGATCTGGCTAGAAGCCCACACATAATTCAGCAGTCTGTAGTTCATCAATTCTCTTTCACAAAGGCAGCTTACAGCTTCAGCCAAAAACAGAACAAATCATATCCATGCATTATGCATTCCATTCTGTGTTTGTACATACACGCTAAGAGAGATTTTTCAACATTAGCATATTCTGTGGAGTCTTTGTAGCTGGGATCTGAGCTCTGCCACCCTGTTTCTGTGAAAAGCCTCATTTGGTTCGACATGGCAAGCTGAGCAATGGCCTGAAGGGGCAAACATATTGGTTCCCTCAAACAGGAAGTGGCTAAATGGAGACCCATGAGCCCCCCTGCCTTGCCCCTGTCACTCAAACGCACCCAGGCTTTTTAGTGCATGGGCCCTTTTAACAGAATGGACCGTCAGGAGTGAGGAGAGACGGGAGGGTAAGCCAGGGAAAGGAGGAAAACTAGATTGGAGGTCAGGGAGGCAACGGAGGGAGAAGGCGGGCTGATTACACCCGGGTAGGTGGTCTCACAATATCATTACTCAAAGCAAGCAACATTATTGGCTCAAGGTCCAGTTCCCTACGTCTCTGTAACCGAATTTGGATTGAGAGCCGCTGTAAGTATTTTGAGCATTTTAGACTTCAAAGTTCATCGGCATCAACAGGTTTGTCTTGGAAGAAGGGCGGCGTTAGCAACTATTGACTGTCGGCTCTCCCATGCCCACTATTACTCCCTCTGTGAGTGCTGATTGTTGATGTGATAATATATGCAGTAGGTTTTTGCATAGTGCATAGTGTATCTGAGCAAAGTGTGGTTACATCAAACTTGAATTGAACTCTCTGTATGTGAGCATGTGTGTGTGTGTGTGTGTGTGTTTTAATATGTCTTATTTGACTTGACTCCGACTAACCCGATGTGAACTCAGTGTGGACAGGACTAAATGATGGCTGTCATTGGCACACGTGTGAGTGCATGCGTGGGTGTGTGCATGCTGGCGTTCTGTGTAGGCCCATGCCTGGCCCTGTGACTTCAACGCCCTTATTTTGAATGGCAGAACATTGAACAGTGGGGTTACAACCACAGGCTCTGAGAGAAAAGTCACTGCAACAATAAGACACTTTTAATGCGCCGGTGTCCACCATCATGCACTCTTGACTGTAGGAATGTCCAAAGCCTTACTCCATGTACGTCCTTCTGCTGTCTCCCACTATAACCACCTTCACACCCATTTTCTATATCTCTCAGTGTGCGTTAGTTTGCACTTGCGCATTTGAGCTGACACATTTCTGCTCGTACGTACAGTGTGCACTTGTGTGTGTGTGTGTGTCACACGTGTGGTCCCTCTGCCTTTTCTCACCCTACCTTTGTGGAGCATTGAGAGGACAGGACACAGCAGGGTAATGTTGGCGCTGCCGTGTGTTTTGTGGTAGCGGCTGTGACGCCGTCTGTTTGTGTTTTCACATCCACAGTCGGGGATGGAGGCCTGGCGAGCTGCTTGATTACGCCTCTCATTTGTGTAACTGCTATAGTTACACAGTTAAAGGCCCTGTCCTCATTAGAATAATCAACGCTATATTACTCTGACCATGATCTTCCCATAACTCAGAGGCAGCCAGTCTGTGTATGGTTGCATGACTGTACGTGGATATATGAGTGTTTGTGATTCATATTACTTATAAGTGGATGCTCAGAGTATGTTATTAATGACCTGAGCCATCGAAAAGGCCTACGGTGCGTCATTGCTGGGAGTGGAAAAGAGGAAATTTGTAGTTCAGGAAGCAGAAATAGGAATCAGAGCGAGGGAGCAAAAAAGAGAGAAGGTTGATTTGCTCTTTTTTTGAGTGTAGCGATTCATAGTAACCCTTCATGTCATCATTCATGACTTGTATTAGAGTAATTACACAAAGGTGCCTACAGACACTCACTTTAAATATCAGATTGGCGTCTGTGTAATTCAATTAAACATCCAAATCACATTTGAGCTCCTGCTGTATATTTCTGATGAACACAAAAATATAAGTCATAGAAAAGCACAACCGTAAAGGTGAATTTAAATGTCCATTTTGATAAATATCTCCAGAGAGCGAGCTCTGCAGATATGCAACGGTGTAATCACACGTATAAACTAATATCTCCCGGTACCTGGGCACATCAAACATCTTTCCTTGATGTCGGCAAAACCATGGTAATTTATGGACACAGGATGGAGCTCCTGCTCTGTGCAGCGCTTCTAATCAGCTGACGCCACAGAGCTTTACGTCTGAAAAAAGAATTCCTCCGTAAAGGATTTATACCTTCGCAACTGAGTCGAACAGGCAAAATGCCATGTCAGTGTGCTACAAAAGAAGACATGGACATGGACCTGATAAACTATGTATTCATGGCCTGAGAGTAACATGTTGAACCAGAATGGAAATGTAGGCCACCAGTTATGTATATTTTTAACAATCTTCCTCATGTAAACAATAAGAAATTAGTTCTCTGCTGCTTCTGAAAAAGTAAATTGCTTGTAAAACATAAACCTAAGAACAAGCTTTTGCGTGATTACAACTTCATGTGGAACAGTAAAAAGTTCAATTGTGAAATAAATAAATACAAAGTAATTCCCCATTGACAATTAAAATGTGCAAAACAAGTGGTATTACAATGTAACAACAATGTGTTTGTAACAAATGAGTAATAGATATTCTTGTAAAAAAAATTGAAAAGTGAGCCTTTCTTTTTGTTTATCATTTATCAAGACTTAAAGGTAAAATTGAAGGAACCAGAATGAGTTAGTTTGACTCTCCAGTCAATGGATTCAGCTACACGGTCTCAATACCTATTTTCTGGCTTGGTGCTTAAACTCCGTTCAGGGGCCCCTGATAGCTCAGCTCATTAACAAACAAAACACAAAAAGAAAAGAGGCAGCGTCCAGCTTTAAGTTTAGACAGGGTTGTAAAAGAATCAACTTGTCTTTAACATAAAAATAAAAAACACATTTTGGTGTAATATGTAGGGGGGAATAACCTAATCTCATCCTTCTTCTGCAACACTGACAATGCTAATTTAAACTGGTGTCTATTTCCAAAACCACATTTACATCCTGTTCAATTATCATTACGCCCTTTTCTTTATACACTGTCCAGGTCAAAATGTCAACTTAAATGCAGCCCTGTCTCTTAGAAACTATGTTTATATACTACCAATTTGTATTGAGTGCCAAACGGTTACATAGTGTATTCAGTGTGTTGTGAGCATGAATCAGACTATAATTGTAGTCTTGAGTAGTTCCCAGATGTCTCTCCCAAAGTTGAAATGTAAATTACACCCTTGGGTGAAGGTGAAGTGAAGGTGAAAGAAGGCATAAATTGCTTCAGCAGGCCTCTGAATCGCTTCTTTGCTTTTAAAGGTTTATTTCGCTATTTTGGTAGACTCCTCCTGGCCGACTCCCCGTTTCCACTCGATGGCTTTGACAACGGGGGCAGGTGTGTTTGTTCTAGGTATGTAGGTTCAATCCCGCTGTGTGTGGAAGCTGCCAGGTGTGCAACCCTTCATGGGTAGCCGGTAGGGTGCATCAGCTGAACCCAGCAGGCAAGTGTGCCGTCCCGTCACACACGCTGATCGAAGTGGACAAACTAAATACTTAACTCTTACCAAACACACCTGTTTTAAAAAGCAGGGGGTTCCAAGATGAACATATTGCTTAAGACGGGATGCTCTGAAGCGAAGAAAGCCACGGTCATTGATCCATTGAGTCACGACAGATAGCCGTTGAGTCAGAGAAGACCAATTTATTTAAGATCTTCTCTGAGCAAACATAGTGTGAAATAAATTGTATTATTGAAGCCTCCGCTGATGTTACTATTTGAAGTCTTTCCTGACATTAAATCTACGCCTCATTGCTGTTCTGATATGACAAAGGGGATATATTCTATGTGTGCGTACACATAGAAAATATCACCTTTGTTCGTGTGTTGATATACGTTACAAATCAATACAATGCATTGCTTGAGATGTACATATAAAACACATGCTAGTTGGTTTTTCTCTGCTTTATCAGTGGTACATAACATTGGATGTGACACTTTTAAACGGTTTTCATTCTCGTCGCCATGCCTGTCATTAAAATCAACGTTTACTCCACTGTTTAATCCAGCTGCTCTGAATAAAAGTGTCAACTACCCACCTAGAATGTAATGTTTTGGTAACATAAACTATGATCCACGGTAAAATTCCCCACTGTTATTTTTTTAAATGTTTAATGAATACCCACTTCCCTCATTAATCTCCCAGCAAAGCACACAGAAGATAAACAGTGAAGCAGTTAAACAGTTGAGCTGTCACATGTCTTTTTCACCCACATGTTCATACCTTCTTATAAAATCCTTGAAGGCTGATACAGACCCCGAATCCCTCTCACTCTTTATCTGGGATGGGGAGAGGGGGGGGGGGGGGGGGGGATTCACCTCCTTAATTTATTGCATGCAGGAAAAAAGACATTGTGGGTTCATAAATCAAAAGCACTTTATATAAAAAGAAACGTAAGCCGCCTGCATGTGGGATGTTTTAGCTCACATTCTTAGGAATTTGACATGTAATAAAAAAAATATGGATTTTTTCACCTCAGCTTTCTATCACTAAACAACTGTGAGCACGGAATATGCTTTGTATTCCTGCACTCACATCGTAGCGTGGCATGTTTTACACACAGAGGAGGATGTCGGAGATAGTAAGACAAATAGCGCGCATTTCCAGTAACTCGGATCGTCCCCACGTGCACAGATAAATCCGATCACAGCAGGTATTTGGTTTAAGGACCGACAGTATGATAAAGGAGTTTCCCGGAACACTAAAAACATTTTTTCCACAGAGAGGTTTGCGCTTTAGCTTGAACCTGGGACTTAAATATTTTGCGCTGAATGTTGTACCCTCATTTTTTTGGAGTTTTTTCCAAAACAAAACCACATAGAATAAATATGCTGCAGTTGGAATGTTTAGAGGGAAAAACAATTGCCGGACATTTATCAGTTACACATGAGAGGCAAGCGAAATGAATGACTTCTCTGACATCTCGGCTGCGTGTGCATCCTCGGAGCTGTGCACCCTACCTGTGGTCTCACGCTTATCTGGGACTCTGGAAGCTTTATTTGACAGAAGCTGTCATATTTAATCTGTCATTCTGCAAACCACATATGACACGCGACATAAAATGGAACTGCATGCTGGATAAAGGCAACCCTAATCATTTTAACCTGTGCTCCTGTTGGGTTTTGAATGATAAAGTTGTACGCGGCTGGAGATTCTTCCCCCCCGTGGTGAGATCATGTTACTGAGGGGCATCACTGACAGCTTCTACGACCGCCTCTCATTTATTGTTTGATGATGGTACTCTGCACAACGTTAGCTGGACCATGCACAGGAAAACAGATTGCACTTTCTGCTTCTCGGTGATCATTCAACCATCGATGTTGCTGGTAGAAATGCCTGTGTTGGGGAGTGCGCACGTGCGTCGGTGCGTGTGTGCATGCTTGGAACGGCACAGTGAGGTGATTTGTGGGTTCTCTTCAAGCCCTTTGTGGTCAGGGGAGCAGCAATATATTTCCAAAGTGAAGAAGACAACCATATCCTCCTCCTGTGTCTGTACATCTTTTCTTTGCCCCTTTCTATGACCTTTTCTGCAGCGCACATTTGTTAACACTTGGACAGGTAGAACTCCGTTTTAATAGAAACACTGCAAATAAACATTCAAATGAGGTTGCGTCGGTGAGCCTAGAGCAGCAGTGCAGAGGGACAGGTCTAAAAGGAATGCCAGTCTCTTAAAACCCTTCGGGTAAGAACTTGGGAACTACGGTCTGACTGAAAACACCTGCACCGTGTAGAGGCCAGTGTACCAAGAGCTTCATAATCCTCATCCAACATACACATTCATGAATGTGCGCTTTCACGTAAACACCCATGCATAGGCTAAACACACATGCACTCTCACTCAAATATGCATAAAAGCCATTTGTGCACACACGGCAATAGACACATTCATGCAAATACATATAGCTTGTGTCATCTTTTCCATGGCTTCCAAACCCTTTCTAAGTATTTTCGTTCAATAGGTAAAGTGCAATGAAATACTATCCCTGTGTTATAGACATGGACATGACCCAAAAATGCTCTACACTCCAAAAGAAACTTCCCCTCTGCTCTTTTTCAAATCTTCAAGAGGAAAAAAAAGTCTCTTCTGTAGACAATGACTTATTTGTAGAGGTCTGCAGCATGTCTGCAGGCCTGCACTGGACTGTCACTAGGATGGGTGACTGGTTTTACTGGTCTGCCGCAGCAGCTCTCAGCGTGCGCCGTGGGAGGGGGCCAAAGTGAGCAGAACAGCATGGTCTGGGCGTAGTAGTGGAAATATTTTTCCTGGGCAGACCTGTATGTGGGGCCTAGCAAGCAAGTTCGTTATGAATGTAGCTTGCTGAAAAAATTCTATTCATTGCACAGGATAGTCCTCGGATGGAATTCATCACGTTAGTCAGGTTTCAAACAGGTTCTTCTGCTCCTCAGGAACTGAGTATATTAGATTTTCAACAAATTCTAATAAGTGTGCTTTGATTGCTTGCCATCAAGTAAGGTTCCACTGAAGGAGCATAAAAAGAGGTGGCAGAGCCAGGATAACTTTATGTTCTAATAGTGTCTCATTAGTCGTGCCTCAGGGATGATAGCAGATAACCTAATGCCTGAAAGTGAACAGACTGCTTTTGTTAGTCTTAAATTGTTTTCCTTGGTAGAAACCACATTGTAGCGCTCCAGCAATCATTAACACAACCCAAATGATGAGCAAAAGGCTAAAGTGGAGTCTGGCCGCAAATCAGAGCGCTAAAACCGCACAGAGCTTTCACAGACGCTCACTTTTGGGCCCCATCCAACGCCAACGTTTAATGCTTTCGCACCTGATTCTTGTAAAATAACTGCACAGGATTATTTGTGGACAGAGGTCTGTTCTCACTTTCTTTGCTGGCTGTCTTCTGTATAAACAGAAAATCATAGTTCACTTGGTTGAGATTCAAAAGGAAGCTTGCGAGAGCCAGGGGGAAGAGATACAAGGGAGTGTGTGAGAGGGAAGTACATGAAGAGTTAAAGTTAACGGGCCGCAAGAAGAATAAAGACAGCGAGGGAAACACCGGCAAGGGGTAATTTCCCTGTTTTGCAGCACTGCAGCATATATTTTATCTGTGTTGCGGTTTAATTTTTTCTCGCTGCTTTTTGTTAAAATTCACATTGTATATATACATATTATTGATCATTAAAAAAATAGAATAAATGCCACATTAAGTTTGTTTCTGACTAGGAACTAACTAGGATAATATACTATGTCAATGCTTTTTAGGTTTAGAATTAAAAAGTCAAACGTAGTTTTGATTTGCTGTTTCAGCCTGTTTGCATGGACATCTCCTTCCATTCTGGTATACAGTTTAAGTTTGGGTGGAAAAGAGATAGAGTTTCCAAGTGAATGTGAGTTATGTATCACCTATAAATGAGACAATTGGCCTTTTTTTCAACTTCTTCAAGTTCTGAACTCAAGTTATCCTTTATGAACCAAAGTCAAAGTAAATAAGCTCTTTAGAGTAAAATGCGCATTGTTATTCTCTGTGTCAGGTAAGACTACTCTTTCCCAACTCAAGTGCTAAGAGGAGATTAACGTGTGTGTGTGTGTGTGCGTGTGTGCGTGTGTGTGTGTGCGTGCGTGTGTGTGGAGAAAGCGGGTGGAACTGTATAAGCATGTTGTTGGTTATGTCCGCACATTTCCGAATTGGTCCGAGAGACTCTGGGGAATCAAATGTCTGTGTGTAACAGGACCCGAGCTGGTCCTCCCATTCTGCCTGATACTGTGGCCAATCATACCCTTTCCCTGGATTCCTTCTGTAACACAGATCAAACTCAAAGGGGCCCCTGAAAGCCTCTCCACGCGCTTGTGCACACACACACACACACACACACACATCACCAGCCCACTGCCAGAACCCATTCATCAGGCCCTCATAGCTGGGCCCTGTCAACCTCCAGCCCCGGGGCTGTAGGCCTCAAGCCAGGGGTTTCAGTTCCGGGCTCCCCGCCAGTCTGTCATGGTGCTGGGCTACAGGCCAACCTTCATCAACTTTGATGTGAGCTGGATAACCAAATGGCTGAAGAAGGGTGGCCCCTCAGCAGTGCAAGAGTTACACAGCACATTTAGTGGTCCAGTCAGCTACCATAAGTATTCAGCTAATACATGCATGCACACCAATACTAGTAGCCTTCTCCAAAACATAGTTATGGTAAGGATTCAAGTTTTTTTTGTGTTAGTGATAATTCTTTGATTTGGAGACGTTTTTGTCCTCTAGCTATAATTACCATTGCAATAAATACAACTTTTATTACTCCACACAAACTGAGCTATAATTTGTCCAACTTTCATCATGTTTAAGAGTGAAATATGGCGTGTTTTGTTACTTTAGATTGATTACATTGGAGGAAAGCATGCAACTGTTGAATTATGTTGTGTTTAAAAGCAGTGTGCCAGTTCTCATCTGCATATACGTGTTAGTCACTCTCTCTCTCTGCCACTGGTTTTGTTAACCCGTTTTCTGGCGTTGGTAATGTGATAGGAAGACAATGTTTTACCAAACTGCTGCACTGCAGTATCGCCTGCTGCCTCACAGCTGACATTTTTTGGTTTTGTTTTATTTGCCCCTCACACCTCACATCCAACCGTTTCTGAGTTGCTCCTCTGTCCGCTTGTAAAGCGTAATTGATTAGTGATAACAAGAGATTGTGTTCATTTTCCTCCGCACTAGATTTTATTGCTCATAAACTTTGTTTCCGGTATGAAAAAATTCCAATACCTCCATTCCAGTGTGTATCCGTGGGTGTGGTCTTAAAATAACTGCAAATAGACGCTTATTAACTGCAGTATTGTATGAAAGCTATCCTTCCTTGCCAAATTAGACAAATAAACACGACACAAAATATGTAAGAGAAAGGTGGCCTTTCTGAGCCCCACTCTGAGAAAAGTCAAAGCCAAAAGGAAGTGGGAGTGTTCCACATGCAGACACTGGGCCTTACAGAAGGATATTCACCTCTAAGGAGGTGATAGTTTTATTGTGTCTAGCAGGACATTACCTACATATCCAACTATTCAACTTCTCCGTCTGCACTGTGTTGAATCATTAACGCCAAAGTCCTCAGTGGAAAGCCCCGGTTTACACCTTATTTCATTAAGTGTTTTTTAATGAGGGTGCTAACTAGCCCGGCTGTCAGTCATCGGGAAATAGACAGCCAAAGCTGTCGGAAAAGTGTGTTTTTCTGTTATCTATCACATTTCCCTTGTGCCGGTAAAAGTTATGATGAGAGTGTGTGTTGATTCCTCTCTCAGTCCAGCACATTTTGTGTGACCTTTGTGGGGGAATTTTTGCATTGCTCTCCCTCAGTGAAGGAACCGCCCGTGGCACAGTTCACGTTTGAACCACTGGGCCGCCATGCTCACTTGCAGTATTATTTTTGTCCATTTACTGTTTATTTTCAACAAGGTAAATTTGTCTGTGCCTTAGAGTGATTTGATCTTCCGGCCATGGCTCATGCTTCAGCAGGGTTGATTCTTGGCAATACGTTTAAATACATTTTAAGTGTCTCGTTAAACGCTTGTTACAGCCATAGGGTCATTTTAAAATTAACTTCAAATAGACAGAATGTTAATGTTTACTTTAAGTATCACATGGAACAAAAAGCATGTCTCTTGGACAAAAGTCCTGTGTTTGTTGCATCCATCCACCATCTTTTCCACCTGCCCCCAGCAAATTGTCTTCATGCAGATCCCGAGTTCTTAGGGTCCACCAATGCAGAACGTTTGCATTGGATTTACAATACATACAGAGTGAGAACAGGTTGCTGTGGGAGGAACTTTAATACTAACACGCTTTGTTTAAAAGAGGATCAAAGCACATTTCTTTACCAATCCCAGGAATGCATCAATCACTTCCTGTGTGCTTCCCCTGCAGTTCCACTTCCTGCTTTTTTCATAAATATGAAGGGGGTGACTGTTCATTGCTGATTGTAATGTATGACATTAGATAAAACTTTGACAGCTGTCCCCTTTCAAAATAAAGGTAGGTAATTCTAACAGCTTTTGAGAGGTATGTAGTTTGCCTTTGCAGGTCTCAGGTGAAATTTAGGAAGAAGGAAAGTTATAGGTCAAACTCTTCATATCGAGAGTGATATCCAAAAAATGTTGTGGTGGGTTTGATATAATCCAGGCTTGTAGTTCCAATTTGATAATAATGCTTTACTCATCATTCCAGATCGGAAATATCTGTACTGCGTCTGGATTCCTTGTGTTAATCTTAACACAATAATCTGCCCGTCATGAACCTGGCGGACGCAGGCTTAGTCTGAATGGATTCAGGAGTGTTTTGCCAAGCTCTCGCCACTCAAGGCGCCTCCTATCAGATGAGTGATGAACAACTCCTCTGGGAGATGACGAACGTACCCCAGAATTAGGAATCGGCAACCATGTTGACGTGGCAATCACATACCTCTCAAATCTGGTTCCATTTCATCGGCCCCATCGGTCACTCCTTTTTTCACGCCTTCCAATGTGAGCCATTTGTTACTACGCCGAAGCACTACACTAATGTCCCCTACTTTTGAACAAACGCAATCTTTTTATTGTTCTGAGCAATCTAGTTTTGTATAAAATTGGTCTACTTAGTGGAAACATATTAACCTGCTACAGCTGGATGGGGGAGCTAACCAGATAAAAGTGCTGGACCAATCTGTCCAGGGCTGAGACGCTGCTAGACATCTGCTTCACATCCGTAAGGGTTCCTGAGTATAAGTTCGTAGATGCAATTCAAAACTAGACAAGCAATATAAACAATATTTTAAGACGTTAAAACACCTATGTATGTACAGTACATATATTTTCATGGTGAGACACCACTGTGCAAATGTCCTCGGGGGTCTGATGAGGGGAAGAAACTGTGTCTGTGACCGGGGTCCTGGGCCTGAAGAGGCTCAAGAAGCCTGTGTCCAGGGGAAGAGGGGTCGGCTACAATCTTCTTTGCATGACTCAGAGTCCTGGAGGCAAACAATTCTTGGGGGGACGGCAGATTGCATGAATTCATTCTTACCTTTCCTATGGATGTAGTTTCAAGCCACCCTATGTTGTAATCAAAATAGCATACCTCATCTTTTTTTGGACTCTGGTGTCAGTGAAAGTTACTCAGAATATAACATGTTGCTTCACAGACTGGAAATCTTGGACCTATTCCTCCATTGGAAACTAAAGCTTTGGATGAAAGATTCGTGGCTTGAGTCAGTCACAAATCTGGTCCTCCGATGTGCATTTCATTAAGCGGATCCGGTTTGCCTCTCATCTCTTGATTCAACAAAACACAAGTCTGCGTCTTGCGTTTGGATTCCCTCCATTTATCATGAAAAGTAGTTATGAAGCTGCAGAATTGTCCCACTAATGTGCATCCTTTCTTGGTTTTATGTAATTTTAAGAAAACTGTAATAAGAAAGGTACACCGACTTTTTTAACAGCTGACAGACAGAGTTAGCGAATGAACACAGTGGAACAGCTGGGAAAGAGCCAGATATTTCCATCAGGAGCTAAAAATATTGGAGAACAAATACAGAAATGTGACTACAAGTCAATCCTAATGTTGATCTGTAACTGATTGATGCCTATTAAGCAACCGATTTATCAACTTAAACTATATGAATTGTTACCAGCTGGTTTCCGCTGCCACCAAATAGCCAAAATAGCAGATATTGCAGGTATGTATTATAACATTATACAACTCGTGTACTGCTGATAGTTCAAAAATGTCCTCATGTTGATAAGTATACAGTAAGATGACACTTTACATCAACATGCCTTAATTTATTGTGTTATTAAACCATTTCTTATGAATAGTTTAGTGTTGTTGTAAAGTGATTGGTAAACACTAGGAGGATGAGAAATCAAAATGCAGGTAAATAACTGTTATTCCATATTTCAACTATAACTGAGCGGAGGTGCGCTGATGTCTGAGCAACCCCAGGGGCCCACTTTACTGTAATCCACGAACGCCTAACAGGCTGACAGAATCACTCAGCTACCGGCTCTGACCTGGCACTCAGTTTCCTGAAGGGCTGTGCTACACACACACACACACACACACATGCCTAGACTCACACTCACATCGCTGCCGCGGCCACCACCAGCAGAGAAGGGAAGAGAAAGAGAAACTCCAATGGCAAACAAGTGAGTTTATTCTGGTCTTGTCGCTTGTAAACATGTGTGCGTGCACACTGAGAGGGACACATGATGTGAAGGTTTAATGACAGTGAAAGGTTATGTAACTTAAGTATGAGGTTGTTGGAGAGCAGTGAGATGATCGATCATTTGTGCACTAAAAAACATGTGATCAAATATAAGAGGGAAAATACTCGGTTTATACTACTACTAATAATAATTATACTACTGGGAATCGGACAAGGATTATATTTCAATACCATATGCTATGAAATTACACAGTTTTGTGATATATATTTTAGCATACTATAATATGACTTTCTACAGACATTGTTATTGCATACTATACTTTGTTTGTGGTTATATCTGGACCCATTCACACACCTACCACAGTCACATATGAACCAACCCTGCATGCCTTTGGACTGTGGCTGTGTGAACCCACACAGGCACGGGGAGAACATGCCAGCATCTCCACCCAGAAAGGTTCTTAACTGTGCTAACCACCACACCACCCTGCTGCCCAGGACAGAAAGTCATAGTTAAAAAGAAAATCATTAAAAAGGTCACGTATATATATATATATTCTGTCGAAGAAAATTAAATGAAAAGATAAATCAAGATATAATTTCATAAGAACAGTTGTTTAAAAAAAATGTATATATAATATAATGTCTAAAGAAATCATATGAAAGTAATATTATATTAACCATGTCAAAAGAAATCAAATCATAAAATTTAAAAAAGTAATAATAAATTTTAGTTTATAGTTTTTTTTAAAAAAGAATCATCATTGTCAAATCATAATGTAATGAATGATGTAAAAGAATAGCAATTTGAGAAAGTAAGACACATGGCACGACCTTTCAACAGTAATCCATTCAATCATTTTTACATAACATTCCAATGAAAAGCTATTTTGTAGCAACTTCGCACAAAAATTAATACAACATACTATACTATGACCTATTTTCATGATTTATCTTATTGCATTTTTTTTAGGCATACAATGCTATGACTAATTAATGACATATCAAAGCGAATGTATTATTGTGATTACTATTAATGATTTTTTTCATTGGCATTTAGTGTTTTTTTATTTTTTTTAAATTGATAATAGCAAAAAGTCATGGTCATTCTGCATGACACTTAAGGGCAATAACAAATGATAATCCTATTCTGTCTTTTAAATAATGCAAGACATGCCGCGCTATACGATGCTTTTCCGCTGCTGCGCACACAGACATATATATATATCATATGTATATATACATCAGCAGCTATTCTACTATGTTTACTATGAATTTTATCTGCAATTATCTCCTTGGATATCATCTATTGTTCTGCAACTGCTTTAGATACAAAAATCTCTAATAATCATTTAAATGCGGACTGGCCTAGTATAGGTTTTCACTAGTGGAATAAATATTGTTAGTTGTTAGTAACTAGTAATCGAGTTGATACTGATTTGTCGTTTTCATCTAACACACACAAGCACAAACGCCTCAGTCATGCACATTGAGAAATTGTGACCTATATGCAAAACCTTTCTATTTCCAGCCGGCGTTGTGCCCCATTGAAACAACTCGTGGTTTCCGGAGGGGGGGACACCAGGATAGAATTGGCAGCGAGAGGAGGGGGAGCCGTTAACTCTGTGGCACCGACATGTCCCTCTGATCCAGTCCAGAATGTTTACAACGTCACGGTGCGGTGTCCTGCCCTGTTTCTCTGAAACACACAACCACAATCCCAAATAGCCCTAAATGCAGCTCTGTGTGCCGCTCTTTTTTTGGTCCGCTTGTCAATTTTTGAGTGTTTTACAGTAAGAACCAATGGGGGAATGGAACAAGCTCCACTTTGGCTTTGACTGATGAGCTTTGCTGAAGCTGTTGCCCTGACAGCTTACGTATTCAGTTTTATGAGGCTTGAGAGCAAAAACCCGGTCAGCGCTGATTGGTAGTTTCTGTTTTTATGCAGCATGGGTTGATTTGGTGTTTGGAACAGGAGTACTACTACTGACATTTGCACCACAATTAAAAGGTGGCTAATACGCTAGTTTGAGCTAAGGTTTTGTTTCATGGACGGTGAAATGTTGTGTAAATGTATTACATCATTATGTGCAGCCCTGTGTATTGCAATTACAGTCGAACCTTGGGTCAGACTTTTCCACTGCAAAATATTTACAGACCACAAAGATGTGGTCAGCAGATCTGGCTTCAGCAGAGAGGGGTTGCCTCATATCAGCCGCCTGTTTTGTTTTGAGAAAACACAACATGTCACGTCTCGTCCGAAAAAACCTGTGAGGAATTTTACTGCTGTGCAAGGAGAATAAAGTACATCCACTTGCTGGGCCAGGTGAACCTCAGTCTTTATCCAGCCTGCTCCATTCATTACCATAAGAATGACCTAATTACGTAGTGATAATGTGATACACAGATGCAACAAAGTAATCAACGTGCTGAAAACGGTAGGAGAAACCAAATAAAAAAAAAAGAAAATATGAAAGTTATTTGGCGCAAAGCTGATTTAGATTTAGGCTGCTTACCGTATTTTGTAAGCTGCAAAGAAGGGATGACCGAAATATCTGCAAAGCAGCTTTGTCCTTAAGAGTGTGTGCATTTGTGAAGCTACTAACAAACATTGAGGTAAAAGCTTAAACGTGTGACTGACACCTAAATCACAACTTTATCCACCCTGTGAACTCAGCCCAAAAAAGGCAATGTTGCCCTTTGCAGAAATGGCCGCATAAATATTTACACAGTTGCCAGTATTCTATGTCCATAGGAGGGGGTTGGGACATGGGCAGGTGGACAAAGGTCTGCCAGATGTCCAAGCATTTTGTTTGAACCTTTAAAAGTGTCCTTGGCTCTTTTTCCAAAGTGTGTCATACCTGTCACATGGGTGTCACGTTTCATCTCCCTGGTGGATAACCCGTGTGCACCTGGATTTCTGTTCATGCCATTACTGGTGGAGTCCTGCTGGCATAGTGTCAGTCACTCAATCTAATATCCAAAGAGCCTCGTCCGGCACGTGCTAGTCGGAGTCTTTTTAAACCTTCATGACTTGCAAACCACGTATCATTTTCTCCTGCCTTTCATTTTTGGCTGACTTGACTCCAATCAGAAATGTCTAAACGGGATGGAAGAAACTTTTGTGCAAGTTGTGCATATAGAGCAGTGACACACATGGGGGCCAATTGACAGGATCATATATGGGATGTGCTCCTAAAGTCAGTATCATTTTCCCAATGTAAATATTAGTCAATGTGAGGACCGTTTATACAGTAATGGCACACTGTAATGGCCTTTCAGCTCTACTTTCCGAAAAAGCACTTTCTCTCACTCCCTCGAGCTTCTCGCTTTTCTTATTACTCCTCTCATCCAGCTCTCATGTAATCCCCAGTTTCTCATTACCCAGACTGCTCTCCTGTCCTCGGCTTGAGCTCAAGCAGTCTCTGACAAAGCTCTGTTGCCTTCCAGACAGCCGAGTCGCGCCCCAGCACGATGGAAATCCCCCTCTTCCTATTCTCCTGACACATTATGATCATTCTATAAAGGGTCTTTGAATTGTTGAGGGGTGCTTCCAACACGATCCTCAACCATCCCCTTGAGAGACACCCAATCTTCAGGACATCTTCCAAAGCTCACAAGAAATCCATCGTTTGATACATGCCTAAAACAGCTGTTATCCAACCTGGCTTCTGTCACTAAACTGAAGGAAGAAATTTAGAAGTAAAAAAAAATGTTGAGCCTTTGAATCAAATCAGAAATCACAAAGATAGACAAGTATATAAACATGTCTAGTGAGTTATAAGTAGAAAGGAAATGTTAGTCGATTGAAAGATTTAAAATAAATATTGGAAGTAAATACTTCTGCTGGTTTTACATTTGATATTTATTGAAACAAGGTAGAGCGCATTGAGCCAATTTGTAAAAAGTAATAAAATATCAGCTATTACACATCACGTTTAATAAACCTCAAATTCATGGAGAAGCTTATAAATATACATATTTGGATTTGTAGAAATAGTCTGTCTATTGAGAATCATCACAGGGATAGTTAGCAGTTAACCGAGTGGTACAGGACATCTTTAGTGACGATAGCAATCCTAAAGTCATCTGTGAAACAAGTGTATTGGTGTGTTGCAGTAAAGCTGAACATGAGTGAGAAGAAATGTGAGTGTTGAATCAATAAGGTGCATTTCCCTTTACAAAGACAGTGAGGAGCCACATCAGTGAGAACATCATTTTAAAAAGCAGTGATTTCAGGTTTCAGATGTCCGACTATTGATCTTTTTCTCGACTCCCGATCTATGATGGAGGTGATGCTTCTCTGTTTAAAGCTTAGAGGAGCGTCTGGTTAAAGAAAAATAAATACAGTTTACTGATTGGTTGGATAGACATACTATATACACATAGCATGGAATATTTCCCCACTGTAACCACAACATCGCCCATATATATTTCAAACCATACTAAGTGTTTTAGAATAATGTTAAATGGATTATTTGAATTAATATGGAAAAGAATGTAGACTACATTATTGATATATGTTCTGATGAATTGCAAAATTAAAATAAAAGACAGCTGAACAGACATGTTTAAGCCACTGTATCAAAGTGCATAATGATGGAGGGGTTGTTGCAGCACCCAGGGAATTCTAAGGCTTCTGGGAGAGCTGAATAAATGGCCCACTGCCCTCATTTTATACCCATTGCACTCCGAGGCCTCGTACAAACCAACAGGGTTCCTTACTCTCCATGTGGTGTCGCAAGGAGTAGACTTTGGTTGGGATGTGAAGGCTGCTATAGGACTGGGCCCGTGAATTCACATCCAGACACCACAGAACATAAAGTCCTCTCGGCACAGTTATTGTCAAACAACAAAACAGGACCCCGTAGTCAACAATGCCACATTTAACAAACCGTATTCTTAAAAAACGTGAAAGCACAATCCAAATTTCACAATTGGAACAGAAGAACTGCATTTTCTGTTATGAAAAAAAAGGTGAGGGGGAGGGGGAGGGGCATTTCCAGCCCGTTTTTAGGCACTTGTAAAAAAAATTCTGGTGAAGTCTAGGCCAAAATAAAACAATCTTAAAATAAATATTTCACAATACTCTCAGTTTCTGAAGACATAAGATTTTTTTTGTCGAAAAAAAAAAAAAAAAAAAAAAAGTCAGTCTTTTTGCAATGGCATATTTGTTTAACTCTATAAATATAATTTATATAGTTTCTCGTTTTCCTCCATTCTTTCTGTGTTCAACTCCTTTGCTTGCATACACAGACTGGTGTATGCCCATTGTCTGCAAGCAAGCACACGCGGGCAACGCTCTTCTCACTTGCAGACAAATTGGTCTACGATTTTGGTGCAGCGTTTGCACTTGACATAGCAGCACCAGTGGAACTTGCAGTGGCAGCGCTCCACTATCTGGGCCTTGTACTGATCGTAACCGCGGCCGCAGCACATCAGCTCACACCCATCCATGCCCTCCGAGGTCTTGTTGCAAAGGCGCCCCACCGTTCCCAAGGAGCCCGTGCTTTGGTTCTTCAGGCAGTAGTCTGGACTGGGCTCGATGTACACCAGGTCGTGGGTGGTGGGAGCGTTGAAATTGGTGAACTTCTGCACCAGCTTTCCACGCGAGTTGAGCTTCATGGAAGCAGAGCTGTCGTACTTTTCCTTCAGCGCGTCGCCCACCTTGCGGAAGTCAGCCAGCTGCAGCCAGCAGGTCTTCAGACTGCAGGAGCCGGACACCCCGTGGCACTTGCAGGACGCGTTGGCAAGGTCATACACTGTCTGAAGGAAGGGAGGAAAAATAAATAAATAAATAAATAAATATAAATAACCAGATGGAGACTGCAGAAAATGTTCAAACCAAATTACATGCATGTAGCATGTATTTCGAACTCTTTGAAAATATTTGCACAATATACAGCTCCAAATTTCATAAGGTATCACGTTGCCCTAAAGGACAAAATGTCATTAAAACATTGATTTATCCTACTTGAAACCCGAAAGGAAACCGCATTACGTTTCCTTTTCAGGTGTGCAAAACGTTTGGAGAGCAGAAAACAACCCAGTGCTGCCCCTCCCCCCTCCCGCCCAGCCAACACCTATCTAAAGGACTGGGCTTGTCTCTCTACAGGCCCCTCTTGGTCACTGGTTGGTCTCATGGGCCTGAAGTTTAAATCCACCTGCTCACTTCTGATCTGACGACATCGTGCAATATGTGTGTGTCCGCGCGAGTCTATAGCTATAACCCTTGTATCGTACCCTTCTCCCAGCCTCGTTGTTGTGAATATTCATCATCAGCCGGGCGCTCTCATACGAGCCTTTCGGGTAGCTCTTCTCCCTCTCGCGTGCATCCACGAACTCCTTGGAGAACCTGTAGCCGTAGTTGAGGTTGTCGCCGCAGCCGCCCCACAGCCAGTCTCGCGGCAGGTCCTTGGGGCGAGCGGCGCGGCTGCACCCGCAGCTGGAGAGCTCCCCCTCTCTGCAGGCGCGGCTCACCGCGTTCACCACTCCTGCCGCGCTGATGGCATAGGTGAACGCCGTTTCTCGGCTGCCTGCAAACAAGCAAACACGACAGACGGGAACATCATGCCACATTCGATGCAAAAAGAGAACGCATGAATTACACATTCATCATTTGACGCACCCATCCGCTCCTCCCACGGAAATTGTTTATGGACGTATATTTATTATGTACCAAAGAAGAATTAAGAATTAATGTCACATGACAGAATTGGCTTTAGCACTCCAAACAAGAGCTGCATGCTCCTCATGGACATTTTGAAAGATGAAATCTGGTTTGCCGTTATTGGGTTTCAGCCAGAGAGAAGAGGGCTCCCTCCAGTGACGGAGATGCTTCTCAACAAGCGGCCACCATTTCACCCAAATTGAAATTCGCAGCGGTTATTTTAGTTGAACTGTTTTGACTGACACATCCTCAAGACATGGCAAATTAACTCCCACTGGTTCTACCCTCAAACGTCTCCTACAGAGATAAGAGCTAGAAATGATTAATAACATAAAACAAGCAGTTTTTGCAATCACCAATCCTGTATAAAGCCAGAGACAAGAAGAGACAACGTCGATGAGGAGATAAACTAAAGAAAATAAAAACGGCCGAACGGCCAGCTGTGCCTTGGCTCTGACGACTGGGTGGGCTGCCACTAGAAATAAAAATGCACAGCTCATATACCTGCTGGGCCAAACCTCTAGAGAATGTGCTACAATGAGAATAGCAGATGGACAGGGGACGGGAGATGGAGGAGGAAAAAGAAAAGATTGAAGAGATAAGTCAAGTAAGCGAAAGCGAATAAAAAGAGCAAGCAAAAACAGACACGCACGCACCACAAAAGGCAGAAACAGACAAAGTGAGTAAATAAACTTGAGAAAAGTCCGAAAAGAAATTCAGGTGGGAAACTGGTGATCAGAGACGGTGGGAAACGGATTCGTCTGGTCGTTTAAATGGACAGACAAACTTCCTTTCCCCGCACCGCTGCCTCCCTTCTGCTGTACCCCACCCTGGAGCTACCCAAGGCACGCAGGGGAGGGGGTCTGAACCCAACTGCTCCAGCCCCCCCTGGAGCTCAGCAATAAATCACCAGCAATGTCCTCCCCCTGCAGACCGAGAGGACGACAGGCTCTCAGATAGACAGCCATAAAAGGGGAGGACATGTTTACTTGGCCCATTGCGGGGCTGAGATGGGAGCAAACGCCGGGGAGGGAGAAGAGGAATGGGAGAACGGCTGCTGATGAGGTTTCTATGAAGACTGATCCGTGGAGAGGCCGTCAGCAGAGCCACAGAGTCAGACTCACCGAAAGCAGTGGAAAAACGCACAACAGTGGCACGCAAGGTCATGTTCGCAACAACAACACAGCTTATTTGCAATGGTCTTATAATAATTTCTGAGAAACGTAGGTTCCTTTTGTTCGTTTCTGCCTTTTTAAATAAGCTGTAACCCATAAGTACTGACTTAGTACTGGTTATTGAGACAAGCTCACTGTGACTCTCTGATGACATCAGGACCCCTCCGCCGCAAAATAAAGACACACCTCTTCAGACTCTACCTTGACTAAAAACACCATTTGTAGCACTTCTATTGTACTTATAATGGCTCTTATCTATAACAAGTTGTAAATCGGCTTGTTCTTTGAGTTTCTTTTTAGTTTGAGTTTTCCTATGGTTGAAATGCACTTATTGTAAGTCGCCTTGGATAAAAGCATCAGCTAAATGACACGTAATGCAATGTAATGTAATGACCCTCATCTGATCGCATAATTGGTATTGTATAGCTTCATAAAATTCAGATTGATAGTTGATCAACAAATGGTAAACCACCTCCGAATTGGTCCTGAGGTTAAGGCCGACATTCCAGAGAAAACTAAAACAAACCATAGTTAAATAATAGGATCCTTGACTGCGGATTACTTAAAGAGGATTGTTAAGCTCTTGAACTTTCTGTGAGCGATCTGTGCACACTGCAAATAAGTGCACACACACACACACATCTCTGACAAGGTGATCTATTGGTGCACGCACTTACTGGACTCCCATTACTTGTAAATATAGGGAATCAACAGTCCATTTCCACTGTGTGTGTGTGTGTGTGCGGGCCAAAGCAACTTGTGATTTATACAACAACCTCACCCACCAACTATTCCCTCCATGCAGCTGCTGAGAATCAACCGACACATATACTTTACACAGACGCACAAAGTGTAATCGAGAGAAAATCAATAGAATGTACAGTTTCTAAAAATCTCTGGTGAATTTAAACTATTTGTGAACAGAAAATGTTTTTTTTTTCTGTAGACATTGTTCCCCACTTACCTATTTGCATGACCCGTCCAAAAACAGTGGAGTTGTCCACCGTGCTGCAGTTCCAGCGCCGATGTCTGAACTGGTACTGGCACTCTCTGATGCCGGTTTTGGCGCCTTCGCCGATGTACTGCATGTGGTCCTGGTAGAGCTGGCACAGCTTCTTCTGGCCCTGTGACAGGCCCACCAGCTGGCTGCACAGCGGCTGGGCACCGATGATGTACGCTTCTGGGATCAGTAAAGGGTTCATAGCCAGAGACCTGGATGAGGGGAGCCACATAATGCAGTCGTTCTCACTCATTCGCCGGATTCTAAATCAACAGCTCGTTGCACGCGATTCATTTTGCCGTCACATGGGTGCAGCCATGTCAATCGCTGATATGAGGTGGAGTCGTTCATGAATGGAGCGAAACCCTGCAGACTCTTGATCACACTGATCACAGACATATGAACTCACGTGGCCTTTCAGGTCAAGAAGATGGAAGCAAAGGTAAGGAAATAATAGACAACCAAGAAAGAAGAAAGAAGAAGGGGATGAATAAGAAAAAAAGCACACAAAGTGAAACGGGCAACACAAAATACATAACCTGGCACAACCTCAGTTTCACTATTTGGTCTCAAAGCAGAGGTTTGAGTAGACAAACTCTTGACCCTTATCACAGGTCCTACTATGTGTTAATTTAATTCAAAAAGGCAAGGCTGTCTACCATTTCCCATGCACATAAAATGTGCACGTTTTTTTCAAACCACAATTATATTTCGTGAAAAGGTTTTATTCAACTTTGTATTAGAGGAACGCAGATGAATCAAACGGACTGTAAGAGAGAGGGACATGAACAAACAGAGAGGGAGAAGGGGAGCATCTGGTTTTAGGCAACAGGACAATTAGAGCGGCCCATCCCTGAGCCCTGAGAGAAAGACAATTAGCCCCAAGTGTAACCTGATCGACTGGGGAAAGTCAGCGGCCAGCGAGGTGACACACACACACAACATGTACACAGACGCATGTGAAACACACACAGTGGGAATGCTGCTCAGACACTCTTAATCATTCACACCTGTGTGTGCTCTCAGAGAGGAAACTGAAAGAGAGAGAGAGACACACACACACACACACACACACACACACACACACACACACACACACACACACACACACACACACACACACACAGTCCAAAGGGGCAGTGGTTGTGTATCTGCCAGCTTCGAGATGGGAAGTCCAACGTAACTTTACAGTTGTTCCCTTCTGAGCGGAGCACAGCAAGATACATTTGTGTAAATCCTCTTCAAATAAATTGTTTTAATTAGAATTTGTATTTTCATATAGCTAAATAATGTCACCGCTGGCTGGATCTGTCCAATGAAAGTAAGGACCAAGCTTTAAGTGTGGGCTCACTGTCAATGCTGCAGGTCATGTTCCTCTACAAGCACTTTTAGACGGACGCAAATTAAACAGGATCATGATTAAACCACATTCTGATTGGCTGTAAGCAAGGCTTCTATTTTAATTCAGAAGTGAAGCATGCTCAAATATAGACTTTACTAATGGCAGTGGGATGTTTATTTACACAAAAATGTGCGTGCGCACACACACACACACAGCATTCTATGTTTTCTATAATATTCATCATTTGGGTTTGGCAATGTGAGAAGAAAGAAACTAAGGGAGAAAAAGGGTCCTTCCTGAAAAGTTAATACGTTAGTCAGCATGTTGTTACTTCATGTGTGTAACTGAAATGAGGAGGTTTACACATCCACACACATGTCTAAAATTGACTCTGAATCCATGTAAATATATATGTTAACACAAATCTATATAACCCTAAAACTCGGCCTGCCCCATTTATGAATGTGGCTCATCTATGTTGTGCAAAGAGAAGAAAATGTGCTTTGAAAGCTTACAATCATTGTGCACACATTTTTTTTTAAAACACACAAAATATGGTACATATGAACAGAAAATAAATGCCTACCACCATGAGTTGGCCTCCACCACTACCTGCATGAGCAGTGTGAGGATCGTGAGGGCAAAGACACAATGTCTGGAGTCCAATAAGCTGCCAAAAGGCCAGCAGACCGGCCGACACGCACAGCGCAGCCGCAGGTTCATACTGCCGTCTGATCTAAGGGAGGACAGAGAAAAAAAACAACGTTGTTTTTTTATTCATTTACAGAGTTTATTGTGCATTACAGAAAAAGACAGGTAACTTTGATGTCAAAAAACATTACTCCTTCACATACAAACGGCACCGTCATTATGTGTGTGTGTGTGTGTGACGAGAGCCCTGAAGGCATTCTCTGCCACAGCAAAGCAGTCATTTGGCATCGCGTCGAGGTGTGAATCACACACGACTGATAGACAGGCAGCCTGAGAAGACACAACGACCATGAAACCCCAGCTACACACATTCCAGGCAGTCCACTTCACTCAGCAACAGACAGACAGACAGACAGATAGACAGACAGACAGACAGACAGACGGACGGATGGACAGAGGCCGGGTCAACTCTCGTGGGTACTTTATTTTGAATCCATTTTAGCTTGCATATTTATTGTTGACATAAGGGTTGAACCTAAATTGTCTACATTTTCAGCAAAATATGGTTCAACTCAAAATACTAGATCTAAAACATAGGCCTAGAATAAAAGAAATTATGGGATACGTTTCTGTACTGGTTCATTTTTATCAATGGCAAGCCGGGTCTAATTTGTTCCTGGGGAAGAGGTGGAATTTTGTTGACTTAATAAGAAACATCCTTGGTAAATACGTACAAATTCGTTAACCAAACTATTTTCAGGCCCATACAAACTGAAAAAGACATTAGATTTTATGTGTCTGGTGAGTGGCGCTGCATTTGGCAACTCAATATACAATTTGAAAAATGATGGTTATTTCGGTCAATAATTGTATTCTAACGATTTGTTACCGACTGTGGGTGAAACTGAAACGAGCCACGTCAGCGGCGGCCTGCCGGATTATTCCACGCAGCATTTCGCCAAACGAAAACTAACTAATTAAAAAAAAAAAAAAAAGGAAACATGTCAACTACTTTGGTGATAAAGTTGGCCTTTTATGTAGGGAGAAAAGTAGTTGAAATAATTAACTGTAAATGTGCGAGCTAAGCGGATGTGCCAGCCGTCCGGTTGGGCCGTGCGCGCGTTTGGGGACCGCAGCCGCGCTAATTTGTCACGCTGCGTTATTTTCCAGGCTTGAGACGTTGAGACGCGGGCCTTTCTAAGACTCATTAAAGGCAAGGCCAAGTTCACCATCACTCACTCAGCGCATGCACGCGCACGCTCACGCGCAGGAGCATGTGCTTCCAGTTTGCGCCCCGCTTCAGGAATAGTTGGTGAGGTTTTGTTATGTCTCTTAAATTTTTTTTTTTTTTTTGTTCCCCCACATACATTAAAGCGAAATTCACAGAAGGGAGGGATTTGTTAAACCTGCAAAGAAGAACATCTTAGACATTTACAGGTTTTACATTAGAAAAATAATCACCATGTTGCACCCTGCAAGAGATTAATTAGGAGGAACGCCACACCTGTGTGGGGACACTTTTTATTGCGTTACAAATATGCATATTTAAAGCAGCCATTATTAACGCCACATGTGGATGCAGTGATTCTCACGTTCTACAAAAAGACAGTAATTATTCAATTTAACAGACAACTCGATTGTTTCATATGTAATGACATTTTAGAACCCAAGACTATTGAATCTTTTAAAATACGGTACTTCTAATGTATTGCCCTTTCAAAAATGGACTTTATTCTAAGGGTATTTGGCAGCTGCGCAGATCCTATGGTCCATGCCGGGAACATTTGTACCACAGCGAACTATTCATCGGGACTTCACTGGATGATTAGGCCGGAAGAAAGACATCATCAGCTAAAATATTGGGTGCCATCCATCGCAATCAGTAAGAGGCTATTCTAAGAGCAACATAGGACGAGCCAGACGTACAGTCAACCTTACACATTTAGAAAGACCGGTAGCTTTCAGTTATGTAACTTACTCACGTATAACGTGAAAAATGTTTGCGGATCATTTCTCCTTTTCGTTAAATGAGTCTTTCACTTTGGTTTTTCCCTGTGGCCATCCTATGTTAAATGTCAGGGCAAATGAGGAGAGCAATTGTATTAGCAACAAACTAGAGTGAAATGTGGAGAGAAAATAATAGCGTTTTGAGTATCGAATTAGGCTTTTAACTTGTAATCAAGACTTATTTTGGAGTGAGTGCATTTACAGTATGGCCAACATTTGGATACTGCGAATGGGACGAATCATTCGTGGTTTTCGGAAAGTGGAATTAAATTAGTAATTTGACTAAACACGTGCCACTTTCAGAAGCTCAATGATATACCCTAATTTACTGACTAATTGGTGAAATATTATTCACATTGAATTGCGCAAAATGATAAATATGCCCGTCCTGTTGGAAAAAACCAGGAGAGGGAGCCAGGTACAAGGGTTTGTTCAGCAGCACGAAACACAGACTCGTTTTAAATGGGGACCGCCAACAATGGAAGACGACAGCAGGCATTTACTTTTGCATTATTGTTTAAATGGAAATAAATATATTTAGCTTACTTTTCGCTGGATTTCTTATTTACACAAAATGGAATTGATGGATGCTGGATGCAGTCAGCGGATAGAAGATTTCACACTTCACATTTTTTTGTTAACATCCGATAACCAGTATAAAAGTCCCCCCCCCCCCAAAAAAAAAGCAACACATCTAAGCCACATGTTAAAGTTAAACTGCGGCTGCAGGGAAAACGTGAGCGAATCAGAAGACCAAAGGCTACTCACCGGAGAGAGCGGCCCGTTAGAAGATGTAATCCACGTTCTGGAGACGATATCACACCAATAATCCCAGGCTGGACTAACGTTGTCCCCCCTTTTCCACTGCAGCCTGGTCGGGTTTTTTTTTTTTTATCCGGCTTATTTGGAAAGTGCTCGGCAGGGTTGAAGAAAGCGACACGCTAAAGCTAAGAGTCCTTCGGTGAGGTGCGTTGGTGACCACGGACGCTCAGCAATCACCGAGTGCGTGCGCGCCGCGCGCCACACCGGGATACGTACGATGTCCAAAAAGGCCGTTAAAAAGGGAAGGAAACGAGCAGTTCCTTTCACGGCTCCGTGCACGACCGTGCGGTTACTATCAACAAATAAAACCACCTACGGCAACCCCACTGGCGGAAACGTCGATTTTCTTACAATTAAAAGCGACCTACTTTACGAGTAGCTAAATAACCCCAGACTGTACTAGGTGATATCTAAAACAACGTCACAGCAAAAAAACATGAAAAAATAGTTATGAACAAGAAATCCAGCCGCTCACACGCCCAGGTCATAGCGCGTTTACCTGTCGAAAGATCCACACGGTGAACCTCGCCACAAACGACTTGTCAATTTACCTTCCATTATGTGCAAAAAAAAAGAGAGAGAGACTTTGACAAGTCCACTGCTCGAATTAAAAGTATTCACATGCAAAAAAGTAAGTCATCCGCCTCTCAAAAAAAAAAAAAATCAGATGGCACAATTAATCGGCTCCAGACAGTATGCTCCCCCCCCCCCTCTCCAAAAAAAAAAACTTTCCGCGCGGACTATATCTCCAAACAGTGCGGCTTGGCGAGCGCGCGCTGTGCCAGGAGGAGGAAAAGAGCGCGGCGTGTGAACAACGGCGCTCTGCTGAGGCTCCGAGTCCGTCGTCCTCCCACACCGTATGTGTGTGTCTGTGTGTGTTGTAGTGCGGGAAAAGTATCACCAACTGTCCCTCCCTCTGTGATTGTCTCTCTCTGTTCCTCTCACCTGCTTCAGTCGCCTCCTCTCACAAACTAGCAAACTGCAGCGAGGATGCGCGTCGAAAAACCTTCAGATGGCGCATGCGCCTCACAATTCTCCTCAAATTGCCTTTTTCTTCTTTCAGTCACCAACTTTCAAAGAGCAAGGCCTTTGAAAGAAGGTAAGAGAGAGAGAGAAAGAGAGAGAGAGAGCTACAGAGAGATAGAGAGAGAGGCAGAAAGAGAGAGAGGGGCGGGACATGCTGTAACAAAACAAGAGTCTCTATTACCTAAAATAAACTTATAAAGCACCCGAGGCTATTACCCTATCCATACCGGAG
The DNA here is from genome assembly GCA_021346845.1 of Apeltes quadracus. Taxonomy (NCBI): domain Eukaryota; kingdom Metazoa; phylum Chordata; class Actinopteri; order Perciformes; family Gasterosteidae; genus Apeltes; species Apeltes quadracus. The sequence goes on along the minus strand of CM037928.1, from coordinate 7,671,640 downwards.
TTAGGATTTTCACTGGCAGCAGATCGAGTGGCCACTCAGTAAAATCAAGACAAGCAGGTCCAGATCCTGTGCTTATACAGGCTGCTCTCATCACCTGAGAGCCTTTGAGCATTATGGCCATTACGGTAATTATTATTTTAATGCACATTATCTCAAAACATGCAGCAGGAATCCATCGGCTTACAGTTCTATATTTCTCAATGAACCCCATGATTTGTGTCAGGGGGCAAATTGTTTAATATTTTCTCTTTTACTGTGAATTGCTCAGGCGGTGCACACTGGTATCATTCAAGGGGGAAAGCGGTGTTGTTTTTAATTGTACCGGACAGAATGTCATTTGTATTGAGGAACTAGAGATTGAAAAACAGTCTGTAAGACATTGCTGAAGTTGATGGAAATATCTGGCGACGTGCCCGATAAGTTCATTTAGAAATCGTATACATCTAATATGTGCCTAATTCAAAACAGTATAAGTCCCTCAACCCCTGCTAATAAAACAAGTAATATGAATGTAAATATATAAAACAAAAGGAATGAGTAGATTATACATTTTATTCAAAGCTCCTCAAATGGTCTGATTCATAGAAAAGTGTCAGCCACAAAGTCATTGTTCACTTCGGCCCCCAAAATGTTGAAAAATAACTCAATCTTTTTGTGGCAACTATCATTTGGTCACATTTTTTTTTCCACAGCCCCACACTGTACATCTCCTCAATGTTCCTCTTCGTGTGGCTGTGAATACCTGTGGCAGAAGGAGTGTGAAGTGCCTGAAAATCTTGCAAGAGTTCTGTTCCCAGCTAATGTTACCGTGGTGGATGCTGGAGGCTGCGAATGCGTCAAAGAGCACTTAAAACATGCTCACCCACATTTTTGCTCCCTCACCATGCCTCACTACCCCTCCCGCCTCCACCACCCCCCCCCCCCCCCCCCTCCTCCTTCTCCATCCCCCCGCGTTCCCCAAGGAAGAAAACTGCATGGGCAACATCTGGCTGAGTTTATGAGAAGGAGAGAGAGGGAAGGAATTGGTAGACCTTGAAAACTTGGGTGAATTCTTTCTTGGGCAGTGCAAGAGTGTACCGTTGGAGTTGCCATTAGTGGCGGGGGGGTACGTGAGTCTTTGTTTCACTTAAATTGACCAATAACACTGTAGATTATTGTCTTTTTGATAAAAACACAGGTTGCAGTTCTAGTGAAAACAACTTTTATTTTTACATCAGCTGACCACTGCAAAACACTGTGGAACCATTCAAGGGTGAATACTGTTATCCCCCAAACTTTCACAGTCATCACAAACATGAGAGCAGCCCGACACCACACACACATGCACGCGCACACACACACACACACACACACTGTACCAAAATGTACATGTTAGATAAGGACAAAATAGAAACACCATTATACTGTTCATACCAAATACACCACCATCTGGACTCATCAACTTCCAGTACGAAAAAAGTTATGATAAGAAAATGCAAGTTGCTTCACAACGGAACAACCTTCGCCACCCAGATTCACAGGATAAACAAATAGACAACAAAGTAATACGCTGCGTAATAAGTTACACAAAGCTGTTGAAACTTTAAAAAAAAAAAAAGAAAAAAAGAATAGTGGCACTCAAAACCGTTTTTGGATGTAGAAAAGCTAACAACATGATATTGGTTCATTAAACAATTGCACAGCAGGCAAAAAGAACACAAGGAGAAACGCATAAACAGACCGTTCTTACAGTAAGCCGGCTGATTGGAGGTCAGCCGGGACTCCTTTCCTGTTAAAGGGGTCCTAATTTTATGAAGCTATAAGCTGATCCTCAAACTGTTTCGATGCCTTTTTCTTGTTGATCTCTCAGCACGAAATCAGGAGATAGTGAAAGAAACGAGTAACTGGGACAATTTCCCGGGCAGCCCGAATGACTCAGACGCGGTCCCATTTCAGTAATTTGTTTCGGCGGACAGGGTTGTCTCCTTTGGCACGGTACATTGAGAAGGTTTCTGTGGATTGTGCATTTTGAGGTCCATGTTGTTACATTTTACAAAAGTCTGAAATTTAGCTGCAGAAGTAAACACATTCATGCCATCACAAAACCAGTCCGTGGCTGGCATGGAGTTCACGACCATCCACCGACGCAGCTTAGCCACACCAGTAGTCCACAGTGGTGCAGTGATTGCCACTTGATGCGAAGCCAGGACTGCGTAGCACCGCAGCACTGCAAATTGAATCTCGCTCGCAGTCTATTGAAAACAGCTAAGGAAATGAAGGCCGCTTGCCAATACCTTGTAGCTCCACGCGGATAACAACCACGCTGAGTTGGCCATTGCATTTTTCATCGGAGGTGACATTTATCGGCAAGATGGTGTCGTCTCCGACTGGCTGAACGCTGAGCTTGTCCGTATGTGAAGTCCTCTCTGTATGTCAGGTGATCGTCATGGTGGAAGTTGTAGGCGGGTTGAGGGTGCAGTCGGCTGCAGTCGAAGCTCAGGAACCTCTTGGTACCTGGCTCTTACAGCAGCTGTGGAAAAAAGAAGAAGAAATTATTAGTATGAGAGATCAATGACAAAAAAGGACATAGAAAGGCTAAACTTTGGTATATGAAGATGCATTAGCTAGTAAAGGATCTTAGTTTGCTCTTAAAGTTTCTATCTTAAGGTTAGTAAAACAAAATCTCACACCCATTGTAGCTGTTTTTGGTTTCTCAGCTTTATGATGACCATTTTAATACTCTAACTGTCTGATCAGCCCCCAGAGGTCCTCTGCTCTAAATGCACTTGGAAGCACCCTAAACAGCAAGTGCTCATTAATAATATAAATTTTGTTTCCAACAAAAATTGGAATGTGTTTGTTATTCAGGTTGCACAGCAGTCAGCAACCACTCACTTCTTTCCTTTGGGTTTGTTTGTGAAAAAAAGAAACAATGATGTATGTCTAGCTCGCTGGTGGCGCCTCATTGGCTGAGCAAACAGGCCACTAACTAACTACCAATCACTGAAAACATTACCATCAGTCACTCGGTGGGGAAAGTGATATAACTTTAATACCAACGGCAGGAGACATTTAGGTGGAGTTGTGGAAAATGTTTGACGAAGATGATTTGACCTGAGTAACAACCCAGAACCTTTGAATGTAAGGGAATTACCAGTATTTAGTGGTAGTAGTGGTAGTTAGGTTAGTGCATTGTGTATAAAGTGGAATGCCAAATTGTATAGAGAGTGTCCCACTCTGCAGGGCTGCTCACACTCTTCCTGTCTCTCTGTGATTGGCTGCGAGGCAGAGACGGACCATCCATTACAGCCGGGAGTAAATAAACATGCACAGCAATTAAAGTGCCATCATTTGTTATGCAACATGATTCGTGTGTGTGTGTGTGTGTGTGTTTGTCTGTGTGTACACAAACTTGCTCACATTTGAGTGTGACCAAATGTGTGTCCACGCAGGAACATGCTCGTGTGGGAATTTCTGCGTGTGTGTGTTGGTCGCCGTTCTCAGGTTTCTTCAACGCCGTCTGCACTTAAATTAATGATTTCAGGGCCAGAGAATCAACAAATATGGCCCCTGGTAGGGCATAACGGAGAGATCGACCTGCCTGTGGATGTGTTTGAGGGCCGCTCCTCTTTCTTCTCTCTCAACACCTCACTGCCGGCACACAACAGACGCATTCACTACACAAACTCACGTGTGACGCCTGTGTTCGCGTCGGTAATGAGGAAGTGTGTGTCGCTATGTGGTCATGAAAGTGTGTACGCTTATCGACCTGTGATTATTTTACATGTCAGCATGTTGTGACAGATTGTTAAAATCAAATGGAATTGTAGGTTCCTTAGTATGATTCTTTGCATTTGTAGTAGTGCTTATTCTTGCTTGAGAAACATGTGACGAAGCAAAGCATATTATATCAGCCATGAAAATTACGGCGACAAGATGGATAAGTTCAAGAGCTCAAACGGCTGCGACAGGCTGATTAAAGCCCTTTCCGCCCAAAGGTCAATGTACACAATGTTTCTTCATCGTCAGCTGCTAAAATCTGCAAAACCAGGCAGTTACACGTATACTGCAACGCACAAAGAGAACATTTTGCTCATTTTAACTCCAGCTCGGCGAAGTAGCACTTGTAGCTTTTTCAGTATCAAAAACAAAGTCAAAAACAGTTTTGAAATAAGTGAGTGAAAATAACAGCATGCACATTTGACACAGAGTAGAAAAAAAACAAACACATGGAAGTTCTATTCATCAAACAGACACTACTGGGCTGCATGAGGACTGCGAGAGTAGGAATGTGATGATATTCAAATCGCAACGTGGATCTTAACAAGAACGGCTCATGATAAAACAAAACATTAACATTCAACCCAACAGATCAGATACAGGCCTCCCATTGTTAAAGTTCAGAGGGGGGGGATTCACACATTTGAATGTTTGTCTCTTTTGAGCTTGGTTTTCATATCACAATTGGGTGCACTGCAACGTTGCAACTTTTAAATTGCTTAGCACAATTTCCCTCTCACTAGCCATCCTTCTAACTCCAATCAGCCATTCCTATCGTCTACTCCCTGCGTAACCCTCATGCTCCCGCCCTCTGCTCCACTCTCAGGGTGCTTGATGATGGGATCAGACGGGGTGAACATGTTCTCATATTAATACCAGTTTAGCCCGAGTCTGGAGGTACGAAAATGATTTACTTTACCGTATTTTCAAAAGCCCGCTGACAAAACGGAGGTCTTCTACTGTTTGGTATCGATGTGTTATTTAAACAATGTTCATTTTGTGACCAGGGATGTTTATCTATGCATCCACAACACAGCGCATGTAAGTACTTTCAAGTGGATAGGAAATTCCAAATTAGCATTAGTTGTTTAAGTCTATTTTATTAGATCACTGCAATTCTCCCAAAACCTGTACTTGTCTGCCCTTCTGTTTGACTGTTTGTCTTTATCTAGAGGATTGGGTATCAAAACTGAGGGTCTGGATGTGAGCAGCTGAACCCCTTCATGTCTTTAAGTGCTACGAACATAAACTGCGTGTTGAACAGATCTGTGCTGAATTTAAGGACCACCAATGTTAAAGTGCTGCTCTTTCACTCTTTAATAACGCTAGTTGGTGTCCTTTGACTCGTAGAGACATAATGAGAACCTTACCAAATTATATTCTGAGTAACTTGTACAAAGAGGGTTAAAAAACAGGGGAACAGAAGTGGCATCTCACTGTTCCGTCTACGTAAATACACATATTTTCTTCTTGTTGACATTCTTTGTGAATACATGATATCGCCAGTGGTCACGTGCCTAGTAAGGGACCACATATCATGTTTCTGAAGGATGGTCTTTTTAACCGTAGGAAATAAGAATGGAAGAAAATCTGTTTTAATAAAAATGCCCTGCAGGGAAAACCATGACAAAAACAAATCACTGCTTTGATCATATGTCTGATTAATTGTATGTCAGTGTAATGGTGTTTCAACATTCCCATTGATGATGAAAAGAAAAAAATATTACAGCATCTATGATGCAGTGAAATCCATGACGGCAACATTTGTTCCAATTAATTGATTTCAGGTGAAATGTTCCTATGACCAAAACACTTCCCCATTCATTGTATATTAAATTATTTTAAAAAGGAGCACCTACGTGTGCATACCCTCCCATTCCATTTAAACCACTGCCAAGAAACCTTAAAAATAAGGAAGAGAGAACATCTCCGCAGCAACAATTGCTTTAAGAGCTCACCCTTTCTTCCCAGATATCTCCTTTTTTTCCTCTCTTTTTTTTCTGCAGCCTGACTTTTACAACTTCCCCCTGGTTGGGACTGCAGCTCTAACCCAAACAAAACTCAATTTTTTAGTTATTGGCCCTCATGGCATGTAATGGAGAATCAAGCTAATTATCCCTACAGCTGTTTTCACTTGCTTTTTATGTAAGCAATACCTGGCTGATCCAGAGAGCAACAGTGAGGCCCTTCTTAACGCTCCAGGCCTCCAGGCCGGCTGGAATTAGGGAGCAAAATGCCAGGTTTTCCTCCCCCCCGATGCTGGCTGTGTGTATCCCTGCACCAATTTTGCACACAACCCGGCCTGACACAACCCCCTGCATACCCAAAACATCTCCACTCCCTCATACACCTTTCACAACTCAGCCTTTGAAGTCAAACAAAGCTACTCTTCAGTTGAGATCTGTATGACAAGAGTTAATTTTCCTCCACTGATGGTTCCCGGCAATTAATGAAGGAGTCGAACGACAGTAAGGGTGTGGCTCAGATTAACCATCTCCTGCTGTCAAAAAACGAGAAAGAGAGAGAGAAGAAGAAGGAGGGAAAGAAAGAGAGGGAGTAAAGAGTGAAGGAAAACAATCCCTCAAAGACTAATTACATAATTTCCTTCATATGAGCAAACACATGGTGTGTGAAAGCAAGTGTGAGCAAGCCTTACAGATGCCAGGCCAGAAGGTGCTGAGGAGACTTACTGATGCAGCCGGCAACTGCTCGCAAGCAATGAACAGCCACTATTTGAAAAGCTCTGAGCAACTTTATCTGTACTTTATGTGCTTTCGTGGGATGCATATCCAAAAACCAAAAGTATTGATCCTCCCTTCTCCAGCAGGCTTAGGGTAAAGTGACTCAAGAAATACTGGTGAAAACATTTCCCTCACTGAAGATCACTCCTTTGCTGCAGCCAGAAATCTGTTCAATGCAAACACCACTAGGTGGAGTCGGGAAAAAAAAAAAAAAGTATTTGAAAGTCATTAAAACTCCCATGGAGCTGTGAGTCAGACACTTCGCATGTTTCACATGTATGTGCTTCACGTTATAACGGAGCTTTCTTCCCGTTCTTTCTGTTTTAGAAAGAACGAAGATGAAGAAAGACACAGAGGTCCACTCGTAGCAAAGTTAAAACTTCCATCATTTCAGCTAAATTGTAGTAACGTCTGTGCCAGCATCGAAAAGTAAAGGAGTAATCCCCCCCTTGAACTCCCTCCCTCTCCCTCCTCTTTGTTTCTAATCCTGTGAGGAATGACAGAGGGCTCTCTGTGAAATGGCGATGAGTTTTCGGGAGTCTGGTCAAGGTTTTCCAATGTACAAATGACACGGCTGGGATCTGCAGAGCCTACTCCTAATGTTGCACACGTAGACACAAGCAACCCCGCCAACACAAATGCACATTCGTCTGCATTTGTAGAAATTGCATGTGAATGTTGCAATTCAAGCGCGTAAAAATGGAAGAGTAAGTCGGAAAGGGTGTCACCAATTTAACAAATTCTAGTATTACTTGGTGCAAATGAGAAACTATGTTCCTTGAAGTCCACATTTTTCATGCCAGTCAAATAGACGTTTGCACCACACAAAAAGTTGCATGCCTAGTTGCCTCTCCTATGACTGCATATTTTATGGTATTGGGAGACACGTGAAAAACCGCGTGTGGACCAGCTGCATGTGCATCAACCTCTGCCTGTGTGCATGTCTGTGTTTACAACCCACCGCACACATTTGTCCTCGAAAGAACAGCTCGGGGCCCTTGGAGAACTTATATCCCGTAACAACATGGAGCTACACCTCGAACGGGAGCAACGGCAGAAAGCAGGCTGCAGAGCACGGAACGGGATTGCATCCTGACACCAGCGCAGGCCCAGCCAGACGGGGGAGACAAGTGAAACCCAAGCCCACATTAAAGCACCTCCATCAGGTATGAGATCAGTGGAGGCCTCCATGCTCTCACTGTCTGCGGGGGTCTGGGCCTCTGCGGCCCTATCTCACCTCCATCTGGAAAGAGAATCTGAGGGTAGTCTGATGGTTTCGATAAGAGGAAATCCCGACTGACACGGTAACAGCCTCTCACCCCCATTTGCAAAAATCGGAGTGGATGCAAGTCTAGATGTGATGCACTCTCATACGGGTGAGGGAGGGGAGGGTGGATGGGTTGGTGTGGGGGGTATAGTTGCATGAATTGTGCTTTGAAGGTTTGACCCAGTACCCTGAGATGTGTGTAGAGGTGCTATGCTTACAGAGACATGTTTATGGTGTAACATGTGCATACCTCTAACCCCTCTGTGGTGCTTTCTCTGCTCTTTGTGTGTTGAAGGTTCTTCACACAGAAATGTGGGGAAAAGGCACGACAGACATTCATATTTATATTTTATACGGAAAGTTTTCATGCCAGAGATACAGTGTGGGCTGGAGGGAAGACCTTATTCCTAAAAAATGGAAAAGACTGACAGGGATCCAGACAGTTTTTTTAATTCTGCACAAACAGTAATGTTACAGAAACACAGCTTTTTTTTATCTTAAGCCTTACCGCTCCACTATTTGACTTATTTGACTTTCTCATATTTGTGCTTTGTGCATGTGTGTGCATATCACCAAAGCGCTTCAGCGCTCATTTGAGCAGTGACCCCTTTGTTGTTTTCCAGAGTCCCATTAACGCTCCACACTCCTCTTGATGTCTTCTCAAGCTGAGACCGACTCCACTGACCAATTAGCTCTGCTCCCGACCCAACCCGTCCCCTGCCTTCTCTCTGCCCACAGACCCAGTTTCCATCAATTCCACTCCCCTCTCTTCTTCCCCACGTGGTGATTCTACAGTATGTACAGTAAGAGTGAGCACACACAATTCAAAGAAAACATAACTGCTCTTTACAGTTCATACATTCCTGCTAGACTGGTGTAACACACAATTCTAACAAAACAAAGCCTCATCTGGCACAAATAGCTAAGTGGACGAACATGTAAGTTCTGTGGATGTTTGCTCGTTGGTTTGATTTGGTCAACACAAATCTCTTTAAGATTACTTGAACCACGTCTTAAGCAAATAAATGTGATGCTTCCGTTCTCAATTTGCTTAAAAAGGAAAAACAGGCTAACCCTTTACCTGCAGTGTGTGATGGTGCGCCTATCTGAGCCTGTGTGAGGACCTGTGCATGTTTGCGTATAAATCCATATCTGGGATTGTGTGAGTTTGTTTCGTCAACAAATTCTGATAATAATTTCTATCCAGTAGCCATACGTATTTGAGGTTACGGTAAAGATTTACACAGATCTGTGTTTGGTCATCAAACATTAGAGCTCCAGCTCATCCAACCCTAATAATATGTTTATTTAATCATCCATCACACTTGAACCAGAGTACAACTGATTTTGCCTTGTGATGTATTTATTGTTTCATACGAGTGTGCCTTCCTTTTCGCACTTTGAGCTCATGCACCCGCCTTTTTTTTATTTCTTTATTTAACCAAACATAGCAACCAGAAGTTCCGGGGTCAGTGTGACATGTAGGATATACGCTCTGGATGAATAGCAATGTTTTCACAATGCCTTATTGTCTACGTGGGATCTCCACCATAGTCTGAACTGAGGGCAAAAAGCCAGCTTTGCAGCCTCAGAACTGCAGGGTTGGTTCTGTGAAGGGGAAGTGTGGATGAGATGAGAATTACCAGCTGAAATGTCTGTGCAGGGAATGGTTCATTAGGCTTTTCAGCCTGTGGCTGGCAAAACCCAATCGTTTGGAACTCCCTGAACGACGCCATGAAAAGCCCCACATATGAAACCCAAAGAGATACTGTTTTGTTTCTGCGCGAAAATAGAGTACCAAATTCCTCATTAGTTTTGACAAAGCAACTTATAGTTTTGTGGTTTTAGCAGCAATCGAGCATTTTACGGAGACCGTAATGAGGCTTGCTCAACACATTTATTCTTGCTCTGGGATGAATGGAACCCGTGTTGATGCACTGGCTTGGCAAAACCTAGGTTATGACAGCCAAAACTCATGATGTGCAGTGCCTAACATGGTATTGATATAAAAAAAAATGACTTGTGAAAAATAAACTTGCTAAAGTGAGTGCAGACTTTCAAAAACTCACATTTGCAGTATAAAGCGTTGAGGTTTGTGTGTCTGTGTGTGAAGTTGGATCATTTTGTCTGGGTGGTGTTGGGAATTCGGCTTTAGGCCGAAAGAATTCAGGCCTCCCAAGCAAGGTCATGTGCTGATGTTTAGTAGGAGATTTCTCAGGTCACAGGCTGTGACTTTCAACCATCACTCACATTACCACACATCTTTGAGTAGTTCTGTTTAACTTGCATACCCCACAACTCTCCCCCGGTTTCCAGTAATGACACGTGACAGCTGTCTCAATCCACTTACCTAGCTGAAAGGGAATTCAACCCACACAGCTGCTAGAAATGAAATGGCACAATGCACAGTAGATGTGGGAACTCTAGGTAGGGTCACTTTTTGAATTTATAAGATATTTCTTTATCACAAGAACAAACCTGTTTTCCAAATCACCAAATTAGCTTTTAATTTCCCCAAAGTTGGCGTGATAAGGATCAATTAATATTTTTTTTATACTGAAGTGGCTGGACAGTGCACTCAAACCTAAAAGTTAATAGTATATCCTTTGAGAATTAGATTGAGACACAATAGCTAAGTAGGAGGATGTTTCCATGGTTACATAAGGCAGCTGAGTTCTACTCAGGAATCTTTCGATGGTCATTTTAACTCCACTCGCTCTGTTGTGGTCCTTTGGGGTCTGCAGAATGGACCATTTAAGATAGCATAGTCAATCAATTGAATTAGCGGGACCAACACTGTTTGTGTTTTTCACAGGTAGGATTGCATTATGTCTCTCCCCACCTGGGCTCTGACACATGTTCAACAGCTCAGATGGACCGACCCAACCTAACTCACTAATATCAGACTATTAGGGACAAGGAAGAAGAAGTGGCAATAAAGTGCCTTAGTCATCTCCCCGCAGTATTATTAATGGACAGTACCAAGCTTACTATGTGTCATTTGTCACATCCCCAAATACACCCATGCACTCACACAGTCCTAAAGAGGTACAAGGGAGCAACAATAACAGAAAATGTCATGCGCCTTATTGTATTTTGTCCTAAATCTCCCCCTTGAAATATGGGACACATTTGCACATCTGTTCTTAACTTACAACGCTGGCTTTTTGACTTCAGCTACAAGCCAATTAAACAGCTACTGCAGTAAATATTACAGAAAATCCCCTCCAATTTAAGATGTATGTACACTATGTCGACTTACAAGCACTTTTATATTGCATGTAAAAAGGCAGCAATTGACAAAGACAGAACCAGACAGGGAGGATAAGAGAGAGCGAACAAGAGACGGGGAGACAGACACAGGCAGTGATGTTTAAAAAAAAGAGTGTAATAACAGTGGTTAAGGCCTGCTCTTTCATTGAGTAAATCTGGCCGGGTCTATTTCACACCGTAGGAATCTCCTGTCAACCAGATCAAAGGCTTGTCAAGAGACAAGGCTTGAACAGAGCACAAGGAACAGGTGACAGCACCAATTCACTGAGGCATTTACACAGACAAATACAATCCCTCCACCACCGACGCACACACACACACACACACACACACACACACAAACATAAACACCTTTTTTAATGCCCAGTGCAGGTGAACACATGGTGAGATCAGAAAAGCAGAGAGTGATGGCTCCTTTTGTGACTAGATGAACCTTTGGGGAAGTTTTTCTGAGGAACTACAAGAAAAGCATCCATCATCTGAGCTTAAAAAACTACTTAAAGAGAGACAATACTGGCTGTACACACATACTAAGTGTACACTGGGTATGAAGAAATATATTAAGACATTACAAGTATGAGAGTGACCATTCACCATATAGGGGGAACAATGATAGAACTAACATATGTAGAGTGGACATCTAGCTACGAGTGGTATGGGATGCTTGTGGGACCCGAGTGCAGCATTATGATGGATAGATCTAATATAAAGCGGGCCATATCCGGGGGGAGTGAACATAAGGCTATGTCATCACTGGCCCATCTCTCTCCGTGCCTTCCATCACTTTTTACTCCCTCGTATTAACTGCAGGATGGGGATATTGTAACTCCCACACTCAAGGACAGACAAACACACACACACACACACACACACACAAGGGCACACGCACCAGCAGGAAAACAGACAGAGATTCTGTCATAGCGCTCACACAAACCCACTAATTTATTTGCTGCAGAGTCCAGTCATGAACAAAAATGCAGGCACACAATAACATTTTGACAAAGATAAATGAATCCCGGTGGTCTCAGACGTAGCAAACGTTCTTCTAGATAAAGGTCTGGTTTTGAAGCCCTGCGATCCGGAACACACTGGGGTTCAAAATGCATTCATATGGACCAACTCACTAACACACAGAAACATGTAGAATGATTTCATAGAAATAAAATAAAAGGAAGATAAACGTGAACAGCGGGACAAAGGGACATATAAGAGGACCGCGGGGCCTCAAACATCACACGCACCGCTCTCTCTCTTTGCCATTCAGTTCCAGCTTTTATCAAGCTAAGACGGCGTATGTTTAACACGGGAAGGTCCCACCTTAAACATGGCCATTATGACCAATACCTATCGCTGTTTTCATAGAATATGAGAAGATTACACAGCACTATGACAGGCCAATTATGTCCTTCACTAAAGCACACCTCTGTACCAACAACTCTCTAATGATGATGGCTTAAACGTTTTCACCAATGGAGCCCTTTCAGCTGCCCTGGTATTCACCCACAAACATACTCGGCTGGTATGGTTAAATACGCACTCATAGGTACACACATCCATACACATTCACAGATGCAGACTGAGTCAAATTGAATCCTTGTGTTAAGTATATAGAGAATCCCTCGGCGCCACAAAGGGCTGTCTGTTTTTGTGCGTGTGAGTGTATGTGTATATCATCCCCACGGGCCAACTTCGGCAATCAGGTCAAGGATTGCCTGGTATTGGAACTGGGGAGGAAAGGGAGGGAGGCTGAGACAGGCTAGGAGTGCCAGCCTTCCTCTCACATCTTCCCAACATCCTTTCTCCATCCCCCTCTTCACTCCAGCCTGCGTCACCTCTGACCCAGGTCCAATTCACTACTGTCATTATGCAATTAACACCAATTAAGTCATTTGCCTGGAAGAATGTGTGTGTCACTGCGTGTATGTACGCGCGCGCTTGTGTGTATGCGTGTTAAGCATGTCGATGCGTGTACGTGCGCGAGAAAGGCCAATTACGGCAGCACAAGGGAGCCTTTTGGAAGCGGAGAGCACTGCAATCAACCAATCAGCCTTCAGATGGCTTTGACATGAAAAGAGAGTGTGGCCTCTGCTAACCCTGGGGGTCAGCCCCAATTTACTCTATTTACCCACTCAGGAAAGACTCTCTGTATGTGCAGGAGGAGACACAGCGAAAGGGGGAGGGGGGATGATGAATAGGTATGGAAATGTCTAAGTTACTGTTTGGGAGCAAGGGGAGAAGAAGGGTACAGGGAGGGTGGGAGTAGAGGGATGAGGAGCCTTGGGGTTGTTGTGCAGGTGAATTGCAGAGGGGGAGGCGGGTGGTGGAGTGGGGGAGGTAGGTGCTTGAGTGGAGAGAAGGGGATGTGGGGTGAGGCCTTCAAATTTTGTTTGCAAAGCTAAAAGGCCAGCAGTTGGGGCCCATTTGCTAACAATTTCCCCTAGTTGAGTGGCTCTATACCCATAGACACACAAACACTCCACACACTTTCCTATTCTACACAGAACATATGAGGAATGACAACTTCGCACATGCATGGAGCTGTTAAACAGCACAATGCTCCATCATGGTAAAAGGACTGTTTCAGCTAAAAAAAAATACTAATACAACAGAAAGGGATTATTAGTTTCTGTCAGTTGTTTATGTCCACTGGTTTATAGAATCACACTTGAACATGTTTTGTTTGTTATAACAAAAAATCCTATGTTCAAATACTGATCATGTTACTGTTGACCATTTTCCAAAACAATATCTACGCTTTTGGACAAGCAGCCCGTGAATCAACTGCTGGATACTTGTGCAGGTAATCTTGGTGTGAACATTATTTCTAAGGTAAGTTGCTTAAATGATGCATGATGCCTGATGCATTTAAAAGCACTCTAACAACAAGCTGGAAACAAAGTGCTGACTTCATGAGCTATCCTGTCACACACAATATTAAACAAACAATAAGCCCACAGGGGAATTGTTAAAAGGTTCCTGTTTTTCCCAATAAAAAACGTTGTTGATGACAACCAATGCTAACAGCTCGGAGCATTGAAATACTTTAGATTTAAACAAATCTAGAGCAATGCCGGCTTATTGGGCAGAAGCAGATTGTATTTGTCTTGCCAGCAAATAGATTGAAACATATGTGCTGTTTAGTTTCTGCCACAAAACTTCCAAAATCACTGATCGCATGTGACAGCTGGATTTCAACCGGAATTTACAGGCAGACATCATTTGTTTCCTCGGTTACAGTAGAAAAAGTTACTATTATTATGTAGTTCTACTTACAGAATTAAGCAGCCTGCTTGATCAATAGTGCAGCTGTGAGGTCTGGTGCCAGGGCTGGCCTGCACAGCAGTGAGTAAAATACAACAGGACCAGGCAGCCCTTCATCACACAAAACAACCTCCTGGCTACAGAACAAAGGGAAGGCAGAAAAACCAGAAACAGACAGAGAAACTTAAAGAGAAAATAAAGGAGAAGTAAACACAGATGCTCAGTGTTTCCAGTGCTCCTGGTCAATAATATCAGATATCTGTTAAAAGGGACACAGGTTATTCTATATTTATTGCATGTGTGTGTGTGTGTATGTGTGTGTGTGTGTGTGTGTGTGTGTTTGTGGGGGTGGGGGCACACAACTGTCCTGCTCCAGGGGTCTTAGATGTGAACTGTAATCAAGACCACATCACTGTGGTGCTACAGGAAGTCCTCCAGCAAAGGACAGGAAGCAGGAAGAGAAGGACCACATCATTAGTCTCGCTAGTCCCAAACCCCACAGCCAATAGGAGCCTCTGACACGGGGGGATTGGGCGTGGTTGTTGTGTGTCGACATGTACCATACATTTGTATTTGTGTGTCTTAAGCCTGCAGGCTGATATTAACGACTTATTTGTTTAATGAGTGCAAGTTGTGTGTGTTTGGTAGTCAGAGCAGAACTCTTGAGGAGCTTCAGGCGTACAGACAATAAAACAGAGCTAAATAACTACAACACGGACGCCAACACACATACATACATCTTTCCAAAAGCCCCACCAACAGCCCTCCTTCCACATGAGCACCGCCCCTTCCCTTTCTGTTCTGCAACCCATCAAGACTAAAGAGGCTAATTGTTGTCGATGGCTTACAGGTGGCCAGTGCAAGGTGAACCACATCCACCCTGCTGGCGACACACACGCACGCACACACACACACACACACACACACACACACACACCTATATACCTCTAAAACCAACCCTTTTATAAACCCAATGCCAAACATCAAAGAGAGACGCACACCTTAACACATCTCAAAGGCACCAGAGACACATAGTTATGCATGTGTGCACATGCGCACACTTACACATTAAAACAGCCAAACTCAAACATATGCACATTCGTAAACCTTTAATCATGCTGGATTTCCAACTACGGGTTTGAGGGTCAATTCTAGGCCTGCAACTATCTAATGTTTCCAAAAGCCGCAGAGAACTTTTAGAAAAATCTTGTAACAGTTAGAAATGTTCATGTTCAAGTTCCTCCGGGACTGTTCGGGGAACGGAAAAGGGTCGAAAATCAGTATGTTTCAATATTAAACTGAGACTTTGAATCTTATCTTTTAAAGTTGCCTTTTCAAGGTGGACATTGTTCAGCTGACAGGAACAATTTACTGAGTGTGAGGCGACGGTTACAAATGACAGCAATATAAAGTGGAACGAGGTTCGCTCCAGCTTCAAGCATTGAGTAATTCAGTCCCCACAATTCACCCATTAGCTTGGAAATTTCATCACTCGACGACCTATGCAGATGTCACCACATTGACATGTATCAACACACACACACACACACACACACAGTTAGTTAGACACAATCCTTAGTGTAGCTGAGCTTATTCTTATTTTGTGAGAAAGTTTCTGTTGATGCAGGCGAGCCTCCAATCTCAAACACAGTTTAACCAGTACATTGTTTTGTTACCTTTCACAGGTTATTTTATGATGCATGTTTTTGATCCCACATTCCTTCTCACACAAGTTCCACATTCTTGGATTGCCATCTGTCTCTCTCAGTCATCTTATTAGGGTTAAAAAGCAAGCTGCCAAATTACAAGACCATGCTGAACTCTTACATTTGTTCCAACCAGCGAAGGGTTTGTGTGTTAGTGCGCATGAATGTGTGTGTGAGTGTGTGTGTGTGTGTGTGTGTGTGTACTTCTGCGCAGATTGGATTGCAGCTCTTTGAAGACATGCTGTGGCCTTCATTAAACCCAGTCCGAGGGTCTGGAACAGCTTTCTGGGAATGTGTCGATAGCTTGCACAGACATACACAGGCGCAAACACGCACAGACGGCAGTGCCAGTAAAAAATGACCAGCTTTCTTTGAAGCCTGTGTCACTGTGCAGAATGATAAGATGAAAGCTGATCATCTCTCTCTGAAAATCTCGCAGAGCTTCAAGCGAACTATGCCGACCACCCTGAACCCCAGCGACACGGCCCAACCAGTGCCAAGCTCTCTGCTACGTGCCGCACTTATCACTTGCAATCTGATGGGACGGCGATTTCGAGCTGCTACTTGGCCTTCGCCGATTAGAAATGGAAAGCAATTCTGATAAAAAAAGGTCCTGTGTAGTTCTGTGCAGTGGCACACATGACTTTCCGAGCCAACCTCAATTTAAATGTGTGAGACTGGAAAGAATGCAGTCGTTTTAAGCCATTTCAACAATACGATTTTGTCTCAGGATTCACAGCTTTGAAAAACTCCTTTAACAGTGTCGGAGGCTTTGACTTGCCTTCATGCGAATGACCGACAGCAAACTAATAAGAAGGTAAACCACATTCTCAATTTGATCTTCCTAACAACACACACCGGCTGTCTCGGGCTGCGACAGGACTTGGATCCAACACGGCGTTGCCATCTTTAGGACAGCCGCGTAACCTTTGAAGAGCCTGACACTAGAAAGTGCAATGCTGGCTCATTAACTCTCTCTCTTGGTATACACAACACACAAAGAGAAACAAGCACGCAAATGAGAAACAGGGCAAAGGGGAACAGGAATGGGAAAAAGACACAGTGAAAGCAAGGAGGGGTAATCCTTGTTCCCTCCCTATTATGGCGTGCAGGCAATGATGGCGTGATCTGCTTGCGTGAATTTCATTTTTAACAGGCTTATACCAGCACTTTGATACACCTCTCCATAATTGCCTGTGTACATTTCTGCGCGGATATTTTGTGTTTGTGTGTGTCAGTGCAAGTGTACAATGTTGTCTTGTCTGTCAATCTAGCTCATTATGTCTAATCCCTGGGATGACAACCTCAATCCTCCTTGTCAACCTGGGCCTTTGCAGCAGCACTCAGGCAAGGAACTGGTTTTAGCACTTGCTCACTCTTAAACCACACACACGCACACACACACACACACACACACACACACACACACACACTTGT
Source organism: Apeltes quadracus (assembly GCA_021346845.1). Taxonomy (NCBI): domain Eukaryota; kingdom Metazoa; phylum Chordata; class Actinopteri; order Perciformes; family Gasterosteidae; genus Apeltes; species Apeltes quadracus. The sequence continues at coordinate 7,654,196 of CM037928.1, read as the reverse complement.
CAGGTAAGACCAAAGTAGATCACAAATAGAAGAAAGCATTTTTGCTTGGCAAGAAAAGCAAACATCTATCCCGCATCTGTATATGTGTGTGAGAACGTGAGAGAGAAAGGGGAGAAGGAGTGACAGCAACAGAGGCAGAGAGAAAGAGAGACAGACACGCACACTTCAGAGACAAAGAAAGAGCAAAACACTTCCTGTGTTTAGAAATTAAAAACTGCCACAAAGCGATGATAGCGATTGACTACATTTTTTTTTTTTACCAAAAGGGAATCATATTTATTTAGTTATCAATACTGTTTCTACTTTGCCATGAAAAAGTCACAGTGTGTTGCCTGATTAATACCAACCACGACCACACACACAGACAAAGGTAGACCTCATGCATGCAGGCAAACAAACATGCACTGATCAAAACCATCCAAAACGTAATACTCTGTCCAAAATACTGATAATTGAAAAAGTCTCTCCCATTGATCTCCAAAGCCTGCGATGATGAAGTGTGTGTGTGTGTGTGTGTGTGTGTGTGTGTGTGTGTGTGTGTGTGTGTCTGTCTGTCTGTGGGGCTGGACATACCATTTGGGCAGCAGCAACTCAGATGAGGCAACCCCTTTGGCAATTATTGGCCCCTGTTGACCCGTTTTGTAACAACCCAAATTCTTCTAATTTATTTAGAACATTGACAGCGGGCAAATGGAAACAGGAAATAGAGGAAAGCTCAAAGAGATGAGCTTAACTTTACGTGCAAATGGATGGTATACTTTCTATGATCGTGGGGGAGGGGGGGGGGTGACTGTAGCTCGGTGGTAGGTGTGCCCTTGGGCAAGACAATTATCCCCAAATTGCTCCCGTGGGCTGTGCCCGCGGTGAATAAACGGATATGAATATGACTTAGTCCTAGTGGGCAGGTGGAAGCATGGTAGCTCCTGCCATCAGTATATGAAACAGTGTGAACGGGTGAACCATGACTCAAAGCATTTTAAGTGGTCAGAAGACTAAAAAAAGTGCTATTCCCGTAAGTATATTTACCATTTACGTGTACACACGCACATAAAAACAAATGATTGGTAAGCCAAGTTATTACCTAAGCAAACAGAGTTAGCCTGCATGTACTACCTGCTGTGAGACACAGCCTTTTGTTACAGCAGGTGGACTGACAGTCAGATGTAGTTCTGAAACACACACTCTTTACACACAAAGGCTGTGTAAGATAAATAACTATGTGTATATGTAATTAGAAGGCAAAACAAAGCAAACACATGTTTGGGTCGTGTCCTACGGCCTGTACTTGAGTTTATTTGCTCTGAAGTGCGTGAGGCACAGCTACGCCACTGTCTTTGGTGCTGCTAAACACATGGTGTCATGCTGGCACAGCAGGAGGTCCAAGCTGGACACGGATGATAACATTCATATGTTTGCGGTATGTAAATGTGTCAGTATAGTTGGCCCTGGGAATACCATCAACGAAAGAACAATAAATACTGTAAAGATAGGTTTCACTGGGCAATGATTGTTTAGATTTTTATTTCAATTTGTCTTTGGGTTGGACCAAATATATGCATAACTGCACACACACACATTCCCACATGATGGTTTTCCATGACGGCATACGTTTTATTGCTTATGAGCTCTCGCTAATAAGGAGCTGAGTTTCACAGTGAATATGTGTTTCACATTTTGCATATCTGAAGACATCTTAAGCAGAACATTTACACTTACATTATCCGTCGCCAACGCAAATCCATCTTAGGGAAACTAATGTCAAACCCAACAATGAGAATTACCTCTCCACTGCTCTGACTCACCTGTTATTGAATATGTGTTGAATAAAAACCCTGCACAACCATCATTCATAGGGAGAGATAACAGCAGAGAAAGAAATGGAAGGAGGAGTTAAAAACAAAGAATGCAGCTGAGAGAGGCGGAAGGCTGAGAAATTAATTTGAGACGCAGAAGAGAAAGACCGATTGCATTCGCTCTGGTATGCCATCTTTACAATCTGTCTTTGAGAGGGCTAGTGAAATTGAACTCAGGTGTAGTGTGATGCCGAAAAACCCATTTCCCCATTAGGGCTATGGATTCCTGCATAAACAAATTATACAAATACCGTCTCTATAAAAGAGCGGGTGAGGTTTCTCTAACGGTGTAGTGAAACATGAGCAGGGTCGTGTTTATGCGGGTCGGCAGAATGTTTACATTGTCCTCCGCTCCCATCCCTCAGATGGAGAGAATGCCTGGACTCCGGCAGCTCTGCTCCTGTCACACTACCTGTCTGTCTTTGGGATTTCTGTTATGGAGAACATGTGCTCGGTCTTAGTGTGTGTGTGTGTGTGTGTGTGTGTGTGTGTGTGTGTGTGTGTGTGCGTGCGTGTGTGTGTGTGTGTGTGTGTGTGTGGGAAATACCAACCAGTGTTCTGTCCTCAATAGAACCAGCGTAACAACTCAAGACTGATGAGTTTAAGGATGGATGCCAAGAAGTAGAGTAAAAACGATGCCTAATGGCCATTACTTCATGCTGCCTGTAATTATAACTCTTCTATGTAACATTACTCACTGGTCACACACGCGCACGCACGCACACACACTCACACACACATACAAGCGTTTCTTTGTCTTTCTTACTAACCTTTAATTTATGCAGAAAGTGTTCTAATGTCAGCGACATTTTGCTCCACCTGAAAGCTGACCAAAAGCGCAGTCACTCCGAATTCATTCACCCCTCATAATTTGCTTGCTGTCCAAGCTTGCTGAATCTTTATTTCATGGGGAAATAAAGGGATTGATCTTTCATTCAGAAAGTGCTGAGTTTTGCTTTTCCGTGTTTGCATAACGGTAAATACAACGTTTGATCAAAACATGCATCATTTTATCATTTTTGTGGAGTGCTAATGTCTGCTGGCAAGCTGGTGCTTGCCACCCTCCCCACACTATTTCCTGCCTCACGCACTGTTTGCCATGGCAAGCCAATCAATTTTGATTTTGACAGTTCTGGCCTGATCGCGGCTTACCGCTAGAGCGCAAGAAAAACCCATATATCCATATAAGTCTACCCGAAGAAACTGGGGATTCCAGCCAACAACCTTCATAGTCATAGGATCCTCTTTCTTAACTTGAGGCTTTTGTCTAATTATTAGTTCATAGAAACAACAGTGAAATGTAAATGTACTGAAATCAAGCCGAAACATCCATAACAGTAACCTCACAAAACTCAGTGGCCTGATTCATAATTCCGACGCCTGGAATGAGAGTGTGATGCTGTTCGGAGACCAGTAGGAGGAGGACCACCCAGTAGTGGAGCTAATCCTATAGCTGCAGGGTTGAAACATTGCTGCGTGCATACTCTGACAGACTAGGCCACTCCTGGATAGGATATTAGAGAGGGGCAAAAGTACAATGGCATCTATTGATGAGTGCTGTTTCATCCTGCCATGCTCTACTCTGCTTTTGATGAGAAAGAATTGGGTCCGTCTTGGTTGGTCACCTCTCTTTCCCACCCTCGGCCAGCTGGTGTACAGCTCAACATAGTTTGGATAGGAGGTGGGTGATAACGTCTTTTAACAACATGATGGTTAATATGGTTCCTCTAAAAAGTCTTGAGAATCCAATCACACTGCCCATGGTCAAATACAGTACACCTAAGTAATTGTGTGTTTGGGGCCCCTTCATGTTAAGAGGTTTGCACTGTAACATACTGTAGTACTGTCCCATATTGCACTGTATTGTATTCCATTGAGCTTTTACATTTTATTTTCTTGTGTACAATCTGGTAGTTTCTTTTTGTCATTAATATCATTCATAAAATAGCATCTGGTAACGTGATACAAATAACAGTAGGTATCTCTCCAGACTAGTTGCTACTGCTGTGTCCCACATAATCAACATAATCACAATCAAATGAAACTGGCGTCAAATATTTTTTCCGATTTTTTAATCGGTGCTCTTCTGATCCAAAATTATACCCATGAAAAGATTGACAGCTGTAAACTGACGTTTTTTGCCTTTAAGTTGTGGTGACCGAGACTGGGGAGCAACAGAGAGGGGATGGTCTCTCCTGCAAGTTTCTAGATGGAATCTTTTTTATTTATTTATTTGTTTTTTAGAATAATCACCAAAAATCAGGCGATATATTTATACTAACTTACAACCAGCCTTTGCCACTAACAAACAACCACACACTCAACAACTGAGACAGCAATAGCATGCTATTTACTGTGAACCGGCCGTGGAGTTGCAGAGACTTATGAGAAGCCCATGGGCACTGCAGGGGAACGTTGATGAAAGCGACAACCAACGAGAGCAAATCAAGCTTGTTTTGATTCCCACAGAAATCGAAGCGCGGAGTTGTTTACTGCTCCACTAATGGAAGAGGGGAGGGGGGGATTGCTTCCCCTGAAAATACAGCATTGCAATGCCAATCAGTCCTGAGTGCATTGTTGAAACGTGTGTTTGTGCACAGTTTCAACAATGCACAAACACGCGCACGCAAAAATACATTTTATGTTCCGTGGTTGGGAAACAAGCTGTGCTATATTGTAGTTGACCAATTAGCACCTACGGTTACTGTGGTCTCCGCTTTGAGCATCGATGGTTTGCCAGAGTCAAAGAGAAGGCCCACTGCTGGTTTTGCTTTAGTCCGTCAAACAGACTCACATCAAACACAAAGCCGGTGGCACAAGATATAGAGACGAAGCGAGAGAAGAAAAGAAACGTGACAGAGATGCACTAGTATCCCTAGGCTTCCACTTCGGCCGTTCCTATGTATCATTCAGAAGACAATTTCCGTCTTTCCCAATCAGAACACATTCCAATAAGAATTCTCTCCAGACACAACCAACTACCCCTCCCACAAAAAATAAGACATGACACACAAAGTACAACTGCACACACAGCAGCATCTTAACGAAGCTCTTGACCTTGTGTAGCCTGAGCACGACAGAACCCAGAGATTAGTTGAGACATTGACTTCTTTTGGTCTGTATTAACAAGAGTATAACATGCAAAGTAACAAGGATGCAGGGATGTGTCCATGTGTGAGTGTGCATACACAAACAAGTCTGTTCCTGCCTGCTTACAGTATATGTGTGTGTGTGCATGTGCTTGCATTTGTGTCTTTTGCAGTGTGTGTGTACAGGGTTGCATGAGAGTGTGTGGTTGTATAGATCCCCTCTTGGCAGCAGCAGTGTAAACTGAGGAGGGTCTTACACAGGCTTTAATCCTGTGCTGAATGTCATCTTACAAGTGCAGCTTTCCCAGAGGCCCAGATAAGAGAGAAAGAGAAAAGAGAAGGAGAGTTCTAATGCACATGTGTGAGCTATATGTAAGTGAGAATAAGTGCATACATGTATGAAAGACACACTTGTAAAGCAGCCTGAACCGTTGGTTTGATGACAAGGATTATAGCAATGACATATAGTAAGTTGTGGGGGACAGACAGAGCAGCAGTAATCTGCTTGTCTAGTGATCTAGTGACAGAGAGAGAGGCCACTCTTGCATCCAATTCTAAGGTTTCACTGGAAAACACAACCTGGCTGAAAGCTACTCACAAGCAGGGCTGTGTTAGAATAACTTTCATTCAGGCCGGGGGTTTGTACACTTTTTTTTCAGCATGGGGCCCAAATGAGAAGTTTATTTTGTAGCCCCAAGACTCGGGGGGCTTTAAAACATTTTACTACCCCTGTCATATAGGTACCCTGCAGCAATAGGCCGGTGAGCCATTTTGGGATTTGAACCCTAAGTTCAACAAACATTACGCAGGTTTGAATGGGTCACTGATATAGAATGTCAGCGGGTTGTATTATGAGGAAAAGACAGCTATCATAGATAATTACACTGCAAGACACCGATTATGAAGTGTTGTTGTTCTGACAAATGGCGGCACAGCACATCCAGCTTTTAACAAACTACCCGTCGACGACCGAAATAAACTGAGCTCTCCTGTAGAACAAGGCCTAATGAGTGGGCAACCCTTAATGTTGACTGGCAGTCCATCAGTTGCCGATGGTATTAGAGGAGCTCTGCGATTGTTATAAAGCCTGTTCGCTGACTCTGCACGACGATGAGGTTCCAAAGAAGGAAACAGGTAAATTCCTGATAGTTTTCCTCTGGAATCCTACAAGGAGCGCCGGAGAGCGGTTTTGGCCTTTTGAGAATACGGGAAAAAAAATAGTCAAATTCCTTCTGTTATTACTTATTAAAATACATTAAGTGCTATTTCTCCACCACAATGTTTTCATGGGTGTCAATCTTGATCATAAATGTTTGCTCTCCGTTTGGTAATCTAGGTGTATGTGTGTGTGTGTGTGTCCTGGAGTTGAGGCGTCACAATTTGCGTTTTTTGCAGCATCCTTTAAGTGAGTGGTACAATATCAAGTCATCAAGTGTCACATGTAGTAAAGTCAGCAGGTGTGAGTTCCCCAGTTTAAAGCCAGCGCACCAACACCTCCCACCTCCTTCCACCTCAGAGCAACAGGCACGTCTGTGATTGGCAGCCTAAGGCTCGTACAACATTTAAAAACCTAGTTTGTTGAAATAACACAGGACTTACCCAAGGCTTACCTGAGGCTGTGTGAAATTTTATAAGTTTGTGTGTGTGTGTGTGTGTGTGTGTGTGTGTGTGTGTGTGTGTGTGTGTGTGTGTGTGTTTGGTGTGTATGTTAACGTGTGTGGAACAGAGAAAAATGGAGAGACGAGAGCCCCGGAAGTCTGAGGAAAATAACTGGTTTAAAGTCAAAAGGCTTGGATTCCCCCTTCTCTGTCTCCAAATACAGATACCTCCCTCATTCAGTGCCTCTTTGGGATGTAATCCGTCTTGAACAGGGGTCTGACCTCCACAGCATCCCACTGAGAGTCTTCTTATGCACAAATTTGCTCTATTGCCCTAAAGCATGCACATACAAGCGCACGCAATTCCTCGGCGGTGGCTACCCAGGTGCAAAGTTTCTCCGGAGGGAAGGGCTTTTGTGTGCTGCCATCTCAATAAGCTCACAAAACACCCTTATAATCCTACCAATCTCTCGCTCCCTTTCTCTCGCTCTTGATCTTTTTTCTACTCCCTCTCACACTCACACTCACACACACACACACACACACACCCACGCAGACTCTCTCTCTCTCTCTCTGTCACACACACACACACACCCACGCAGACTCTCTCTCTCTCTCTCTCTCTCTCTCTCTCTCTCTCTCTCTCTCTCTCTCTCTCTCTCTCTGTCACACACACACACCCACGCAGACTCTCTCTCTCTCTCTCTCTCTCTGTCACACACACACACCCACGCAGACTCTCTCTCTCTCTCTCTCTCTCTCTCTCTCTCTCTCTCTCTCTCTCTCTCTCTCTCTGTCACACACACACACCCACGCAGACTCTCTCTCTGTCACACACACACACACACACACACACACACACACACACACACAACTCCCTGCATGGTAAGAACTTGCTTTAGATATTCAAATAGTCAACGTGAACCCTGACATTTGATAGATCCAATGGGAATGGTTTTTGCCGGAGCAATGGAGATAAAGGTAAAATAGAGGAGGGAAGGGGAGAGGGAGAGAGTTGAAAAAAAGCTACAGCTTGAGGTGTATTGATTAATGAGTGTGGGCTGGCTGAGCCATTTCTGCAAAGAGAGCAAACTGGAGTTTACAGACAGACTGAGTCACACCTGGCATGTTCAGACAGAGGAGGGAAGATTAGGTGGTTTAATAAAGCTGTTTCAGTTTATGGACATAATGTATCAGAATTTGATAATTCAATCATCAGAATTTAGGTAATGTAATCCAATTTCCACGCCATGTAAATGTGCATATATAACCACATCCAATCAGGAAAAAGGCTTTTGGTTTTGGTACTTGCTGCATGTTAAAGATTATGAACCAGAGCCAGTGAATTTGTGGTCACGAACGAGCAAGTTCTAGTCTCAATGTTAATTACAAGAGAAGGAAAAGTACTTATAGTACGAGTGCTTATTGTCTTCTGGCAGGCATGTTTGGGCCCCCGCTGGAGAGGCAGCACTGAGGTTATATGTTGAATTTACTAGACGGTGTCAAATAAAATGGTATTAGTCATATTTTATTATTAATATAAAAGGTTTTGTGTGAAATGCTGTTTGAAATGGCCTATCTGGTTTAATGTTTAACATATTACTCTAAATTGACCTAGAATAGATAACAAAACTATAACTAAGTGCTGATAAAATTAATGAAAAAAACGATCATTTCCGCTCTAAAGCGGATAGCAGATGTATTATGGACAGCTGATATGAGACATAAACAGCCGGAAAATGCTGCTCCTTAGATGGTTTGTTGTGCTTCCCAACCTCAACTGGGTTGCCCGGACAAAACGTCCTCCAACCTAATCATTTGCACCTGCACATTTGCAGCATTGCATGAGCTATTGTGTGTGTGTGGCCATGTCTCAGCATTTGTAATGAGTGTGTTGTGGGTGGGGAAGAAGAGCTTACTAAGACAAACTGCCTTATGATCCACACATCAGGTGTGTAACAGTCCTCTCCTGCCTATAACTTTAAAAAAAAAACACAAAAAAAAACAGGAATAAACTTGTCTGCCTCACAACATTGGCAGTCCTTCTTTGCCTACTACCTCCTTCCTCTAACTGCTGGGGCTGAAGAAGCGTCTCTGGATCCTGTCTGTCCACAGCTTCACACATCGACAGTGACAAAGCAATCCTGTCACCGCTCTTCACTCACCTAGTCAAAGGTAATCATTTGCTAAGTTTTAAAAAAGCAATACGTCATTGTAAAATAAATCATGATCATATCACAGTTTGATGTCACTGTTCAAGATGATTAAGGCCCTGATCGCCTTAGCAGCTGAGGGCTACCTTTTGTAATTGTCCTCTATTTTACGCCAAAAAACACTACTCCCTTTCTTGCCAACCGGGGTTCTAATTTATTGAAGATTTACGTCAAGGAAATGGGTTCTCTAAACACGTATCGACAATTTTTTTATATTTTATTACTTTTTAACAACTTCTCCCTGTAGTCTTGGCTCTGTGCTTTGTATACATTAAGACCGACAGCACAATGCACCTTCAAAAGAAAAGGGCCTTTTTGAAAAAACTATTCAGGTGTTGTTTCAGGATGGACTGAAATAGATACAACACACAGCACACTCAGATGTTGTTGCTCAGGTGTCGCTGAGTTATCGACTTCTCTCCACTCATGCTCAATCTGGTGGAACAACCTCTGACCTCATAGACTGATGATGCTGACAGCCGGCTGAGGGATGGCCTCGGTCAGACGCCTCTGCTGACCTGCGAGCTGTGGTTCACCGGTCACCAAAGACATACTGCACAGCATGGCTTAACACATGTGTGAGAAGACACTTATCCAAACATTATCCAAACGCACACACGAGTATGTACGTACACGTGCACAGACGTGCGGATGTAGACAAAATCATTGTCTTTCCACCCTTCATGTCTACAAATTCTGAATTGAAACCAATTTATTTACTTACTAAAAGTTGATTACATGGGGCGGATATTCCTTCAGGCACCTTGTAAATATGTCCCATCACCTTACGGTAATTAATGCGTGGGCGGATAGTTGTTTATACTGGGGATTCAACCTGGCACAAAGTGCAGAAAAAAATAGCCAGCTCGACAATTTAAGCTGTCGCTAGGATATTTTTCAAAGACAGCCTTCAAATGGCATTTTGTTTAATGTTTAGAGGAATGTGAACAGGGCAAAGACAGACACGTCTGAGTTGTAAACTGCAATCATCGCAATTTTAAAATTGCAGTCAATAAATGGTGAAGCAATCCCACTCAACATTTTCATGTTCTTTTTTTTTTCTCCCCAAATTATATTCATTATATATTTTTTTTATTTAGAAGGTTACGCAAGGCAGCAATCTGAAAAAAAGGCAACAACATCAACCACGCTTCAGTACCAAGGAGAGAGCATGCTACAGGTTGGACATTCCAAGTGAACAAAAATACCATCCTCAGCGTCAACAATTGGACTAGACTATAGATGAAATCAGATATGCCGCTCATAAGTTTTTGCTTTTAACTCAAATACACTTTGCTAAATTGTTTCTCATTAACAAATGCATATATATATATATATATATATATATATATATATATATATATATATATGTTTTATATATGTTTTACTAGTTTTGTACATTTTCTTTTTAAGCCTACTTCAATCCCATGGTAATTAATTCTGTACATTCAAAATGGGATACAGTTTGGTGTCATAAATAAATAAATATATATGTATATATGCTGTGCAAGTTACAGTTTACACCCCATGGATTGATGGCCAGCAAGACAACATTTTGAAAAAATAGAAATGTTTATTCATTTTAAGTGAATTATTAAGTGAATTATTATTATTAATTATTTAGAATATTGCTATCAGACAAGCGCCAATAGCTATGCTCACGTCAAACTTGACAGTCTCCTTTGGTTTGTTTGTTATTAAGTGTTGTTTGGACTCAAATAAAGGCACACTATAGAAGAAATTCTTTTCAATTCTTTTGAAATTTCCCTCTTACTAAATTTGATTCTAAAATAGTTAATTGGATCTGTTCCCTGACAGACCCAATGTAGCTTTACTAACATTGCATTTAGTGCAAACACAGGATGGACAAATGAAAGTGATCTTCTTGAGTTTTTGCCGGAACAAGGTCTCCTGTTCCTTCCTGCTTGCACATTCCCACACACACACATACACACACACACACACGTACACAAACATATTTCTGTCCTCCTTTGGAAAGCCTCTCAACTTTTTTTTCGCTTCATTCAGTACAAATAACTTCACGGTGGGATAAAAGCATAATGTTTCCAGAAAGCCTCCTCCCCCCCAAATTCTCCTTTAATTTTTCCTCCAACCCCCTTCTCCTGTGCTCTCTGTCCAAAAGGACTTTCGTATTTCATTAGAGGGGGGACTGTGAGGCCAAGAGGGTAAAAAGAAAATCTCTACAACCAACAGCAGGACGTACACAACCACAATGCGCCAATCAGAGCACCAGACTATACAACCAATACAAATCCATGCCTGGAAGCTCCAAACTTCAACCTGCTCACTCAACTCAGCACTCGGGTTGCTGCGTAATTCCAAATGTAGCATATCCACGAAGAACACCAATCAAAGGATGCACTGTATGTCTGCAAAGACACAATACATACGTACACATACACACACACCTACACGCACACGCGGATCCCCCGTTTTGTCTATCGGTGCTGTCATCTCTGTTTGCTCCGATTAGAGAGGGCTCACTCAGGGACAGGATATGGGGATTAGGTCGGGCCTTATTGCACTGTAGCTACACACCGCTAAATGGCTCCCATCTGTTCTCCCATTGAGAATGGCTAATACACGTTAGCTGTGCTTGCGTTTTGCACCGCCAGAATAACAGCGGTGGATAGATGAGCAGCACTGATATCGCTAGCCACAACACCATTCTGTGCTAAAGGCTAATGTGCCCGGCTTATTCTATTAGATCGGGATAAGAGGCACTATTACGGACACATATGAACACACACATGCAGACACACAATATCTGATTGGAGATACCGAAGCAGTAGGCTAGCCATGGAACCCGCTGTAGGTTTACCTTGAAGTAATGTAAGTTAGAGCCGTGCAAGACAATCAACTAGCGAGAGGTGGAAAGACCAGGAGCGATGGAAAAGAGACAGAGGGATGGAAAGAGAGGGAGAAAGGGGGCAGTGTGGTGTGTTTCATTACGGTGAATCCTGACACTGCTGCATTCTCGGCACACATGGACTGGATTATAGGCTATGTCGGCTGCTCCGGCACAGTATAGCTCAGCAACGCTATTTTGCACACATGCATACTCACACACTCACACACACACACACACACACACACACACACACACACACACACACACACACACACACAAATGAACTCACAAACATATTAACTAAACACACAAAATCTTTGCAGTATAGGAACACAAACCACCAGCATTAGGGCATACTGCACAACTACTAAATTGTCTAGGTTAGTGACTTAGTCTTCTTGTGATGGTCCACCTGTGGATTACTGGGGGAAAAGAATGAGATGCACTGGAAACTGTGAGTATGCAATACTGTCTGGTTTTCTCTCTCACTCCCATTCCCGCAAAAATATACAAGCCCCCATACCTCTTTCCTTTTCTGTTCTTTCTCTGTCCAATTCTGTTTATATTCTTATACATTTACATCTCTCAATGTTTTGCTGTGTCTCTTTGTCTTACACGCAAACACACCAATCAGTTTTCTTGCACATGCCCATTTCCACACGTCTGCATTCAAAGACATCCTGAGTCTATGGGGGGTTTCAATATAAAAAACCCTAAACAGGAATTATCCTTTATGACTCTGCATTCTTCATTTGGGTTTTTTCCCCCTTAAAAAACTTTCATGACTGTTCTGTTCTGTGTTACTTCACACACCAGCACCAAGGGGGTTACGCGGTAAAACTACGACTTAAAAAAGTTAGGTGGGGAGAGAGAGACCCCTCAAACTCTGTTTTTTCTCATTCTGTCATTTTTATCACTAAAGGGCCTTGGTGCGCTCCCTTTAGACTGCTGGGTTTGCACTGGTCTAATAAGCCACAGTTACCTATAGCCACAAAGTACACTCAAAGCATGCGTCACAACCAGTATATGAGTACTTCATAGTAAGTCAGTCATAAACCTGAATCAACTGAGCCTTTAACTGGAATTCAACTTTGTTGGTGTCATCAATGTTCAATAAGCCCACTGAAGGACTATTGTATTGTTAAACAATCTGTAGCTGATATATGTAAATTATTACATCCTGGCAAAGAGTGTATTTACTCTAAAATTAGTAGAACTATTTTACAACAGCTTTACAATACTCACAGTGGACAAATCAATAGAGGGTTTCCATGAAAATGGTCATCATGCCCATATTCCCTCTTCATCGTCCTATGAGAAAAACAAGAAAAACATTCATCATCATTATCAATACAAATCACCATCATTATCAATAAATAAACCATTAGTATTGTACATCTAAAGTTGCTAAAAACGTCACCTATGTGAAAGAAAATGGCTTCAATTTTGACCAAGGCATTAAATGTACAAGCTGTGGCCCGGTGGTTATGTCTTTACAAGTACAGTCTAATTGTATGGTCCACCTAACTCCCTGTGAACTGTAAAACACTCCTGTTCATGGGCCTCATTCAGAACAGTTCCTGTATGATATGAAGAAATGCTTTCCGCATTGTGATTGTTTAGAAACCAACAACTAAACACAGAAGGGGTTTCCGCGGGCAAACTGGACTTAGCCCTGCTAACAGGAAGGCTAATTCACTCAGACATTAACATTACAATGGCTAGCGGGAGCTGGCAGCTCAAGCTCTTGCCTGCGTAATGCTCAACTATGCTACGGCAAAGTTGGGTCTATGCTTCACAAGAGTATAAAAAAAAAACAAGGAGCCTTGGCTGAAGTCCACACTGGCTTTGGTTGGACTGAGTGGTTGTGACAAGCTTGATAAACTGAGTAGGCAACACCTAAGCAGCTAAGCTATAGTTGTAACAACCTTTCAATGGAACATGCTCAATGCTAAATGCTAACATGCAGTTAATGGCTGTGACAGGCCTTGTAAACAGAGCCAAACTTATAACCACTCATTCTGCCAGGTTAAACACACACACACATGCACACAAACACCATATGCAGGCCAAATACCATATGCTACCTCTCATAAACCTGAAGCAAGCGGCATGTTACGGACAAGAAAAAAGCGCAACAGCCCAAAAGAAGAGGTTGTACAATTCTGTCTCTGATAAACACTTGCTGTTTTTTATTTCCTTCCAAGGCTGCCGCCAAGTATCTGGCATTAGTGCTGGCATAGCAAAATGCGAACAATGTGAACATAACATGACCGTCAAACTGCACACACCCCACGCTGAGCCAAAGACCTAGGGTGCATCTCAAGAGGTTAAATCCACTTTCTGCGCTTGTCTTGTCTGATTAGATTTCACCTGTCCTCAAAGAAAGTCCGTCATAGATCAAGTAGAGGACCGGTAATATAGTTAGGGGATTGTTACGGACTCAATATCTGTATCAACGAGCTTTGAATGGCATATGGTTTGACTCAATGGAAAACCTTGAAGTATATTCCGTGTTTGTGTGTTCGCTATTCCAGTGTTCGCATTTATATTGATGATTATTAAATGTGCCAGCGTGGTATTCATGCCGTGTGTCCAGTATGTTTCTGTTTTGGGGAAGAGCAAAAAAGATTGCATGTGTGATCAACGTTGTGTTATGCATGACACTGGCTGGAATGGCATTGAGTGACTGTGCAGACGATCTTTATCATCATTATTATTACTATCATCAATCATCCTACGAGTGATGTTTCTGGACCAGGCAATGCACTGAACCACTGGCCACATTTGGCCATTTGAAATTGGAAATATGGTGGGAGAAAGGACTGAAGGAAAATACCGCTGTCAGCAGATGCAAAAAACAGCTTCAAAAGCATAGTCAAATGTGGAGAAAGTATGGAATAATACAAATAATAAAAACAAGAGGAGTATTAAAGGATGTGTTTAAGAAAAACAAGTCACATTTTAAAGAGGGAAATTAAAGGAGTCCTGCGTTTAAAGAGAAAACAGCCTCGCCGCACTGATTTTATTGACATCTAGACTGTGTGACCTGACGTCGCCCAGCAGTGCACACACACACACACGCACACACACACGTACTGTGACCTGTGCTGAACTTAAGCACAGGTCAGTTAAAGATCAGATATGAGGATAAAGCCATGAGGTCCAAAGGAGGCCCAATGTTTCTGTATAAGAAACAAGTATATGCACTTGACACGAAAGGGAGAACAACAGAGATCTAAATAAACAGATAAATAAAAATCAACTGTGGATGGTAGACATAAAGAGACAATGACACATTAAAACATATCTTTGAGTTTGACATTTAGTGCCAATCCAATGATTCTGCAGCCTAGACTCAATTAGCACTATTTGCAAATGTGCATTTTTATAAGTATTTTGCATCAAACCAATCCTTTATCGACTTCTATTGGTGTCCCTTTTTAAAAGAAATTTCACTTTAATTGTTCCCTCAAATCAAATTTACAAGGCCTAAGTAAAGAAGATTCATCTGTGATGCTAAACAGTGAGCCTTTGCTGTGAACTATTTAATATGGAGCACAGCCTAGTTGGGAAGTATTCTGCAGCACAATAGAACAAAGCAGGGGCTTAAAAGCTTGATAGTATAATGTTGGCAACCCAAAACATCATATAACGTAATTTACTGCACAGCTACAATTTGAAAGGGGTCCTTGTAGGATTAAACTGTGGTTCCAAGTGTTTTCCATGGCGATTGCTTGCCTACTCTAAACGTTGATATCCATAATTATACAATGCAGCAAGCTCCACAATTAGAAGATTAGATTAATTCTGTATTTGAATTATTTTTTTAATAAATGCAACCTGCTGTGTGAGAGATCTGTACATGTGGATGCCAATCAGCACCAAATATTTTAGAAAATAGTCTCTCTGCTGGCTTAAGTAGTAGAAATAATACCAAAACTGGCTGCCCTGTCCTCTTATGTATTGCCACAGTATGTGTGGGGTGATGCATGTACAGGATTGTGTGCTTAATATGAGTGGGGATCCCCGGTGCATCTTTCACTTCAATTTAGGGAGCAGTTTCAGAACATTCATAGGGGATATCAGATGGATGTGGAAATCCCCAGGTATTTATTTTAAAGCCCAAAACATAAAAAACACACACACCCACTTAAATTCCCTAGGTTGGAATCCCCCCAATCCCAACCTCTTGACAATAGAGCTGTGATGTGCTGATATTGCATCCAATTACCTAAAAGCTTTGATAACAGATGGAAAGACAGTTAATCTGTCCTTTCATAAGATAATTAAACCTCTTTGTGAATTTCCATCGCTGTTAGTGATTTAATCTGGGCACATTGTATCATTAAAGATTCAGCTGTGCGCCGCAATCGATGCATGCACACTTACCCAAACACTCGCTGATAACAACAACACTTCTCTTTGGCTCCCTTCATACCGACACATTTATTGTGTCCTCCGGGCGGTGTGTTTATGATACAGAGACTGCGAGAAGGAGCTCATATGAGAGATGAATGATGTATAAACTTCATTCCCTCGATCAAAACACTTATTTGGCAGCGTTTTCGCCGGGCCTCTTATCTGAAGGATATGAATAACTTCCTTGGCAGGGAGTAATGGGGTTCACAGAAAAGAGGCAGAGGAGAGGAGAGGAGTGGAAATTGTATGCTGCCAACCACAGCTGCCTGCCGTTGGAGATGACAAATATATAATTGCACAGTTAAAAAAGCATGAAGCTGGGGGCCCAGAACATGTCCCATTGTGTAACGTGACCAAGTACAAACCGGTTGGTGCGGGTGTGCGTGTGTCTGTGTGTGTGTGTGTATGTCCACTCTCATATTGACCTGGTCCATACGTGGTCGGTGGTTGCCATGGGGCGGCCCTCTTGGCAGGCTTCGGTGATGCATGTTTGCTGGATGCAGGTGGTGAGAATGGTGAGGGTGATGTTGAGGGTGAACGTGATCTTCCTCGTAGTTATCTGCTATCAGCTTCATTCTGCTCTGAGTCTGCCAAAAAAAAGGAGATAAACAGGAAAATATAGAACACATAAGTAAAACACTGGGTCTGTTTAATTGTTCCTTTAAAGGTTACTGATGTCTCGGAATGATTAGGGTGAGGGATTCTTGGATGGGGTAGAATCATGTTGAAAGCCATCAAAGAGGATAAAAAAGTGCCACTAACAACACTTGCCAGTTCAATTGAACTGAATTGGGTGAGTCGGAGTGCCAGATGAAAGTATTGTAAATCTGTCAAACATCATGTGCACTGCAGATTATAATTTAATTGGATTAGACAAAATATTAATAAGAACAGTTAGTGAGTGTTACATCTACCCATAGGGCCACAGGCGTTCATTTTTAGATGTCATTGATTAAAATCATTATTATTAAATGTGTTTTTTTCTGCTTGCCTGTACATGGGTATGCAAAACAGTGCGTCTTTGCATCTGTGAGTATTTGTGGAAGACGCTGACATCTTGCTAACATTGTTGCTTTGGAAAGAGATAACAGCGTAGGATGACTAACGCTAACAATCAGCTAAACTCCATCCAGCTGTCTGGACGACAGACAGAGACAGAGTGGGTGCAGATATATTGACATGCTCAGCTTTATTCTCTTTACTGCGCATACTTCCACAAGGAGGGGCGTGACTGCAGAGCGGGCAGTGGGATTGTGTATTCAATGAAGAGGATTTGAGGGAAAGACATGGCCACATCTCTGTGTCAAAACGTTGCGGCTTTCCTTGTTTAAATGAGACACAGCCACAGCTGGAAGAGTCTAGAGTGTGGGAAGATAGGTGGGAGATGGTGTTACATTAGCGGGAAACCTGAAGACATCACCGCTGAGATAAGTTCCCGAGGCCTAATGACTGAGGAAACAAGCCAGTCTGGATCACAGGAGAGGATGTGGCTACTATTAAAGAGCTTAGCAATTAGCTTAAACAGGAGGAGGGCTGGTTAGATAAGGCAAGAACACTGATAACGTGGTACGGCTGGAGATGGAGGTACAGACGAATCGTGAGGGATGAAGGAGGGCTCGGATAACAGAGTCAACAGACCCAGTGGTTAGATGACTTAAAAGCTAGGTTGAGGTGTACTGCCGGCCCCTTGTGACCTAAGGTGTTGACACTAGCAGGTGTGACTGGGCGGGTCTAGCCTCAATGCAACAGTTACACAGCTGACACCTGTCATTAAGAGGAGGACAAGTACTATCATATACCTGTGCAGCTGATGTAACTACTGTACTGCAACACAGAACACGCTTTAGATGCTTCCGTACTGACACATTTCCCATAACTTACTTAAGCTTAAGATATAAATATAAGATAAATACTATCACAACGAATAAGAAACTACGGGTCAAAAGAGGCTAATGTGTTTTTATTTTTTGCTGGTAGTATAAGAACCGTAGCATATCATCATCATCTAATTCTAACCATATTTGGTATTGCATGACGTGCGTGTGTGTGTGTGTTGGTGAAATAACCTTAGACGAAAACACAATTGAATGATGTGATTTATTGCTTCTGAAAGAATCTCACTGTGTGGTCAGGATAGCCCACATGTGGCCCTGCAGTTAATTAATATTCTTTAAGACCCACACACACACACACACACACACACACACACACACACACACACACATTTGCTAAAACACCCACATCGACTTTCTTCTCACAAGCATATTCCAGCATGCATGTGTAAGGAAGTTGAGCCAATATAAAATGTATATGTGCTGGAATGTGTTGTGTTTTAATTAGTGTTAATTAGGTACTTTGCAGAGTAAACAGCTCAGTAATGGCCTCCAGGCCTGCTTGTTGATCAGACAGCCTGGAATAGACACAGGTGTCACTGCTGGGAGAGGAGAGGAGAGGAGAGGAGAGTGAGGAGAGGAGCGGAACGGAGAGGAGAAGAACGGAGCGGAGAGGAGAGGAGAGGAGAGGAGCAGAGAGGAGAGGAGAGGAGCGGAGAGGAGAGGAGCGGAGCGGAGCGGAGAGGAGAGGAGAGTAGAGGAGAGAAGAGGAGAGGAGAGGAGCGGAACGGAGAGGAAAGGAGAGGAGAAGAGAGCATAGGAGAGGAGAGGTGAGGAGCGGAACGGAGAGGAGAGGAGAGGAGGGGAGAGGAAGCGAGAGGAAGCGAGAGGAGGGGAGAGGAGAGTTTTTCATTGACATCTCTAACCATAACAGATTTTGTAATGTGTGTGTGTGTGTGTGTGTGTGTGTGTGTTTGTGTGTGTGTGTGTGTGTGTGTGTGTGTACGTGTGTGTGTGTGTGTATTGAGTGGTCTCTGCATGTGTATCAAAGTGCAGCTGCTGGCGTAAACATGGCAGTGATGGTCTCGCTGCCGAGCTCACAGCTGCATCCCAAACCTCAGTCCAAGCCCTCTGTAAATCACAAGCCTGTCCTGATTAGAGCCGAGCTGTTTTAACACATATGGACACAGGAGGCTGACAAGAAAGGCCTTCAACACACAGCTGGGTAAAGGTTGCACAACACGTATACATACAACTTTAATCACGTCTCTGTGTGTCTCTGTACGTGTAGAAACAGAGCAACACAGACCCCAAGCAGGCAGGTCATTTTACATCAGCCCTTTTAAATGGTACACCTGTCTTTCCCACACAGAGAGAGGATGGATGTGAGGATTCCAAATACATCTTTTCTCAGCTTCAAAGCACTAGTGGCATTTGGCCATCCCTCACGAGGACGGGACCACTCAAAGAATTCCCACACGGGGACACACTTTTTCTTTGGGAAGTTTAAACACTACACTCTTAATTTGTGATGGTGTGTCTGTTCGTGTGTGGCTGTTTCGTTATGAATGCGTTTTTTGTGTGTCCTGAACAGGGCCTATGCCTTAAAGGGAAGCAAACTGAGAAAGGAAAGTTTGTCTTAGACCACGGGCTTTATGCACACAACCTTCAGAAGGAGGGATGTGGGGAGGTCAGACAGGGCACTGCTATCTGTAAATCTATCTGCTGTCTACATATCAGCTTTCTCTTACGAGACTCCGAGTCCCATAATTCTTTGGCATTTCCTGATCAGCTTCCTTCCGCAATTGGCTGTTGCTGAGCTCAGGAAGGCAACCTATCCTGAAATGTGTGTCAATGGTTCAGAGGACAGAGAGCCGGTTTGTGTGTCACATTAAACAACATAACTTCCAGAGAGCTTATTCTGACTCCTCACAACCTACTGCTGACCTTACAACCTCCATAACGACGACGGTTGCCCAAGTCTCACACAGCATTGTCTGGTAATGCATTGCACTTAGTAGTAGCGTTAACATGCATACAAATGCATATTTACCTGAACACTTGCTACGTATGAGAAAGAGGACACAAAGAAAGTTTATGGGCTGCACAATCCTCTCATTTATTTTTCCTCGTCTCCTCCGCTCGAGTCCTGGGGGCTCGTCGTTGCAATTAGAGCTCGTCACATCATCAGGTGGACTTTAACTGCCGCTTAACCAAAGGGGAAAACATGACGCATCCGATGACGATAAACTGATAATACGTATTCCTTGAAGTTCCCTCGGAGGGAATTACACCCCCCCTAGAAACTGTTTACCGTTAACGAGACACGAACAAACAAAAGTCCACGCTGAAATGCGCACCCAGCCAGTGCATCTGTTGACTTTTAAATGCACCATCCTTCCCAGAAGCCGCTGTGACTCAGGAGACCTCATACGTGGACTCCATGCTGTCGGCTCAGAATTGTTAGCATTCACATTAGCTGATTTGGTCGGATCAGACCTCAAATGACTCAACGCCTCGGGTTACATTGAAAGCCAGAAATAGTTGTATGTGGGTAAGTATGTTTCTGAGTTTGTTTTACGGGAATGATGTCTGTCTGACCAGATGATATAAGACACAAAGGCGAATACATCTAATGACAAGACCTGATTTTTAAGAGAAAGCTTTTCCTCGTGTATTGATGAGACTGGATGGAAATCACAGCTTCTGCTTGACTGGCTCTGCTTGTGATGACTAAAAGCAGTTAATGTGGTTTGAGGTGAGGGGGAGTCTACTCTATTAACTATCACAGAGTGTTAACCTCGATCTACTCCTGGTTTTACAGTTCAAAAGTCTGCCCAGGCGGTTTCAGTGCTGGCAAGACAGCAGGTTCACATTTGCAGAGCTGCTATGATTCACACGTCCTAAACCTGGAATGCCACACTCCGTTTGTTTCATGTTTAGGAGTTCTTCAAATGTAATGAGTCATTTATATGCACATATAAATAGTTTGGTGGTCATGTGTGCTGGAAGTACCTGCTGTTTGAGCTGGTGCATGAGTTTATCTTTCTCCCTCTTCAGAGCCATCACTTCTTCCTGGGATTTTTTCCTTTTAGAGGAGGATAACTCCAGCAGGGCAATGTTAGCATCCTTCTCACTGATGGCTGCCAGCAAAGCCTGCTGCCTGTGGGGACGAGAATGGGAAATAGAGAAGAGAAGCAACAGGAAATAAGGAATGGTATTGTAAATTCACAAATGTTAAATAATAAATCACTACATCCCTGAAACAAAAATAAGAAATTGAAATGCACACAGCGTAGATACAGAGCAACTACATCTGCAGCTGTTTGCTCAGATGTCAGAGCAAACCTACTCATCCCAAAGCTCCTTAAACGTACAATGATTCCAAAGAAAAAAGGCAGACGTCTTTGAAGTGGTCTGCTAAGTGCTGTTTTAGTGCTACCGCACTGTGACTCATGGATATGTAATAGTGTAACGGAGTCTAATAGAGTAGGCTGAGGAGGATATGACATCTTCACCCTGTCACCGCTGGTTACAACAGTGTGAAACCCACAGGACTCAAGGGAACGTCTTGCGTAAACCTTCGCAGGTGATACAGTAGGTGATGACTATTGTCGTCACAACGCAGGATGTTGTAAATCCAGTGTTGTGACAAACACACACTCCCCTTTTGTTAACACACCAAGAACCCCAGACATATCATATTGTATGTACAAAAGGAAAACCTACATTTAAGAACAGAAGACAGTGAATCAACTAATGTATGGTACCTTATCACTACAATCAACTAGTATTCATATGAGTGTAACCTGCTGATGCCGGAAGCGGACAGTCTAGTGTGTAGGCAGTGACGATATTTTAAATTGGATGAACATAAAGTGGCCGAACACCAGGAGGGTAGTGAAACTAGCACGGTAAGGGATAATGTTTGGGTTTTGTGGGATGTGAGGTGAAGGTTAGAGGAAAAAATCGCAGGCATAAATTCCAAATACTTGGGCTTAATTAAAAATTGACCTGATTTTGGAGTGCTTTTATTCCATGATTTGTCCCTGCAGAAATAACTCAATTGTGAAAATAAACATGCTGTGCTTAGGATAATGTCCAGCTGGCCTGGGACTCCTCATTTTGTGTTTTTAGTGCAATTATCTGCCGGCCGCATCTGGATTCTCCCTATTCACTGCGATTAATAAGCCGTTGTGTGTTGTTTCGTGTGCTTGCATGTTGTGCATGGATTTGCGAGTACATGCATGTGGGTTCTCACATGGATTGGAGTGACTCATTTAACGAACACTATTAATCACAGGACAGGACCAACGTGACATTTTTCGTCTCCCCACACCTCCACTGTTATTCCTTTTAATGCTCACCGTAATGGGAAAACCCACACCCAGACACACACATAGACCCACATTGGACTACCAGGGCCTGTGCTGTAGACTGCAGGTTTCTTCTGCTTCACCGGCGTCCATTCACAGTGTAAAAATTACATGATTTTTATGATACTTGATTTTCAAATCCTTCCAATCCCAGTTTTATATCCACAGCCTAACAAACTCAATGATGGTTATATTACATTTTAAAATATGGGCAAGTGGAAATCATAGTTCCAATCCTGTTTCTTCAGCTGTGTCAAGAGAATAACGAGGGGATGCACAGAGTCATATATGGGTATGGAATGCGGCACAATGTGTCATAGCTCATAAACAACATGTCAGATTAACAGCCCTACTTACAGGATTGCCATCTTTATAACACGCAGCCAGACAAGAGAAGTCCAACTCACAAATCAGGCCGATGGTCAGCTAGTATTCTTGTAGACACACTTTTCCTCTTTTTGCATTGACTGCATGCAAACACACAATATTAATAAAAAAAAAGAATTAAAAAGAATATTAATCAGTATGTGACTCTTTTAATACACATAAAATAACTTGACACTAAGCTGAAAAATATACTAATGGGAAGGGAACTACAATTCTAGAATAATTAGACAATGTAAATGGATTAAGCATTAGGTGCATGGCCTACTTGGTTGAGCGCAGTCTCAGGTTAGGGAGACTAAGCCCCCAATCCAGATTTAAAGGGCAGGTTTTAGGTTTTAAAGCGTTAGATAATAATAATATTTTATTTTATTTATAGAAAATGTTAACACACTCTTCATCAATAGATCTCAAAGTGAACAGCCAGCAAAACATACGTAAAACAAAGTAATAACTAGTAAAAACATGGGAAATAATTAACAGAGAGTAAAAACCGCCTTCCTGAATAAGACGGTTTTAGGACAGTAATCTCTCTGTGAACACTCATCTTTTTCTGAGGAGCACAGACTCCATTCATGAAGTCCTCTTACACCCACATTTGTCAAATTGACTCCACAGGACCAACTGATGGAAGACACGGTTTTGTCGTTTGATTACACATACACTCCGTAGCTAAGCTACACACGTTCAAACAGAAGACTGTTGACGGACACTGAGACATTCTAAACCCGACCACTTGAAACTTCTGAACCAAAGTAGCTGATATGATTCAGTCCAGAGCGAATCGCTTCCAGGCTCTAAATTAACACGGCACATTACAGAGCCGCTGCTCTGCGGGTGCTCTCCCCGTTGCACAGCAGGACTCTATTGAGTGATGTCTTCCTAAAACAATAAAAAAGGGCATTTTGATGATTGGCCAACCCGTAAACTTTGTCTCCCACATCCTCAATCAGTGATGTGTGTGCCTGTAGTGTGTTCCTGGTTGTGTGTCCTGACTCTTGATTGGTACTTAAAAGCCTTTGAACCTGAATCACAGAGGGGTATTTAATCACATCTTGCTTGGGTGGCAATTTGGTCTTAGCTTTTTTACACAGTTGCAATGTACATGAGTCTAGCGGTCAGGATTCATCTATAGCGGGGACACACACACACACAAAGACAAATGCTTGTACTGTATCGGCTGGCTGATCTTGAGTGGGGGAACCTCTCTACTTTCCTCCTCTTCTTGCTTAACTTAGACTTGACAAATCCTGGAAAAACAAAAGATTATCTTCATTTATTTTCCAATTGAAAAGGGAGACAATTACATGTTTTTTTAAGACAAACTTATGATTAGTCTTTATAAAAGTCAGACCCCACGAACTTAAAAGTCCTAAGGCTCTCCAATAAAATGACAAATATATCCTGCTGCTGGATTCCATGTAAAAGTATTGTGTAATGTTATCTTATGAGACACCTATATATATATCTATACATCTTGTATAGATATTTATATTCCTTATATACACTTTTAGTATAATAGATTAGCATAGAGTGAGCAAGGCTCTGTGGAAAAGTACAACATGTGATTCCAATTCAACCTTCATGGTCCCTGGGACATATTGAGACATTTCCATGTACACCGGTGGGAGATGGATGACTAAAGTACATGAGCAGCGAAGTGAGACGAAAAGTGTGTGTGTTTGGGGGGGGGGCAGAGATGATACCGAAAGAAAAAATGGAATGGAAAGGTTGTGAGGTGTCAGGCGGGAGAAGATGATTTGGTGCTAAGAACAACACATCAAAACACCAGGAGCAAAGAATTGAGGCGAGGCTACTGTCAAAGGACTGTGAAGCACGGAGAGGACACTGTCAGGCCAGACGGATTTCTGGGTGAAAAAAGGTTAAGATGGGGTCAAAGGGTAAGCAGGAACGCATACGTTTGTAAAAAAAAACAACTAATTTAAAGCCAGCGGATGATAAGAAGGGAGGAGTGCTGTCGCTGGAAATTAGGAGAGAAAGTGAAAGAAAAAAAGCTAGATGAATCCAACTGAAGATTGTAGAGTATGTGTTTGACAATAGTGACTGCTGCCTTTGCTGCATGAGAGACAAAAGCAGGAAGAAAAGTCGAGGAGGAAGGGAAGAAACAAGCAAATGTAAAGATTTAATAGTCCCAGCCCAGCCTAAATTTACTCAGAGCACTCCGTGTTGTTATTCCTAGGCGTCAAGGTTGAGGGATATGTGTTTATAATATGTGTTATGACTTACTTGAAATTATGAGTGTCGAGAGTCAGCGGGACAGAAACAGATGCGTCCGCGTGATGCCCGAGGGAACCATCAATACTGTCTGCCCCCTAAAGCGCGGAGTGCGTGCATTTGCCTGTCTGTCTACATATTTGTGCTTTCATGTCCTCATGTGCATGTATGTATTTTTTTTTTAGCAAAAACGAGGGGAGCCCACTAATATCTCCTCCAAGGCTATCTATTATAATGTCTCCTAGTTTGTGATCATGCACCTCAACCACTTAAGTGTCCGACAGTGCAGAAACATTCCATGTGCATGTTATTGCCGTTCCTTGATTGTGAGTGTGAAGATGCGGCACATGGCTGGGGGCCCCGTGGCTAAGCAGTGCTGGAGCCCTGTGGTGAGAGCAAGCAGAGGACATGAGAATGGGGCATGGTTGAGTGGCACTGTTATTTATGGCTTTGGAGCACTATGTTATTTACAACCTAGCAGGTACGAGAAAAGTCTATTTCCGACAAAAGACACTCTCGTTTCATTCCGAAAGCTTACTACGAAGCAAAAAGGGCAAATGTTTGGTTCAACTGGAAATGTGGATAATCTTAATATTCCTCCTAAACAGCTATATTAGACATTATATGCTAATCATGAGCGTCGAGCAAAACGACGTGCAAACCTTGGCCTGTGCTTCCCAAGAATAATCTATGACAGCAGATAGTTCTCCCAGAATTGGGCTGGGTTGTGTGTGTTTTCACTTCACTAATAAAATATACAGCCCACTTACTCTGCTCAACCCCACTCCCACACTAGTGCACTGACCGGTGGAAGTGTGTGTGCGTGCGTGTGTGCGTGTGTGTGTGTGTGTGTGTGTGTGTGTGGTGTGGGGGTCTAATTGAAAGAGTATGCATCAGTTTTACAGCAACAAGAGGGAAAATACGAGGGGACAAAAATCAACAAATCTGCCAAAACTAGCCAAATGTTTAGAGTGGTAGCAGGGACGAGGAGAGATGGCTGACTGCTCCCAGCGATGAGCAGGACCAGACCGCCACCACCGCATTCCAGCCAGAGAGAGGGGAGATATAGAGAGAGCCAGACAGAGAGGAACGGAGAGAGAAACCAGGTGTCTGTGTGTGTGTATGTGCGCGCGTGTCTGAGTAAATGCAGAACAATACGATGAAGAGAGCATTTTGACTTCCTCTCATAATTAAGGTCTAGGCAAAGATAAGATCTAATAGACAAAAGGATGGCACTTTGATTGAATATAGTTCATACAATAGTCCTCACATTTTGTATATGTATATGTATATGTATTGCAAATGATGAATTATTCATTTCAATAAACACAAGCTCCTGCTTTGACAGAACGACTGGATGCTTAACATGCCCTTTCTCCCTTCAAGATGCATTGCATCACCTTCTGAGGATAGATCGGGGGGATTCCTGTTGTTGTAAAGACGGGATACATAAATAAACAGGCCGTGCAGGTGTCAGTGACGATCATGTCGTCACCGACAGCGTTCCATTTGTGGAAATGGAGTTTGCTCGAGTGCTTGTGTGGGCATACTTTTTACCGCAACCTTGGTCTTTAACATCAACGCGAGAAAAAAGACAAAAGACACTAACTTACTAAAAGCATCTGTCAATCTCCACAGCGGTCTAGCACAAGGCCCGCCCACTACAGCTCCAGAGATGCAACCAATAGTACAGCAGGGTTGATCTGTCTTCGTCGCCTCTCAGCTGACTGACATATTCTCTCCCGAGGCACAAGAAACAAGACAGGGGGGCTGGACTGTACCACACACGCGCACGGCTCGCCTGCCACACATACAGCAGCTGGGCTGTTTAAAGCTCCCTGTCATCTGAGAGAGGAAAGAGTCGCAGAATGAGTAACACTGCTCCAGTTGCACTACTGTAAGAACCCACACACACACAAGAAATATGCACACATATGCAGCATGTTAGGAAAAAGCACCACGGCATCAGTATAAACACTGTTGAGTTAGGTCTGCCCCCCCCCCCCCCCCCCCCCTTCTCCTTACATCAAAGATGAGGCTATACAGAGGCAATACGTGGCACAGAAGATGGTGTTTTGTTGAGGTCAACTATTACTTTAAGGAAAAGTTGAATCCCCAACGACGTACATATCCTGTTGCTTATTTAGAATATGTATTTAGAATTGTTAATGAGTTTGACTGCCATTATTCAAATCACTTTTTCATGTGAAATTAAAGAATAAAAATAAATACAAAATAGAAGAGTAAAAAAATATGATTTTGTATACATAAAATATAACATTATATTGGATACAAACAGGCGCAATACTCTTTCCCCTTTTCATCTGTGCTATAAACTGAGGACGCCTTCTTCGCTGTGATATTTGAAACAGAGGTTCTCTGTATAGTCTTGTGTGTTCTATTCTGTTAAAATAGCCGCATGTCAAACACTGTCAAGCTCATGTGTGACTCTTGGACAGGAAGGCCACCACAACGTGTCTCTCCTCCCTTTCTTTAGCTAATCAAGAAGAGGATCCTCTCGTCGGAGGAGAGAATTGCATCACCTCCGCTTTGGACTTCAACCTCTCTATTTATCATCCAACCTCTCGCCGTTATTCTCTATCCTCTTTGTCGTGCCCTCTACTCACTCTGCAGCGGGGCTAGATATTAGGTTCAAGGAGGTTATGCAAACACGTTGGAACAGCCATCCTTGGCCTAAGTATTACCCTGAACCCTTCAATTACCCGCCTTGCTTTCCTCCTGCCTTTCCTGTCCTCCGTACGAGTTCTCTCACTACGGTCAACTGCAGCCTGGAAATACGGCGCAGTGGCGCAGCATTACACATGCGGGGATACATAAAAATGCACCCAAAATACACAAGTGTACACAAACCGATGAAGGACGGGTCCAGAAAACTGTGGGAGCAAGCACCCCTGGTGTATTTTCTCTGTGATCCAAATGTAGGGCCTGGCGGTGGACCACAGCTGAACCACAGCCGACATGCGGTGGAATGGGAGGCCACCACACTCACTTCCCTTAAAGGAGCCATGGAGACGTACACACACATATGGTCGAATAACCTACACACACACACACACACACACACACGTATATTTATTTATATATATACACACGCGTTCAGCAATTTCCTGGACAGCACTGTCATGACGATGGGAGTCCATGTTTAAAAAGAGGTTTGAGGTGAACGGACCGATCTGTATGGGCTTTTTCCCACAATGCTTTGCCAGACAATTACACAACCCAATTAATGTGGTTACTAGAGCACCGCTAGGACTTAACTCTGTTCAAGGCAAACGTACATGTGAGCGCGCTTGAGAGAAAGAGAGAGAGAGAGAGAGAGAGAGTACTCTATGTACTCTCCTTTGGCCTCTATTATTCTTTAAATTATAGCTGTCCATGGAGCTTGGAGCTTAGTTGATTTCCCGTTAGTGTGTAAAGGACACACAGGGTCATACTAACATTCACCCCCCACTCAAACGGCCAATAAAAGTTATTTCCAATCACAGATATATGAGGTCAATTTTTTTTTAAATGAAATTCTTGGAAAACTACAATGTCCACAATATCCCAAGTGTGTTCCCAGCAAAGAGCTCCATCAATTTTGTAGAATGAAACCTGAACCGAAACCAAATGTTGGGAGAGATTTAGGGGGGGAGGGGGGAGTGTTGAAAATAACTTAAGGAAGATCTGAAAACCAAAAAATAATTTTGATCGGGCCCACCTACATGAAATTTTTTTAATAGTAAAAATCCTGCACTATTTTTATTTTTATAATGTTGCAAAGTTAGGTGTCAAACAAATGTAGCGTAATAAAAAAGTACAGTATTCTACATTGGAATGCAGTGGAGTTGAATAATGAAGTAGCCTTTAAGTGCAACGCTTGAGTATGTGTTCTTAACACCTGCATGGGCATTACATTACCACATAGATTGAGCATGCACACACATCTGCTAATAATTAGCAATCCTTTGATTCCACTCTTGGTTAATTTGGTTATTTTAGTGACGGAAGTTTAAATATCAGCACAAGTAAAAATTCTCCAACCGCTCTGCTTTGTGTAGAAACAGTAGAAAACACACGCTTCCCTTACAGTTTCTACACACACACAAACACACACACACACACACAGTGGTCTAGGTAAAGTGCTGATTAGAGAAGCTGTTGCCAGGTCCGGACAGGTTGACTGTATATTTAGACAGATCAGTGAGGATCATGGGATCAAAGAGTAACATGATTACTACCTAGTCTTCTGATAAAGAAAAAAACTCACTGCTCTTTCCCTGTCAATACACACATTTGGAAGCATAGACACATTTGAGGACATGCACCTGAACACAAACAGATACAGCGAGTTGTACGGGGACACGGGAGACAAAAAGATAGACATTCTCTCTGTCTCACACGCAAACACCCAAACAGACAGACATATACACCCACAGCGCTCTATAATCTGGGTAATTTGTATGTTGAAGCCAGTGTAGACAGATCACGCCTCCGGTGGATTGCGCCGGTTGTGTCATTGCATTTGCTCGTTCGTCAGTCGGTGTAAATTCCCGATAGAGGCAAACCGTACTTGTAAAGTATAGTGGTTGCGAATATCTTTTCTGTAAAGAAGACATATCGAAACAACCTGCGCTCTTGTCATTATGGCATCATTATTCTTCTTTGTGGAAAATATTTGATAGTGTGCGTGTTTATTTATTGAACAAGGGTACAAAAACCGAAGCCGCAAGCGGACGGACGAGTGTTGCGGGAAGCCAGCGTGAAACACCTAAGTGTGTCTTTTTAACTCGGCAGCAAAAGCAGTACACACAGCCGCTTGCCTTGTCTGTCTTACAAGAGTCCAGATTCTTGTTTGACTTTTGTCTGCTTTTCTCACAAAAATGCATAAAAGCATTAACTGATCCAAAGAAATATTCACAAATGCACCCTGACTTTACTGATCAAAGCTTAGTCGGCCCTCCTACACACCCGTGCAGGGATTCTGGTACGTGCATCTGGTTTTTAATAAAGAGACCGGCGGTAGTGTGCAGTCAAACGCTGCTGACAGACCCACCGATATCCAGATAGATAACACGCAAAGACACAACCAAGCCAGCTCTCTTGGTAGATTACATCACAGTCTGTCTAACAATGACTTCCACTCAGTCCTTTTCCTTGCTTTGGTTTCACACTGGATTTGGTCTAGGAAGGAGTTCTTCATTTCTTTTTTGATTATTCTTTCTTTGGTCACTTAAACATGATGATTGTAGTTTTAGTAGGATATTAAGTTTGTTATAATACATTGTATTGTATTTGTGCAAATAAATGTTTGTTTATATGCAGGACAGCAACCCGGCTTGATACATCTGCCTAATCTGGTAGGTTATGTGTGCGTGTGCGTGTGTGCGTGCGTGTGTGTGTGTGTGTATAGGTGTGTGTGCATGACTAGACAGTAAAGAGTATTACAATGGTACTGTTTTGCGTAAAGACCTGAACCTGAAATAACTGATATATTGACTGTTTGTAACAAAAATATTTTTCCTAATATTACATTATATTACACATGTCATAAAGCAGACGCGTTTATCCAAAGCGACTTACATTGCATTTTTAACCCATGGCTTTTTTTTACATTTTTGCCCATGGAGCAGTTAGGGTTTGTGTGTCTTGCTCAGAGACACTTCGCCATGGAGCAGCCACGCTTCGAACCGCCGACCTTGCGCTTCCCAGCACACCCTCTCACACCTGAAGTGTCCTTGAGCAAGATACCTAACCCCCAATTGCTCCCTGGGCACCCATCAGCCATGGGTTAAAAAATGCAATATACGTTGCTTTGGATAAAAGCATCAGCTAAACGACATGTAATGTAATACCCCTAGTGAATGAGGCTACTTGCTTTTTGGGGTCAATATATCCCTGAATTTTAGGTGAAAGTAAGGGGAAATCAAGAAAAAGTGTTCAAGTTCTGGTTTGACAATCAATCTACTTTTAATTCTTAACTATACCCTTTTATATTCTCATCTATATGACATCATTTTGTAGATGCCCAATGGTTCTTCTCAGATCAGGCCTAAAATAAGGAATGAATGTAGCGAGTGCTACGGGTTATTTTTGATGGTCTTTGACTCGAGTTGACAGATCTACTTTTGATACAGTAAAAAACATTCCCTACGTACAGAATGTCTTCCCGTTCTCTGTGGAAGCTGAGTGAGGGGTTAATGAGATGTGATTAGACTAGAAAGACACAAGGTCCTTCCGTGGCCCCCCGCTGTGACTGTGTGCATTTGTATAATGGGGTCTGAATAGTGTAGACACGGTCTGCTTCAGAGTTGTTATGTTTCCCGTGTTACAGAAAAAATACCGGTGGGTTTTGTGTGTTTTTTCCTGGACTTTGAAGGAGAAAATTGTTGAGATGATACATGAAAACCGATGGGGTTCTACACCAATTACATCTAAAAAAATACCGGGCTTATTTTACACCGACACTGTAATGTGTAGATTAACAATCAGCTCTCATTTTGTCACATGGTTCAGCTGGAGACCACCTTAGCGCTACAGAAGACAGTCATAGAAACATTTTGACACAAAAATGTGTCTGTGTTGCAGAACCACAACTTTGTAACGAGGTGAAGAGCATGTGTGGAATACAAGTTTGCATGCAATAAAGAAATGTTTATTTCTCTTTTATCTGCAGTCAGGCAGCGAGACAACCAGGAATCTGCTTAGAAGTTTGTTGAAAGACTGGCACGACACACAAAGTGACTGACATATCGAGATGTCTGCAGTGTGGTGTGCGTGCAGATACAAGTAGGCGTGGGTTTCTGTGCATGTGCACAAATGCATTTGGGGCTGATGATACATTTGTACCGTTTTTGCACATGTCTACGTGACCCATCTGAGCCGACTGTCAGTGTGTAACACATGCACAGACATGCGTGTATATTTATCGTGCATTGAGCTCTCAAAGGGAAACTGACCCTCTCAGTCTGACAAACAAACCGTGCCAGGAGAAGGATCTAAGCAGTCTGCTGAAATTGCTTTATTACCCAGTGTTTGCCCTAGGTGTTGCGTTACTGAAGTCTTCAACACCATAAAAGCCTCCTCTCTATGGTTCAGCCTGTGTTTGTGTGTTTGCTCTGGCAGAGTCTCCCCCATGACTGGTTATATTGGACATGCTCAAACAAAGCCAAACACACAACAGGAGCCGCAAGCAATTAAGGCCTGCCATGGTGCATAACTCCACTCTGAGCACCCTGAGTTTCACTCTTGCCATCCACCAGTCTCTTTCTCCTCTACCACACGTTTCAAAGATTGTGCAACCATAAGCCACCAGTCATGGTACACCCCTTGCGTTTCAGTCTCAGCGGCATTTGCATGCTCCTTGTGCACTGGCATCCTGTGCGGCATCAAAGGCAATAAAAGTGTTTGTGAGTAAGTCATCTTCAGGATTAAATGTTAACGTCAGTAGGCATAACATTGCTGACTGGCACGGCAGTGCCAGTAATACTAGCAGGCAGGATAATCCACTGGATTTATACATATTAGGATTGGAGAGCCGGGTGGGCCTTGTGTCTGTATTACATTCTGTCATTGGGAAACATTTGTCACCATACACATCGTCCCGATGCACCTCATTTCTCTTCATGCTATTGTGTGATGCAGTTTCAAGACAGGCCATTTATAGGTTTGTCATGAAGAAGATGATTAATACGAATGAGCGAGATCAGTCATAGTGAGTGATGGACATCCAGTTTGAATCAGATACTGTTGAGGCTGAGTAGAGGGTGATATCTCACTGCCTGCGGCCTAGAGAGCATACATGTTGAAGATCTGTTTCAAATCAATATAAAAAAAAACTGGTACACTCAATCTGGCTTAACTTCCCTCTCCCTCTGCACCCACCAAGACAGGCGTGTTTGCAAAAAGCGATGTAGAGAGATGGAGCGCTGCAGTTGTTGTGTTTCCTGGAGGTGTGTACAGTTGATTACTAATAAAGTTAATGATCGTAATCTGGCCAGCAAACAAATTCCTTCCATTCATTTTGATTTCGTGTATTTAAGTTACCAAATCATTACTTCCCCACTGTGCCACTTTTTGAAAACCACAGCTTCCTTGGAATTAATAACTACAGAAAGCTCATTTTGTAACGGCAAAGTTTGGGTTTAGATCTATTTCTTTATCTATACATATGTGGATGTATACACAATGCAACCACTCGTGCTTGGGCATTTGCAACAAAATGTACACCAATTTGAGTATGTATAATGTGAGTAGTACAGCCTACCTTAGTATGTTGTGTATCCTGTGTGTGCAAACATTTTGTAGTGGCTAGCATAGCTCCATTTTCTTTACACATACACTTTATGGGCTGGCTAATGGAGCCGAGCTATTTGGGCTTCTGTGATGTGGTTTACTGTTGTTTGATGTGCTCAGGAATCCTGCATTGAGAGCACCTCAAGCTGATCTTATCACATGAAAGCCCTTGCAATGGAAGAAGACACTCCACTTTTTTTAACTTAATAGAGATCTGTGTCACTGTCAGTCTTTTTGTGCATGTTTGTGTGTGTACGAGCACCGATTTTCTAATTCAATCGAGTGTACAACCCAAGGCCAAACACACACATTTGACTTATAGCCTGAGTGGACCAGAGACATGTTAGATATGTCAGTGTATGTTATTGGGAGTGTTGAAATTTATCCCAGAAAATAGATATTTGATGATTATGAAGGCAATTATTTTTGTTCTGAAAGACAAAACATATGCATATCGTCTGTACATTCCAGTTTGACCGAATTGTGTCTCCAAGAAAAAGTGTGGTCTTTGTTGCAGAATGCAACGATGAGTACCATATAGGTTAAGTGTAAGCACAGACGGAAATGAAACACAGTCTCTGAAACAGTAATGAAACCCCATGGTCTTTCCATATGCCTCACACTCCATAATAACTGAAATGTATACATATTCTTTTTTAAATCACTGAGGTTTTGGTTACAGTAATGTCAGAGAAGACATACGGTCTTGTTCAAGCTTTGAATACTGTATGATAAAATGGCACGGCTTTTCCGCAGTTCTCTGATCTTGACTTGAATTACACCAGCCATACCTCCTATCATTCATGAATGGCCACAGTTTCAATCCTGCACACACACACACGCACACTGTCTAAATTCTGTGTTTCATCTACGGCCCGAAAGTCGTGCTGTTGTCTTTGCTCACACACCCTCTAGCCGTTCTTGTCTCAGCAGGATTCCTGTGTTGTTTGTTTAGTGGTGACCAGTCCTGTCTCTGCGCAGTCTGTCCGCCCACATAAAGGCCTTTTCTGTCTTATTGATGCAAGCTTTAAAGATGAAGGAATACACAGATTAAACTGCGGTTGCCATCTTGAATAGATGTGACGCTTTCTCCAAATAAACTCTGGGTTTAGTTCCGAGTGTTTTTTTCTCTTTCCTTCTTGTTTTAGTTGGTTTTCTCTTTGCTTTTTGTTGGAAATCAACTCCGATATCGTAAAAATGAGACAAAAGTTTTATTGCAAAGTTGTGAAACTTAACAGTGTCTGTGATTCTTGTGAACGGTAATTTCTCTCCAGAAACAAATAAGAAAAATGTTGCTTTTATTTTTATGAGATTTGAAATCCTAGTGGTGAGCTTAACTCCAATGACCCCTACTTTCTCTCCTAATTTTATTTCTATTTCTTTTTTTTTTCTTTCCACCCTTCTCTTTTCATTTCCTCTACTTCCCCCTTCTCTTCTCTTTTCTTCTTCTTTCCTCTCTTTTCCAGGCCTAAACTCTGGATACCCACCGGCCCCCGAGAGAACAGTCATGTTGCCAATATGTCTCCATTTAGAGACCAAATGAACAAGAGCAGGGCCAAGACAAGAGAAGGAAAAACCATCACATAGCCACTGGCACAATCCGGTTATCTTTCACTGCTAATAGTTCTCATGCTTCTCACATCATTTATTCAACGTGCACGCATGCACGCACACAAATGCATGTATGCACATGTTATTCTTTGCACACAAACACATCCAGCGCCCATCAGTGAGGATATAAACGCTCATCCAAACTTGCCTGGGCTTTTTCCTGCCACTGCCGAGAAGTACATAATGATAATTACAGTTTGGGTCTACATCCCTGAATTAAGCAGATCACACACACACACACACACACACAATGCCGGCGCACCGGGGGCTGCTGTGGTGTATGCTGACTGGTGTGCAGCATTAGAGCAGCCGGGTGCTGGGAAGCAGTCTGTTCTACTATTGTTTCCATTAAAACCTCCTGGGAACCATCTGAGCGAGACTGAGGGACGTGCGAAGCCAATAAAACTCCACTGAAACCAAGGAAGAGTCGCAAAGGCCTCCCTTAGTGAGGCCTTCATGTAACAACGGCTTACTCGGATTAAGAAAAACTAAACGAGAATGTGTAGGACCAAAACAGTTGAGACACGCAGAAAGCATTCAACATTCAACATTCAACTTGTTTTAATTGATCTGTAAAATGTGTAAAACACCAGGGGAGGGACAAAGACATAGAAACAGATGCTCAGACATACTTTTACCCTGATAAAGACAGACAGCAGTAACCAGAAAAGCCACAGAGGAGAAAAACAGGAGCCTGAGCTCAGGTGTTTGTGTGTGTGTTTTCCAACCACAGAGAATTGGAGGTGTTTACGGTGTATGAATATATGCCAGTATGCCCCATTGACTAACTTGTGTGGGTATACCAGCATTTCATTTGCCCATAATGGTAAACCATGAGGGTATTTTACAAGGCCACGGTTTTAATGGCTGTTTTACAACCCGGCACATCCAACAACGTATTACACACAGCTGCACTTCAAATAACTCATCCCTCTTCCCTTCTAAAGTCTTTTACTCTCGCACACTCTCTTGGGCTTTCGGTGAGCTCTGCGTGTCCTTTATCTGCCACTATTGATCGATTCATAGTACTACTACCCTCTGTAAATCTGTTTAGCTCTCTAGATTCTGGTCAAATGTTATGCATTTTATGGTGTGACAGTATCTGCCTTTCTACGCTGACAACACCTCCTCCCTTGACCTCCCCTTCCTTCTTCCCCTTCCTTTGGTGACCCTGAGGGCAGGGCCGTTATTAAGGAGGCCGTCACTGGTCACCTTTAGGTCCCGTGTCCTGCTCTGCCTCTTTACGGCCGCAGCGCCCACCTAATCAATTCCCCGCTCATGCACACTTTAAAATGCGGCAACACACACACACACACACACACAACTTCCAATCAATTACTCTCGAAATTTATACAACCTGGTAATCTTGAGGGTGTTAGTCTCCCTAAGGCCAATCAGAATGAGCTTTTCAGAGACTTCTACGTCAGCCAAATGACGCCAATTAGCTGTGTGTGAGTGTGTTTGTGTGCGTGCTTGCAAGTATGTGCATGTGTCTTTGCGACTGACACTAATTAGAAGAGCTAGTGCACCAACTTCCTCAGGACCGTTTCCTGTGATAGTAATTATTAGGTATGTGTGATAAATTCCAGACCTTCTTCCATCCGTCCTGAGATAGAACAAGACAAAAAGGAGAGGGAGGGAGAGCATGTGCTCCTCAGAGGAAGTAAGCATAGGGTAATAAAGTAAAAGTAAGAATAGACTATTAAAGAATGATGTGACTCTAGTCTGGCAAACTGTTTCAGTACAAAGATGAAAGCATACCATACCTTCCCACGGGCTCCTCGACGGGAAAGCTCTCTAGTTGTCAATTACTGCATTCTTTTCGTTTCTATGTTTCACAATCCCACAATCTTCATTTTGTCTTCTGACGAAGAGCTCTTTCTGTGTCTGGAAGACGATTGACTACATCTCTGTCCATCAGTTAAAGAATTCAACCACAAATGGTAAATGCACTATCCTCACATTTTGAATAGCACCAACCGAGCGTCGGTCATACATTAGGAGCCAATAGGACTCATTCCATGGCTCAAAAATCCTCTCTGCTATGAGAGCAATAGTTACTATAGTGCCGGCAAACAGAGAATGTGTCACTTTTACACCAAGCTGAAGTCAGGGTTTCACATACTGGACACAATAGGAACAACACAATTCCTCTGAAATCATAAGTACTGGTTGTGTTAACGCTTGCCAAAAATACTACGCGGATAAGCACCAATAAAAAAGGTAATGATGAAAAAATAACTATAAATGATACTTGAACGGCCAAACTGTGAGAGAAATGAGCTCCAGACATGACGTTTGCGGAGTGCATTCCTAGAGAATAACATGGTCCGGGGGAATAATGGATCGGAAAAGTAAAATTTAGGGCACTTAGCCTTCCGTTGCATTGGTCGAACGGAGTAACATCCTAATAAAAAAAAAAACGTACAGTACCGAAGCCCCTCTGGAGTCTCAATCTTTGAAGCTCACTGTATGGGGCTGCAGGTCGAAGTCTGTCATTATCTTACTGTACCGGACCTTGGTCTGAGAAGCAGGGATTTCCATGTGATGAAGCCCTCCATTGACAAAACCTCAAAGGAGGAGGAGGAGTAGGGTGGAGCATGCCTAGGCCCTGACATAATAACACATCTACAGGCCCGTAGCCGACACACATGTCGAAGGTAAACACGCGTGTCAGAGGGCACAGGAGCACAGACAGACATGATGAATGGCCCGAAGTTCCCACGAGGCGACGCACATTCAAACTTGCTTGCAAAGTAAAGAAGGTGATGTGTGGTCAGCCCCTCCACATCACTGCAAGACAGAGAATCCCATTCACACACTGCACCGACCTTCTAAGTCTCATCATTACTTATCACAACAATGGCACTGAAACACCACACCCGTCTGTGGATACGACCAGATTCTGTTAATGGGATTTCAAAACATTGTGATCGCAATGCTACTTGCTGGTTAAAACAAAAATAAAAAGATCTGAAAGGATACTCTTTTGTGGGTATTTAGTGGGTGCACATGCTGTACATCTGTGCATCTCTGCGTGTGAGTTTGTTAGGCTGTGTGTGTGTGTCTGCATGCCCCTCCGGGAGACCACTGAGCAGGGACATGACCTTGCCATTACAGCTGGTCTCTCTGTGTGTTTAGTCAGTGTAACCATAGCAATGGTCCCTTTGCAGACAGGAAGTCTACATTTGGGATTTGAAAGTCATAATGTCGCTACTGCTCTAAGCTTCATTATGCCATGGATAACTGTAACTAGCAAACAAACGACACATAAACACACTTCACGGACAGAACTGATTTTCATTCAACAGGTCATTACATTTACAGCCCATTTGCCTATGCATGTTTGACTTAATGAGACGATTAAAAGGAGTATGCACGAAATGCAGCCCGTAATTTGCTTTTGCAGAATGGCACAAAATAACTGTCTCCAAACAAATGATGAACAAACGAAAACTGTTTAGCATTTGTGTGTAAGTGGTTTCATGTAACACTGGGAAATCAGTAGTCTTCGTCTATGTACCAGTTTAGAAGAACAAGTGCTTTGGTATGGTAGAGAAATATAACAACAACAAAAAAATATAGCAAAACGTGCACCTTATTTACAACAGCATCATGTGTTTAAAGACATATTTGCATTGCCTTCTTTTTTCTATTTCTCCAACTAGAATATTTTTGAATTTTGAAGTTTACACACTTGCATTTAGGCTGAACAAAATTAAACAGGTGCTGTGTTGTTTTTAGTTTAGTCTTTTATTCTATTTTTTTGTTCCATCTTTCCATCAATTTCTGCATGATTTCCCCTCCATCTCTCAACTCCACCCTTGCTCTACCACTAAAAATCCACTTTGTCAACTCAGCATATCTTTATGTGCTTGCGTTAATTCTGCAGCTACCTTTCTCGTCATCATCTTTTTCCATCACAAAAATGCACACAGATAGCATCAGGGACCCTTCCAGAGCCAACAGCAGGATCATATTGAGTAAGCCACTGCAATGTTGTGGCATGCGGTATTATCCCATTCAGACTACGGAAACATCATAATGATCAGCTTTTCAAAATGTCCAAACACATAATTTCGCTATTGTGCACCTACAACCTGTGACCCTAGCCTCATTTAGTGACTATTCCCTTCTGGAGGCCATCTGTGTGTGTGTGTGTGTGTGTGTGTGTGTGTGCGCGTATGTGTGTGTACTGTATAGTATGGTGGAAACTCAATCTGGTGTGGGATGATAGAACTGACCCACACCGCTCTTTATTCATCAAGCACGCAGCTCTATATCTCAAAAGACAAATATGAAAATGATCTACATCTCTTTACGTCTCTCTCACACACACACACACACACACGCACATGCACACGCACACACACACACACACACACACACACAAGGAGACCTGTCATGCAATGACAGGATATTGAAAATATCTCTCCCCCTCTCTCTCACATTAAGAAACACACCCAAAGTGTGCTCCACGGTTCACTGGGGAATGTGCCTCACATGGTTTGCTTCAGCTGGTCTTCTTGACAAATGCCACATTACGCAAAACCTGGCATGCAATCAAACTTCTCTCATGATTTCTAAGACTTGAAATACTTCAGTTTGTGTAGCCCCTCCGTTGCATCCTCTCATTCTCCGTTTTTTGCCTACTTTTCTTCTTGCATTCACTATAGCTTCTCTTCTCTCTCGCTCTCCTTTTACCTCTCTTTCTCTGCCTTATCTTTCCTTTTTCGTTTTCCCTGTACTGGCTTGGACCAAAGCCGTGCTGTAGCAATATGGCCCCTTTTAAAGCAGAAATCAGAAAGTTTGTGTAAGAATGTGCATGCCTGCAGACGTGAGTGATTACATGTTCCACTGAGCCTGTGTGTACATTCTGTATGCGTATCTCTGTGGCTTGTTCAGCTGTAAGTGAGTCTCACGGAGCTTCGCCCCTCGCAATTCAATAGCCCTTTAATCGTCATCATCAGTGACCCCAAACTTCTGCCTCTGACCTCCTCATACACACAGCAACATACAGGTTCAAAGCCACAAGAGACCACACGCACACACACGCACACACTCACTCATGCCCCCTGTGCCCTCTCCATTAGCTCTTACCAGTGTAGACTTGCATTCAGTTAAAGTCTCAAACACAAAGGCAACGAATCTCATCTGCTTTTTATGTCAACCAACCATCAAACGTACCTTCTTCCTCAGACATCTTGACAGTGGGTAATAATGATAATACTGAATTTGTGCCAATTATATACAAAGGTGTTGTTCACATTTCTCAAACTTTACATGAATTGTGTCAGTATGTTATGTAGAAGGTTACAGGAAATGTTTGGATGGTGGAAATTGGAAAAACCAGGCAAAAGTTTTACAATACAAGCGCAAGTGTGTGCAGAGACAGGGGAAAGGGCGCTCTGGTCACATACACATATTCATAGACCCACATTCGTTTAGAGTTAGTGTGATCAGACGGTGTTTATGAGGCTTAATTCATTTAAAAGGTTGTGTTTTTAATACAAACGTTCCAGCATTCCCTTCCGAACTATTCTGAGTAGCCGACATTAAAAGCATTTTTCTGTGACAACCAGATATGTGGCTTCATGCGCCTTCAATCAGAGCTCAAAGCAAACACACATGTTGCTGCTCCGCTGAAGGATTCATACAGACCCACGGACACACACTCCCACAAGGCAGTGCAGAAAGAGTTGTTAACTTTTTTCTTGTGTCCTCCTTCTCTTACTTGTCACACACTGGAGAAGGAAACAGCCAAACACATTTTTCTGACTCGGACGCTAAAGCTGCAATAATTTCCCTTTTCTAAGGCATTTCAACGGAAGATGCTGCTTCAAAACACACCTCAACTCTGACATCTTTATAATACGAATGCAAAGATACATCAGTGCACATATAACGATGCCACGTGGTCAAAGATGATGTGATTGTTATTATGTGTGGAAAGAGTGAGAGTGTCTGTTGAACGGACTAAAGTAGGTAGATGAGAAGATCAAGGCAGACAGATCGATAGATGGTTGAGTGTGAGACTAACTTCATCTCCAGAATCTCCTCCAGCTGTTTGCGTCTCTCGTGGCGAAGACTGTTGAGGTGTCCGTCTCTCTCGTGCAGGGACTGCTGAGTGGAGGACAGATGCAGTTTGGTGGCATCCAGCTCCTGGCGTGTCTTCTCTAAAGCCCCCATCAGCTCCTCCAACTGTTCAAGGGGAGACACAAATATGCACAGGTTAAAACAACATGCAAACATACCAGGATACTTACCACCTGTCTACGCTTTACAGGAAAGCATACGACTTTTAAGTCAATGTACAATATACCTGCAGTCTAACACGCATACAGTACCAAAAGTTTGCACACATTTTTTCATTCATGTCATTGAGAAAGTGTGTCCACATTTTGACTGGTACTGTACACAGGGAACTGGTAAAGATACAAAATGATTACTCTTTCCTCACACTGCATTGGCGTGTGTTGAAATGCCCATAATTCAACACA
Organism: Apeltes quadracus; assembly: GCA_021346845.1. Taxonomy (NCBI): domain Eukaryota; kingdom Metazoa; phylum Chordata; class Actinopteri; order Perciformes; family Gasterosteidae; genus Apeltes; species Apeltes quadracus. Next base: position 7,612,916 of record CM037928.1, on the reverse strand, counting down.
ACAAATGGCCAGTTGACATCTAAATGCAGGTGAAATGATATTGGTTCAACGGTTACTTGAGTGATACGTCCAATGACCCTTAGACTAGAAACAAGGGCTCCTTCTTCTCTCCCATATTTTTCCACTTATTAGATCTCACTCAAGTGTGGCTCTACTTTAGAGCAGGTGAGAATAATGCTCAACCCCTGAACTGCGTCTGAAAACACATGCCCTCGAGTCATGCCGGCCAACCTGCGTGTCTGAAAGACAGGATGTGACCTCAGGGCGTCATTACCTTAAAACAGGAACTGTATAATTGTCTATCAACAAGGTCTTTACAATAGGATGCAACACGAGGCAGGCCTGTTCGAATGATGTCATTTGATGGCCAAATTAATTGAAATGTATATTTCTTCACTTGTAATGATTCGGCGACTTGAGATGTGGGATAGTTAAACAATAAATTATTTAGTTTTGGAAACAAAAGGAAACATATTGAAGGCAAAGCAACAACAAAAAAAAGAGCATTAGCGGGAGGCACTCCGTGGGGTAGGACATGAAGGAAGGAATGGGCCTCTATTATGAAGGGGCCAAATCGTTCACACATTTTCGGGACACTCTCCATCTTCCCCGGCTTTGTAGGTGTGTTTCACAGATGTCAGATAATGTTCTCACTGACTGTTCATGAATATCACATATGGAGCGGGAGAAGAAAGGGTGAAAACCATGCGAGTGGGGAATACAGATATTTGAAATGGTGGGAAAGAGGACAACTTCCTTCGTGGCTCCCTCGAAATGTAACAAAGCAATGGTTTGTATAAAATCCATCCTAACAACAATTGACCTCGGTAGTATCCAGCAGCTAATATAGCCAACATCAACAAGACATCGAAGCGTCCAAAACCACCCAGTGTTTAATGTTGGATGCCTTCTTTCAGCCTTAACACAATCCAAAGCCAGTCTTTTCATCTTCAGAGTCAAGGGTCACACACACAAAACTCCATTTACACCCACCACATGTCTATCAAGCCTCATGCAGCGACTGCCCACCTCCCAGTCCCCCATTAGTCCACCACCCAGACTAGCCCTCACTTCACAATCACATCATTAATAAGGAATACAATGCATTATAGTGAAATTAGGGACCTAATCAGCTTAGCAGTGAGCATGTGCGTGCTAATTTAGCTCAACTTCAAGGCAAAGCCCCCCAGCCAGGCTAAGGCTCACTAAGACTGGCCCAAAGCCCCTTTAGGTGCTAAGCTGATTGGGGGATCAGCGTTAGGGGGCCAAATCCCTCTTGTCCATTTGCGTCGGTGTTGCTGGTTCAGAGGCCGAGTTCAAACACCACAGACTGCGAGAGGCGAAGAGAGATGGGAACAGAGATGGAGAGAAAGGGGCAGATAATTGGCTGAGACAACTTAAGAAGGCAGATTGGGAAGAATGAGGCTCGGGACAATGAACGAAACGCAGAAACGATGTCAGGAGAAGACATGAGACACGGAGAGTGAGAGACTTAGGGAGCAGGGGTGCGAAGAAAAGTGACCCAAGGATTACCCACGCTTCATTTCAGTAGGTCAGACTGGTGGAAGACTTTGTTTAGCGTATTACACATCATGAGACTGATTACTCTGAGACGGAGAGGAGAAAGAAGAAAGAAGAAAACCGAAGAAAGACCGAGGGGGGGGGGGTTAAATGTGAGAATGCGAGACTGGCAGAGCGCTCTGAATCGGTGCCAGGGTCAGGTGATGTTTCAGAAGGAACTGTCCCGCTCTCCATTCCGCCACCACATCCCTTTCCACACACACAACATCGTTCTCTGGAGTCTGAGGCAAGTTGTAGGACGACTGTGTAACTGCACGTTAACGGCATGTGGACGTCTGCCTCGTTATGCGGCGACGTCACGCTGGCTCACTAAAGTCCATGTGTTGACAGCGGGAACTGTAGCAGTGAGAACCAACGACAGGGACGCTGAAGCGGCAGGTCAAATGGGTCCCTCTCCCTCCGTGAGCAGCGCCACTGCAACTCTATTGAGCAGACTCCAGCAGGACCGCCTGGGATCGGCGTTAATGGGTACCAGGCTACAATGGCTACATATAATTCTGGATACATGGGGGTAAACTTGGGTCGAATCATACACAAAAGTCACACAGACATGAATATTCTTTCGGACTTCTCAGTGGATCAGAATATTGTTGGCTAAACAGTATCCATGCTGACTGTAAGTCAAGCGTGTAAAAGTGGGGGAGCTAGGTAGGGGGGGTAAAAGCCACAGTTAGCATTGGCTGACCTCTTAATGTCCCACTCTGTCCACCAATCCAATCCACCAATCAGATTCTATCACTGAATGTGTGTGCGTTTGCGTGTGTGTGTGTGCGTGTGTGTGCGCATGCATGTGTGCTTGTTTAAACTGCTGATTGCTCTCATGTTACTTGTGGCACTCATCAGCAATTCAAGGTCATTCTCATTCAAATGCACGCTCACACCAGGAGGAAACACGCTCCCTCGCCTTGTTTCTCACCGACACATCTACGCTCTTTATCCCACTCATAGAAACACATGTGTTTCTATGTGCAAATGCACACACATTAACACACGTCAACTTTTTGGGACTTACTTAAAAGTGTGTACTAACCAGCTGGCAGTCAGACATAGCAGGACAGAGTATATGGGATAGCCTATACTCCATCAACGTCTACAAATGTGGCAACGCATTCTGATTACATGCACATAAACACACAATATGTTAAACATTTTTAAGCATGCAACAGCAAACTTAACGGGTGACAGAAAATCAAAAGCGTTTTTTTTGATTCAGGATACATTTCTGTCCAGAGGGGTAAAATAAACTTTGACGTGTTTAGATAAATGAAATTGAATGAAGGCAAAAGGGTATAAGAGACTTGAACGTATAACTACATAAGGATCATTGATTAAGGGCAGCCTGCCTGCAGTAACACTCTTAGACACTTGGGTGTGCACTGCAGTTAAGTTCCTCACGATGCTCCGGTGGTGCTTATTAGTTGTAGGTTAGCTTTTACCTGCATTCCATTCTAAAGGTAAGGATGCATGAGACTGTGTTTTGCAGGATCAAGTGAATACTGTATATATTTTTTTCGAGTCTCCCATTAGTGTACAAAACATCAAGTAAACCTGTCTCTGGGCCTGAATACGAGCAGCCTCCTCTTGCGCCCAGAGAGCCTCTCTATGTGCAGAAGTGTTCATGCTCTCCCTCAGTGCCTTCTCCAGCTCCCTGATCCCCTCCGCCGTCTCCCGCATGGCACCCTGGGAAGCTGAAAGAGGAACCCGAGGGGGCTAAAGACGTCCAGAGGAGGAGGACAAGGGGGCGGGAGGAGAGCAAAGCAGCAAAAAAACATGGAGAGAGTATTTTCTTTAAGGATATTTTGCTCATAAAACTTTTCTTCACATTTCTGTGGTGGAATAACACTACATTGGAAAGAGAAAAGGTGTATTTATCTAAAAGAATCCTACAAAAGGAGAAAATATTTTTAATAATCTTGTGTGGGAGAAGAACAGGACTGAGAAGATAGAAGACGCAGCCAGGACAGGAGAGAGTGCTGAGTGATGGAGAGAGGTGGTGTGTGTAAGTACTGTGACCTCGCTGACATACTCAGGAGTGTGTGCATGTGTGAGCGTGGGTGTGCGGAGTTCCCCATGCACTTTCACATGCACAGTTGGTGTGTGGCCTGCGTGACACCTATGGTGAGTTGGGGAAAAGGATCCCTCTTCGCGCTGGGTGATGGAACTGTTAAAGGAAAACACTGGACAGAAATAATAAACCCTTGACTCTTTCTATCCATCTCTTGTTTTGTTTTGTAACTCTCTTTCCTAGTCTTAAATTGTTGACTCGCTTTCAAGTTCACAGGTTCACACTTTTTTCTGGGAGCAGTGCAGAAGCCTCGGAGGAACAAGGATAAGGAGACAACCTCAGACGGAGCAAGAACGAGTTCAGTTACACTTGTTGAAAGACACAAAGTAGAGGTATTCCAAGAGGATACTAAGAAACTAAATTAAAATAGCATGCTGTTATGAATCACTGGATAGGAAATAAATAGCACAAAAACTGATATTGTATCTCTAAAACTGCTGGATATTAAAGCCAGTAAAGGATTTTGTAATGCTTGGAAAAAATGACAGCGTGGTAGGTTATTTATGGAGTTCGACGTTAATGTGCGTGTATCCAATGTCATCGTGAAGCAGTTAACCCTATGAGACTATTTGTTCTTTGTTACATGAAAGGAGCTTCAGGGCAAAAAGGCTCTCACACACACACAGTGGGCCTGTTCTATAAAAAGAGTGAACACAGAGCAATGATTGCCCCGTTATACATATTAAAGTGAGGTTTGACCTGGTCCCTGTTTCACACACAGACAGTGGTCAAGAAAGCTCCTGAACTTCAATTGATTAAATAGATGAGATGGGCTACATGTGACCAATGGGGCTAATCATCGGACCTATTCAGTAACACCGGCTGAAACACCAGCGATTGAATTATCCTTGAGTGTGATGAAATCGGTGGCGCGTCTGCCAAATCGCAAGCGGATACTTGTGGCTCGTCACGTCAGCACGACACAGCTGGAGGTGAGCGACAAACACCCGCACACACACACACACACACACACACACACACACACACACACACACACATACAGAGGCAGGCTGTGTGCGTCAGCAGTCCACAGCTGTAATTGGATGTGACAGACGGGCAGTAATTCGATGCACCAGAATCAACAAGTACCGGTCTGACCCCGCCTCACAGACAGACGTGCGCGTGCATGTGCACGTGCACTACACCCACCCCGTTGAGATGGGACTGCCAACGCCGGACCCATGAATGAAATCTTACCAGAAAGCTGTGCCTGTGTGCGACTGTGTGTGCGACTGTGTGTGTGTCCCTGTCTGTGCACACATGTGTGTTTTGTGATTCGTATTAGTAACAAGAGAATATTGCCGTCTCGCAAGAACACAAAGACTGGAAAAAGGGCAAAAGAGATACAGAGAGTGGGGGGAAATGAAAGATAATTGCCCGTACCAATCATCACCTAATCCCCTGGGGAAGGATCATTAGGGAGTCTGGCCCTTTTTGGTTTGGTGAAGGGATTATAATCACTAAAATAAACGAGCTGAGAGTGAGAGAATGCACATTTCCAGAAGCTGTATACCTATAATCCTCAGGTTCACACACACACACACACACACAAACCACACACACATCTGTCTATGTCAAAAAAGTTAAGTGTGCCGCAATAACCTCTGTGTGTCTTATTTCAAGATTTAAAAAATGTTACGCATGTCTGCATAACCAGAAGCTTCATATACAGTTTCAGTCAAATGACTGTGGGAAAAGGCTTTGAGTGAATCTGTCCATCTTCTTTCACTGTCCCCAGATTTTCCATAGTTCTTGTATTTCTAAAAAGACTGGGTTTGGCGGGTGGGTATTGAGTGTTGCTGATTCCTCACCGTTACAGATAACAGAGAAATAAGAAGCTTGTGTGAAGGTTTCCGATGTGTGTTTTCTCTGTGTTTGTGAAGTGCAGCGTGGTGCGATGGAGACCAGGCAGCGGAGAGATGCTATCTTTCTATCCCCCATAAACTCCCATAGATGAGCATGGAGAGGGAGCGGCGAGGGAAGGACCTGTTTGTTTGTGTTTACCCTCAGAGCGTGGTGTGTTCCCGATCGATCCAGAGATACATTTCAGAGAAAGAGAAAGAAAGAAAGAAAGGGAGGGATAGGCCACAACTCATTGTATTACATAGATATGTAGCGAGCTGGAATATGTGCTAGTATCAAGTAGTCCAGGTTTTACATGCTCTACAGAATTTCTTTGAATCTTTGCTTATTGCTATTTTTTCTTACATCATATTATATCATGTAGAGTTTAAATTGTACTGTTAGACATGGTCTCTCTTGGACTTAGAGTCTTGTTTATTTGTGTTTTTTTCTGGATCATTATTTTGTCAATGTTATGTTAAACGGGATACTTTTTTACAGAGCCGAAACTGATTAAAGAAAAATCAAAGATTTATTTTATTTGGCATGTTGAGGGATAGAAAATTACCAAAAATGAAAAAAGCTAAAGTGCACTATTTAGTATATTTGTATATCATCAAAGTTCTGCATGTTTGCATTTTGCTAATTATCACTAAACCACTGTGCATCTGGGGCTGGTGAGAATGTTTCTCAGGATGGAGCATAAACCAAAAGATGGAACAACTTTACAAAAATCTGCATGAAAAAGTCGGGTGACTTAGATACTTAAGATACATCTGTTTGATCTACGAACTGACCGACTTATCAGTATCGGCCAGGTCTTCATATGGGCGAATGACTGTAAAGTTAAACTTCATTTTAAATTTCCGCATTTCCGCATGTATATACTGTATATACTTCCACTTGTCGCTGGGCCTTTAATGCTCTTTCTGGCTCTCACTTTACGTCTCTTTCCATGTTGAAGCAATATTAATGTCTGCTACTCAGATGCTGTTAAGAAGAGGAAATAGGATGTTGGATGCAATCGCCAGCACACACAGAAATAACAAAATATCTCAACCAAAAACATGCTGAAAGCGGCTCTGGTTCTTTTTGGCAGAGAGGTACAGAGGGGTGTACTCTACTTCATCGGTCTTGTGGGAATAACCTGGCATGGCTGACTTCTGCATATTAACACCTCAGCACTGCTCTGCAGGCTAGCGCACAAGCATGCACACAGACACACGTATACTGTCAAGCCAGCAGCTGACACCCTTGTTGACACCATAGAAGAACTACACACATACAAATGGTGATTTATGTTGCTCTCTTCAGCCTCACTAATTAGGTCTTTACTATTCCCATCTGAGCCATCAGGAAGGCGCTCCAGGCTGGCGTATGGAGCTGATACTGCAGCACTTAATGCTTGTCGCTTCCATTTAGGACGGATTTTGAGATGATGCACTGAGGGAAGTTGGGCCGGAAGAATGAAGGACTCGAAAGGGCTTTCATTGCTCAGAGAAGCGCGATTATACACAACGGGAGACTGCAGAGAGAGACGGGGAAAGAGGAAGAGATGATCATTTCTGAGGAGCAGCTTTTGGAAGAGATGAGGAGGAAAGAAAAGGAAATAATACATGGGTACAGTGAGAGCCAATCTGCACTGGGAAAGGAATAGGTGAGGAGGATATACACATGATCACACACAAACACAAACCTGCGATAAAGAGTGTGGATGTCCATCAGTATGTGCATCTTTCCTCATGTCACCAACCATTGTCTGCTTCTGGATATTAGGCGACTTCACTTGCCTTCAGAGAGAGAAATACGGGTGACAACACATTAAAAAAGACGCTCAATAAATAAATGTAAATCAATCATTAAACGTATAAAAGGATTTGTAACTCACATACTATGACAGACGCACAGATTTGCATGAGTCAAAAATATAAAATGTACAAGACACACGGACAGACCACCAGGTCGATAGATTGGCAGACGGATGGATGGATGGATGGATGGATGGATGGATGCATAGGTGGTGATTGACATATAGCTGTGCTTTAGTTTCAGAGTTAAACGGAGCTGGGGAATTGCATCATGCAGGCGTGTACAGTAAAGCAACGAAACATTGCGCGCAGTGTTTTGTCTTAATAACACCGGGACTAGACAAGACTTGACTGATGGAGGTGGGACACTGCTGTGTAAATCTTTCAACAACAAAACACACAACCCCATGTACACAGGAAGTGTACCACGCACGAACACAAACACTCTCAGTACATGAGGTAAGTGTACAGATAAGCAATAGAAATGAAGACACAGATAAACACACTAGTGCATGTGTCCACAGACACTGCCAGGAACACACACACACACACACACACACACACACACACGGGTAATAAATCTGCTGTCAGTGTTGTGCATTGCTTAGGTCCTGATTACAGAGCAAAACCAGGACAGTTATGCATTTATCTCCACACAAAGACCTGCTTTCTTTCATTTCATGAACTTAGCCAATGAAGACACACACACGTGCATAGAAATCTTCATTTAACACACACACAACCCTTTGCGTTTATTACACTCACTGTTGGACACACATGTGAAAGCGCTAATCTCATAGATCATAGGATACACACAGTTGCACTTATAAACCATCTACATCTTCTCACAAAAACTCTCAAACTCAAACAAATAGAATCAAAACACACTCTTTCAGCTCCCAGTTTAGTCTTCACACTCAGAAAAAACAAATGCATTGAAAGTGTGAAAAAAGCTGACAGTGACAAATTAGCGCTTAAGAGAACCCTCCAACACTGTAAACAGGCTGTGACCAAGCAGCTGCTAAAACGCGCCACATTATTATTCCATATCCACACGGGTGTGTTTACTCTGGGCAAAACATACAAACTGCCCCCACATATAGGCAAATATTTGCTGTCACAGTCCTTTGAATGGTGTATGTGTGTGTGTCTGTGTTTGCATATGCATGTGCGTGTACATGGATGCGTGTAAGAGCTTGCACGTGTGGGTTTGTCAGCTATTATGAGTGATGTCTGGTATGCAATAAATGTGAAATACCTGACAAGATGATGAATAAATGAAACACATAGATATCTTGCCACAAACACAAAGTGCCCTTTTAAGGTCATTAAATAATAATAATTATTATAATAATAGAAGACAAACCAGAATCAGTATTTAAATCTAACATTACTCCCCTTCCACCAAAAATATAGCATCGGTCAGTTCTTTATTTCTTTTTTCTTTTTTTATGACACTGCTGTTGATTTTATACGTTTTTATCATTTTTTATGAGGTGGATTTTGAAAAGGTTTGTATAAAAGAAGATTATCATTAAATTCTGTTACCATTATGAATGAAGAATATGTACACACACGTACTTGTGCGTACATATTTACACAGTGCAGAGGCGGAGGAGAATATATCTGTCTGTACTCTGATCTTTGATGTCTCTGTGTGTGTGTGTGTGTGTGTGTGTGAGTGTGAGTGTGTGTTTTTGTAAGCTCCATGTCCATGGAGAGCAAACTTCACATGAGGGCATATCAGCTATCACACACAGCAGCCCATGGCACAGGTGTATAAACCAGCGGACACGCTGGTCCCTTCACATTGCCGATAAGCCCCCATCAACTCATCAGTGTTTTGACCACTGTGAAGGCGAATGAGGGCACGTGAAGTGCCAGTAAGGAGCAGACGGGCTGGGCTGCTTGTGAGGGGGAAAAGGAAGTCACAGCAGTGATTTGAAGTATTAAAATGAATAAATTCAAGGGGGTGAATAGTTTTTTATTACGTTCCCATTTCTTAAAAAGATGAAGTGAGAGAAAGAGAGAGATAGAGAGAGAGAGAGAGAGAACCGTGAATTACCGTAGCCATTTCCTAAACTGAGCATAATAAGTCATTTTTCACATTTCCTTTTGCTTTTTTCACATTGAGCATTCCACACATCTGCCTTCCAACATAAGCAGCTCAGATGTATTTCTGGCTCTAAAAGCACAGTTGATTTTTTTTCCTGTCTCTATAGATATTTTTATCCTTCTTTTTTTCAGCCACAATGTTTTTAAACTTTCTCTTACTTGTTTCCTGTTGTTTGTCTCTCATTAAATAATGATATTATAACTTCGCCCAATGAGCACTGGCAATGTGCCCTGTAGCAAGGCACAAAGAGCAAATGAATGGCTTCTGTGGAGCCGCTGAGTGGCCAAAAGCAGTTGCCGCCAATATTAAGTGGGGTGTTTCTGGAAAAGAGTAGGCATTCTCAGTTGGCTATTCCCAGGTAAAGTTTTAAAGGATTAATAAGCTTTTAGCAAAATATTTTAGATTCCTATCTCCCCCTCATAATTCTTAATTCTTAATTACCCAGTCTCCCCCTCTTCTCTCAAAGCAAAGAGATTTTAAGCACCAGTCCAGTATCGATGCAATAAGGATGAGGTTATCTGAACTAAGGACATTTTCTGTGCGCAAATAGGGAGGAGTACAAAAAAACTAAGTAAGAAAACAAACGAGGGTCTCTGCAAGTAAAGCAAAAGGCTGTTGGATCAGCGCTGGAGTCTGAAGTTTTATCTGAGTTGCTGGCCTACATGCAGCGCTCTCAGATCCAAACAAAAAAAAGAATGTGTTTATTACTGATGCTTTATGGTGCTTGGATTTATTGACTCTTTATCGCAACAATAATACTGTTTCACTGTCGCCTTTGTATATTTTCGGTGTGTGTGTGTGTGTGTGTGAGCGTGAATCTCGAAGTGCAGGTGCTACTTGTCCATACTTCTACAGTCAAACAGGAAGTTTAGAAGTCTTCTTCAAAGCTAAAAAAAAAAACACATTTAAACAGTATGGTCATCTGCAAATACACACGTAAATGTGCATTTTTATCAGGTAATATTATATGCAGACAGTTTGAGGTTATGTATGTTTTGTGCATGTGTGTGCGGTTTACAAAACACTGGTAATCTCTACAGTCTGATTTTGTCCGAAAGAGATGTGTGTCTTTATGTTTGCAAATGGTTGTTTTTGACTGAGTGAATATTCCACCCGCCAACAGACGCTTGCCAACTAAACTTCGAACACATATTCTCCTCAGAGTCACCCAAGACCCATTTTCACAATCACACACATAAAGTTCATATATACGTTCACATATTAGCACACATACGCCTCCCTTTTCCTGAAACCCTCCCTGTGCATACCAGAGTGATTACCAAGTCACTAGCTGTGATATGGTGGGACTGGGAGGTTGATTAATTTCTAAAACTTTAGTTCTCACTATGCCGCAAGAACATAACTGTAAAAGCATTGGCCAACTACAGTATCTAAAATATTTCCACTCGTTAAAATGGAAAAGAAAACCTCCACTTTTCCACCACAAAACCAATCAAAAGCATTGCCCTCTTCAATCGGCATTATTATAGCTGACGTTTAAGGTTGTTTAAAACTGACCATGTTTTAAAAAGGCTATGCACTAGACTCATTCATCAATTTGTCCATACCACCTTACCAGCAAGACATATTCTAGAAACACAACGCAGGGACTTAATTGAATTGATTGGGAAAGGTTTAGAATGATTTCCTCCTGGTATAACAGACTATGAGCTAAATAGACGTTTTCATTTAAGTCCACTATATGTGCACAAACTACTGAGAGAGTTCAGAAACCACGTCCTGCAGCGTTGTGCTCGACGAATCCAACTGTTAGTGTTATTGTTAACAGCTGATCGAGCCTGTTTAGTCTCACTGATCACTTTGGTGTATATTAGCAAGGATTTGCAACAAATTACATGACGGTGAATAAAGCACCAACAATAAACTATTAAATGTCATGACTGATGAATTACATTAGATCATTGAGAGATCTAAGCTAAGAAATAGTTGTCAACAAGTCCCCCGTGTGCTGGGAGGTATTTATTACAATGACCTGCTGGCCACATTCATCTTTGACTCTCTCTGCTTCATTGCCAACTGGATGAGAAAGACTCTTTATAATCATCTGGTCTTCTCTCTTTCCATTGAGATATCGGTTAATAGGCCGTCTGACCGAGTTCCAGAAGAAACACTCTGATTAAAGACGTTCATCCTCTGCCCAGACGCATCTCGCAGGAGTCCACAGTTACACAGGAGTCCAATCACCGAACGGACACACTTGTCCGCCTATGTGCTGTCACATACAGCATGTGTGGAAATTCTTGTATCTGGAATGATGTTTAATCTCTTGGTTAACTCAGAGTTTTGATCAATAACGGGAAATGAAATTCAACTACGACTTAATGTAGTTACAATGAACAATAGCTGCTCTCTAAGGGAGACAAAGTATGTCAAGTGCGTGCTTTTAACTTTCCAACACAATATATTCTACTTCTTAATTTATGATATTATACAGCGGCAAAGGATCCTCCTCTGATGACCTGCAGCTGACACGCATGTGACCTCTGACTCGTCCATGCTGACCGGAGAGTAGGAGTAGAGTCAGACTGATAAGAGTGACTGTCTGACACTAATGAGACAGCAGCGGCAGAAAGACGGACGAGCTGAGGGAAACTCTTCCAGTGCTCGATTCCAAACGCTCCCATCCACCAAAAGGGCTGAGCACCAAAACCAAACACACGGATGAACACGCGCTTGCATGAGCGTGCTCTGGGGACAGCTGCTTGTGGGTAGCGGACACATGTCGAGGTAGCGGTATGACGCAGGCACAAACACATTGAAACAGAGTAGACTGTGGGAACAAACTGCTGGAATTACTGCGCGCCTATTACACCCGATGCTCATGCGTTCCCACGCAGTTTGAGTCAGCACATGGCCTCCATGCCGCAGTCTGAAGAACGGGTGATGAATGAATGCGGCAGGAGATTTTTTGGGGGGGGATTCGGCACATGCAGCCCGTCCGGATGCCTTCCAAGCCATTCGGCGACTGACGCTGGTGTTTGTGTCACAATATTGTTCTTTCGCACAGCTTTTTCGCACTCATGCTTTCATAGGCGACCCAGCATCCGATCGACATTCACAGACTCGCCACTAATTATTATCCCTTTAGATGCACACTAAAGCATTGCACGTTCTATTGTACCTATTCACACATGCACACACATGAAGTAAAAAAAAAAACACATCAGAATTCACATCTAACACCTCTGTGTGTTGGCTTTAAATAACCAGTCTTTTGGGCACATGTGCACAACATTCCAATCCATAAATCACATGATAATTGAGTAGGATTGCACCAATAATAAACAGAGAAGTATAAACAGTCAGTGTCAGCGCTGGGTACACCACCTCCCTTTGGCATGCTATTGGCTGCCGTAGACACACAAGCGCGCAGACACAGGCCTACAGCACACACACATTTGCTAAATGCGTTTACATTGATGCATAAAACACAACCACTTACCTGTTGGGAACAGACACATGTAAAAACAGTGTGATATGAAAAACACAGATGATGGCAAAGCAATAGGAAGAATTTCAGCAGATGTCAACGCAACAGAGACACCAGAATGTTTGCCATGAATGCACAGTACATTTATTGTCCCACTGCAATACTCAAGTCTGACTTTGCTGGAAATCATGTGAGCCAAAATGCCCCGACGAACAACTTTATACCTTGGAAAGTGTGAAACTAGCCGAAAAACAGCCACGAATTGATGTCAAACGTGATGGCTAGGGACAATATCAGCGGTATTGTGATGATATGTTTATTAGGCACACTGAAAACTACTTACCCAGGTCTGCAGACGTTGAGACACGGAAACAAACGATAGGATATTAAGCATCATGATTAAAAACCTCACATGTGCAAACAGTAGGTAACACCGTGCGGTGCGATTACATCAGCCAAAAAGCATGACTGAGTGGAAGTGGTTTCAAGTGCTGGGAGGAATAAATCTAGACAGTTTATGTCTCGTGGATTACTCCTTTATAAATAGAGCACTTTGGAATGATTTTAGATCTTTAAAAAAATCCGGTCACTTGAAAGGACACTGTGCTCTGAGGACACCCAGATGGTGTCTTGTGATCTGTGTAAATGTCACTGGATTTTTGACCCTCACCTCTCAAGTTCAGCAATTTTCTTCTCCTTGCACAACTTGTCCATCTCAGCATCCCTTAGCGCTGCCATTAGCCTCTCAACTTCTGCCTGTGACTTCCCCGATTCCTCTTTGTTGCGAGCCACCTCTTGCTCCAGAAGCCTCAGACGATCTGTAATGTCCGGACACTTCCGGACTGTTTCTTCCATGTTTTGGGTCTTTCAGAGGAAGACAGAACACAGAGAGCAATTAGATACATAAGTAATACACATATTAAGGTATCAAAGCAGACGTACAGTGACCAGTTTAGGACACCTAGTCCCATCTTTGTGAGACTTAGCTAAACTTGTTGTTGGGGGTTGCGCAAACAATTTCTTGCCTTTTCTGTTCTTTGTTAGCACCGCTATTAAGTTTGGACACTTTGAGCAACACAAGAGTTTACTTAATCACAAACTTACAGCAGCAACAAAGAAGCATAAAATAACCTACTGTTGGGCTTCCTGTTGGAGGCTTATCTACTTTGGTTTCAACCTATAAATGAATACAAAGAGATAAAACAGATGTTAAAATAAGAATACAGTAGAAGAACCAATGGGGTAGGGTAGCTTAGAAACTTAAAGCTATAGGTAAGTCAACCCTGAGTATGTGGTTAGAGGCACAGTCTAGCTGAAGCAGAACCAATCTGTGGCCCCGGCACCCCCGGTTCCTCTGTTTCTGTGGTTTACGTCTATCATTTGCCTCCCCGGGGCGTCCATCACGCATCACCATCCCCAGTTTGGAGTTCAGTCATTATCATTATAAAATAACTGTCTCTGTATTTGGCTGCAATTTTATGAGACCACCAAACATTTAAAAAAAAAACATTCTAGAAAAAAGGAGTTACACTGATGAATTCTTTCTTCTCGGAGAAAAATATCCCAGAGGAAGTTTGCACCCTAGAATTATCTTTCTCCCTCTTTCGCTTGGTCTTCACTTCAGTTTGTCTACTGTGTTTGCGAAGATTGTTTTAACTTGTTGAAACAGCTGAGGCCACTCGTTTAAACATCATCAAGTGAGCGCGCACAAACACACACAGACACACACACACACACAGACGCACGCAAAGCAGTTTATCGTTGGTTCTACATTGGTCCACCACTGTACACGCAGCTCTGCTTGAGTCTGCCATTAGTGTTTGTTCAATATTACCACCAGTGAAACAAATGCCTCTTTTTACCTAATTATTTCCCAGATAGACTTGATGCATAAATTGGTTCCTCAATATGGAAGAGACTGCAATGAGACAACATGAGAGCACCACAAAATGTTTGAATGGTTTTGAGACAACATGCCGACTGAGGTTATAAATATGTATCAAAAATACTGACTCAAAATGTCAATTATTACATTATTGTAGACTATAATTTGTTTATTGTGTCTTTCTTTTTTGTTAACCCAGTTCTACATTCGTGGATAACCTTTGACTAGCCCGTCGACAATGTTTGCCAATTCCACACGTGTGACCTTAAAAAGCCCCTAAAGCTTAACTGTACTAAGGATTACGTGATGTGAAGAAGGGGAACACTTGGTCCTCTTTAAACCAAGCTGAGTCCGTTTACTTCTTCCTCATCCCCGTTACTTCCAAACCCAGCCTCATTCACTCGTGCACTCCCATCAAACCCAATCTTAGCTTTCACAAAACACATTAGGCCTAAGTGGACAGGATTTTGTTATGTTCGTTCAGTGGAAAACTGAAAAAGCTGTTGAAGGGAGAGCATAGGCTGAGAGGACACGGGGTCCAACAAGAATTAGTGATATTATGACAGGAGAGGCAAGGCCAGCAAAGATAAAATGACATATTTGGTCAACGAAATTATTATTATCATTCCTGGAAATGTCTAAGAAGTTTAAATATTACAAATAAGTTAAATATGTGTGGCCACCAGGATCTCAACTGGGTCAGGGGATAACCAGTCCCAAAAAGGGATGCAGAGCTTTAAAATTAGGTTTTGCCTACTAGATAAGATAATATTACATTACATTACATGTCATTTAGCTGAGGCTTTTACCCAAAGCGACTTACAATAAGTGTAAGAGGCTAATATGCGTCTTTGTGTACTTAGAAATGGCAGCATTCAATCTTGTCACCATTATCTCTCATTGCAAAAAAATCTACGTTCCAAAGTCTTAAATCAATATTATTGTCATAAAGCAAAAGAGACAAAAAAGGTAAGAAAAACATGCACCTGGTTGGAAAAGAGCCTTTTTTTAACAGGACCTGAGTGAGGGGAGGCGTGGTGAGTGCTCGCTGCTTTAGGCCGAACATCTTTAGAGAGGTCATTGCCTTCCCTGAGGTTCGTGACAATTTTCTCTTTGAAGAACTAGTGTTTAGTTTCAGAAGTCCTTTATTAAGACCGGCATCAACAAATACTGTTTTATGGGAAGAGGATGAGGATGCAGTGATGTCAACAGAGTTTTGAGGTCAAGATGAAAACCTCCGCTAACAGCTTGACCGAGTCACCCATACAAACTACACGAGAGTTAAAAAAGCTCATTTCTCTTTTTTTATATATATACACTGCCTGATGTATGCGTGAGGTCTGTTTGAACAGAATCTAACTTCGGCATCGTTTCAGTTCAGCTCTCACATGCTGAGCGTTACAGTCTCGCAGCCTTTTACTCACCACTCCACATCAATAAGCTCAGACACACCTGTACACATGGAGACACTCACACATCCGCACAAACACAAATCCAACTGTTGTTCCTGCACAAGCCTGCGTGCACGAGCACATAGAACGAAACAGACACACACACTCTCAAATAGAAACACGCAAACATCTGCCGTGTTTTGGAGGAATCTGCAAGTTTACATAACAGGTCTGATTGCTGCCAGGTACACAAAACCGTCCCGTTGTGGCTGCACTTCTGTCGCAGTGTGAAACTGCCTCCTAAAGAGTTATGGAGCTGCTGTCTCTTTCATGTGGTGCCGTGTCAACATTCAAAAAGATATAATTTCCCAGGAATGAGATGTGTGTATGCTTTCTGTGAGAATAAAAGAAAACATTCTCATAAATTCGGGCAATGCAAGATTCTGTCCTGGCTTGTGAGACTGGAAGAGGGGAAAAAAAGGGAGAAAAACCGAGACAGCGCTAAAGGAATCTTCGTCCATAAATCACTCTCTTTTAATACATGCCTTTATCCTGTGGGACAAAGTGCAGGCAGGCCCTTTGCTAATAATATTGTGGATGCACACGGGAGGTAAAAGAGTGGAATTACTGTTAGTGTAGGTGTAAGCAGTGTAAATACAGGGTGCAAGCAGTGTATTACAACCAGTGCAGAATGGTTGTAAAAGTTTGAATTATCTTAGGACAATGAATAATAATCATAAAGCATCACAGGGTTCGTTTGAAGTCAAATGTTTCGGGGAAGGTACTTTTTATTATTTGTTTTATGTTCTTTGAAACGCGATTGTGTGTTTGGGCTCATTTTACAGCTTGGCACTAGAGGCGAAGCATGTGCAAGTCTGTTATGATGTGAATAACGATTTAATGTTGATGGTGGTTTGTCTGCAGTCCGTACGTATCTATCAATCTTCTGCACAATGCCTGTATCAACACGCTTACCGTTTCAACCACAAGTTCTGCTTTAGACATTTCACATAATATCTAATACAATATCCATAACATGTTTACACAAACACTGCATATCACACACACACACACACCTTTTTTGTCGTCTACAAAACATCCGTTCCTAAGGTATCATGACTTCATCAAAACAATGCATACTGACCGCTCCATCGGGCCTCTGGACGGAGTTAGGAGGCTGACTCTGGGGCAGTTTCTGGGGCTGCAGGGCTGAAAGTGTTTCCTTTAATACCTGGTTCTCCTTTCTCATCTGATTCAGCTCCTCCAGCCGAACCTTGTCTTCCCGATCCTTCTGCTCACGCAGACCCTCGATTACTCGCTCCTGAAATGGCAAAAGGGGAAGCAAGAGAAAACAATGTTAGACGAGAGGTGTGAGGAGTACTGCAAGACCATCTGCCCGAAAGCTTGTTTTTAATGTGTGTATCTTGCATCAAGTGCTCAAAAGATCATGAGCCCTTTGTGATTACAGTTCTTTCCTATCAATATTGAGTTACTTTAGCGAGGGGTCTTGCTGTAAAGGCTCCCCAGCATGCCTAGCAAAGTGAGGCTAAAGACAAACTTATAAATGCCCATAATGAATAATACTGCCATAACTAACATCACAGACATGAGGCGATCAGTGCCAAGAAGAACAGAGAGATGGTGAAAGCAGTACTGTAGCTCACTACCTAGTGATTTTTCACTTGCTGATAAGAAAAGTTGGAACGTTAACATCATGATTTTCTCCATTCACTAATCACATCAGACAGTGGGAGGACCACCGGGCATTGGCTTGGGACCAGGTCCACTCTATGGGTGGTGGAGCATGCAAGGTGTGTAGAGTAGCTGTATGTGTGTGTGTGTGCGTGTGTGTTTAGGTGTGGACTGAAGTGATTATCAAGGTGTTTACTCAGGTGTTTATTTAGGCGCAGAGCACAGCTCTGCAATGAGGCTTTACGATGTGGCATCGCTGCTTGATTGGCGGCTTTAAAACCTCGGGTAATTGAACAAATAGACTTACTAACTAAACCTGGCACAGTAACGCACTGCGTTGTGCATTGCCACTGCTTGGCAGGATATGTTGAGGGAGAGAGAGAGACCATAAGGGGAGAGAGACCACAGGGCTGAATGGTGCGGGGTGTTTTCCCCCACTTTATGTGACATCTCTAGGACGTTTGGGGTTTAAGGAAGAGACCAGGAGGTGATGATAAAATCTGCCTTTATGAGACTCAGGAGGGGAGTACACATAAACACAAGAAGAATACATATTTGATCAGAAACAGGCACAGTCACACGCATAAGCAAAGACCAAAGAGCAGGGCTCGGCTCGGGCACATTGCCTCCGCCTGTTAATTAGAACCACAGCACTGTGGCTTGTGACTGGCTCCAAAAGCGGGTTTGTGACGGGGAGTGTGATTAGCAACACACACACTCGCTCTTGTAAACACATTACACCCACCCTGTGTTGACCTCAAAGTCTGAAAAGCTCGCCATAGTTCTCCTCATCGTAGCTGAATTATATGTCGGCTTCATCAGAAGTGGTTTCTGGGTAAACGGGCCGAGGCTGAAAATGGATTTACGGCTCACTGTGGCCGTTATGCTACTCATTTAAACGTCTGTCCGCTACAAAAACAAATGTATAGGTGGTATTCACCGGTGAGAAGAATTTCAACGAAAATGTCTATGTAGTGAGTAAAAAGTCCCAAAGCCTGCACAAAGTCTATAAATATGTATATTTCAGAAAGCAGAATGCAAATGTTCAATCTCCCAATAGATTCAACACATTCAGTATCTGTCATGAACTAAAGCCCCCCTCTGTGTGACTCCACTTTACGTGCTTTCACATGAGTGTTAAAATACTTGTGTAAGATCAGACATTTCTTATTAGGCTTTGTTAGATGACTCAGCAAAAATTTTCTGGTTTAATTAAACCCTTTATTTTTTAAATGTCAGATAAAAGCGTCAGCTGTTTGCAATATGCTTCACAATGACTTGCTCATTGTGGCTGATGACATCCAATCATACTTACCAGCAAGGAGAGATGCATGAATGTTATAATCCCTAAGGCGAGTAACTCACGCTAACGTAGCAGACAGCGATACGTCCCCATTAAGATAAAAAACTGTGGCAGCCACTGGAAAAACAAGAAGTACAGCTGGACATCCACATCTGTCCAACAAAATATAAATATTTTTAGCATATTTTTGCCTGCAGTACAAACAAACACATAAATGGGAACCTTTTAGTCTGCAACTCCAAAGAAATTATTTTTAATACTAAAGTACCAACAACTTCAAACATGCAACAAGCCCAAACAATTGTAAATCCCTCTTCAATAAAGTCAGTTAGTTCCAGGTGGACTTTATTTACATTAGGACTAGGGTCCATGATCATGGACAGCACACTATAAAACATCAAATGGCAAAATCTAACTTTTTTTCATAATTGTACTTATGCAAACACTGGAAATCCACAGTGGCCAAGAAGAGCATTACTCTTCTGATGTTGGTGCAGCATGTTAGCTAAATGGTGTCGAGGAAAAGCTGCTCACGTTCATGTTTGCCAGAAAACAACAAAGACCAACCCTTCCAGACATGTGGGGTCAGTCCGCTGATTTCAACCCCATTCACCTGCTCGGACAGCAATGCAATTTATGCTGCAATATATTTTTAGACATATCTATATATTTATATAGTCTCCCTATATCTATATATGTAAATATCAATGCATATTATACTGAGAGTATGTAAGCAGGTAGCTATAGTTTAAAATCAATGATATTGATATTTCACGGTGGTATGGTAGTCCATTGAGACTTAAGAGTACAATAACTCTCTCTTACATCAAGTTAACCCATGGTCAGTTACTATTTTTTCTTCTATATGTTGAAGGCTGTGTTATCTGGAGATGGGTTTTCATTCCTGTCTGATCCTTTGTATCATTGTTCCTCTTGCCAGCTCTGTTCTTTGTCTTCTTTTTTTTCAAATGCCCTGCAGAAGTTACTCATTATTTACTCTGCCTCTATCCTTACATTCCTTGACCTCTTCCTCCCTTAATTTTGAGGCCACCTCTTCCATCAGGCATGTGCCTCTTCTACCCGCCGTTGCACTTTTCCATTCCTCCCCTTTTCAAAACCTCTATCCTTTTATTCCCTCCCTACGTTCAGCACAGTTTCAGACAGGGACTAATCCTCTGTCTAGGTTCACCTTAGACCTCCCTTCTCCTTCTCTACATTACAGTTTTTATAAAGGACCTCATCTAGTGTGGTCCAAGGTCTATAAATCAAGAGGCTATGGTAGTACATCATGGCATTGGGTCATAGCAAAGAACAGAACGTAATTAAGCTAGCTTCCTGAAGACAAGGGTGCCTCACATGGCAAAAATTTCCAGACCAGTTCTCGGTCAAATGGTGTAATTTGGGGAGTTTCTATTCAGATTGTAGAGTACAGTCTGCTGTTTTCTCTACATTTGACCAACAAGTATTAATTTCCTTCATCAATAGAGTGCATAATTCCTATCACCATGTCACCAGCAACTGTTCCAAAGGAGCAACCTTGAACCTCAACTTGGGTGTCTTTTCTCAGCAGGTTCTGTCAGATTATCTTGACCCCCGACCTTTTCAATAAGGACATCCTCCTCCTCCTCCCCTCATACCTCCCATCCCGGTACCTTTTCTGACAGAGCTTCCTCGAGTGTGGTCAGCGCTGTGTCTGTGTTGCTGGAGTCGGTCTGTAGGCCATGGACCCTTTCCCTCAACCCAGCCAGCTGTTTGTCCTTATCCTTTAGTTGCTCCAACAGGTTCTCAATCTGGAGGGAGGACAAAGACAGAGAGAGAGGGAGGAGCGCCGGTTACTAGCATGCTGATGTGAAACAAGCTTTACCAAAAGAAAAGGTTTAGACCAAGCCAGAAAAGCTAGTTAGTATTTGTGCACAAGTACACAACTGGTGTGTTGTTATACCTTGTGGTGCTGGAGTAGTATCCCAATGAACTCTGGCTAAATTCTCAAAATTCCTGCTGTAAGGTGTTTTGTGCATCTTAAAGATGAGCAGCGATGAAAGTCTCCGCTAAGGCTTAAGGGTTAAAGAAATTATTACTAGATCCATACGAAGACGAAGACGCTACGCTCTGTGGAAAGGTGCAAACAACGCACCTATTTGTTTAGTAGCTAGTAGCGTCACGCTAACAGTTTATTCAGCCCTTTGGCCTGTGGGACTGTGTCTCTGCAATGGCCTTTCTGCGGTCGACCTCTTCTCACTAAAGTGTTGGTGCAAAAGCCGGTTGCTGCTTTCAAAGGTCTTTATCTGATGAACATCTACAAAACAGGAAAGAAAAAGACACATACACACCCCACACACACAAACCAAAAACGCTCCGAGCTGTACCAACCAAAACACTAGCAGATGCAGCTGCAGTAGGGCACAGTGCGACGCAATGAGACTCCAGAGGTCTACAAATAAGTTACAAAGGGAAAGCACATGTGATGACAGGATTTAGTGACTTGGTGAGTATGAGTTCCACAAGCACACCACCCTACATTGCATTCAGTTTGAAATTACGTCATTTTAAATTGACATTTTAAAAGTCGATGCACCCCCTTACATCCCCTGGGACCAATTCACTGGTAAGGACCATGCTTCTTTAGTGTTTGTTCTACAGATAGACAAAGCACCATTCACTCACTGCTGTAAAGCATTAATTCCACATTTAACCCAAGTGGTCCTTTCTCACCTTAGGGCTGGAGTTTGACAAAGTAAAGGCACATGCAATGAAAGGAATTCTTTATTTAATGAACATGAGAATCCAATAAAAGAAATATAGGGAAAGCACTTCAGGCCATCAAGAGACTACATTTAACTGAGCTGGTGGAAGGCCAGAAAATGTCTAGTGGGGGGGGACAAGCTGCATTCCAGTCATGGGTACATAGATAGATACTGCCAGAATCTCCACAGCTATTTTACAAATGAATCCAAATAGATTTTAGACTTTGGTGTTCTTGGTCTTCAACGATTCCTGGGCAATAGAGGGAAAGTGACTATGCAGTCAGGACCATTGGGTAGATCTTGATAGGTTAATGACAGTCATTATCCAGTCGGGCTAAACGTTCTGGTTGGTCAATCCCACAAGCGATAGGGACATCAAACCCTTCAGGGAATGATGGGAAAGCTTCACACTACTAAAGTCAGATACAAGTCCCAGCAATTCACGATTGCGATTGCCAATGGGTGTGTTGGATCAGATTGGAAGGGTTTGATGATGTGTGATAGGGAAAGAGGCAAGCTGATTATTCTCTTGTGTTTCTCTGACTTTAAGTGAAACAGCTGAAGAGGTACTTTTCACTTACTTTCCGAGGAACGTAGCCACTTAAGTTGCGAAACTAGACACATTACAACATTCTCAGGAAGCGCCGATCAGATTAAACAAGACAGACGCTCCAGACGCATTAACCATGAGACAAAGCACAAACAAACCAAACATGCTTTTTGCCTCCAGTTGTATCAGCTATGTAGCTTTGACATACCTTGTTAAAATAAACAGTAAAGAAGTAAATAGCCAACGAAACGTATTCCGTACATTTGCAATCGTACACACCACAGCTCCCCATTTCCTACAGACACCATAGAGCCCTATTTTAGGTCAAATTGAGCATATTGCCCTCTGGTCTTAGATAAATGATTACATTCTTCACCAAGCTTCAGTTTGCCTTGGCCTGGTCACATAAAAAAACAACCACTCGACAAAATATTTAGCCACGTCGCTGTGCCTCTTGTGAAATTGTGCAGAAAAGACTTTTAACAGAACTTAAATGTTCTCTTGAGAAGTCACGTGAGTCATTGATATGGGAAAGAGGGCGAGGAATTCTGTCATAATTTGCAAAGTCAAAACATACTCCCCAAAGAGAAATGCTGGGCAGCCGCATGCCTTACTCGGATAGACGGGGGGAGGGGGGGGGGGCAGTTGCTCGATTGTTATGATGAGAGCAGCCGTCATTCTTTTTATCTCTCAGTGGATGAGGCTACCTCAAACTATACCCCCACATCTTTCTCTCTCGCACACATAGGCAGGCTTTTATCATTATAGCACTGTGCATATGTCATCCCGCTCTCCAACCACACACACCTCCCGCTGAAGCAGACCACCTACGATATGCCGCTACCAGAGTTGTATGGGCCAGGCACTGCGGTGTGGACTGTCTGTCTCAGTGAGTGTGTATCCTCTGGAGGAACCGTAACGCCTGTCTCATTTATCTCCTGCACACATGGCTGCCCGATGTTTACCGGAATATTGTTTTGATTCCGATAACTTTATCAACAAGCAGATAGGATGGGACCAGTTTCTCCTTAAATGTGCAGGTTACTTCTTACTGACCCTTTGCAAAAACTAAAAAAAAAGCAGCTGATGATTTGAATAATCAGTGGGATCGAAAAAAAACGGCATTAACAGCTCTTAGTTGAACACCTCTGTCAACCATTCAGGTTAGAATAGAAATTTGACAACCAATATCTATTCATTCCATTTTAGAGTCCACGGGACATCGCAATATCTTCAAGTGACAGAGGAGGAATTTGAATAATCAACCAATAGCCCAAAAGGCATTCATGTACAGTTAACACATTGATAAATGTCATCAAAACCATTTGGGTTCTGTTTTGTGGGCTTTGATGTGCTTCGAGAACCCTGGTTTTGCACTGTTGTTTTGCTCTCTGAGGAGTAAGAACATGAGTTCTAATGCAATGGGAGAGAAGTTAGTGAAACAGTGTAAGGCCTTGTGCTTCTGGCAAAAATCGCAATCTAAAAGCAGCTTCTTCCGCAGTAGAACCACAAACCCGTTCGACCCTTCTTTCTTCCATCCAAACTGAGACCTAGAACTCGGTGGCCTCCAGATGAATCACTTCTGCAGAACACAAAGGAGACCAGCGTAGAGCGTGACCACCATAAAAATACAATCGTTTGTATTTTTAAAACTCTTTTGGACCAATAAAAACATCCAACAATAATTGGTTGCCCTTTCTGAAAGGCAGCTCATTTCTCCGCTCTTGTCAACGCCTCTGAAAATATGACAGGGACAGTTGTACAACCCAAAGATCCTGGCAGTAGTAATATGGTACGCATATGCATGTGTACATACACATAGCCACACTCAAATACAGAGGGACGATAACCACAAACGACACAATATGTAGTAACACAGTATGTTCTTCCCCAGAGAAATCTAGGTCACATTCAGACAGAAACTCGTTACATAGTGGAAAGGTCATTCAATCCAAGTAAAACATCTGCATTTAAAACAGTATGTGGTTATAAATGCCTAAGTGTATTACAGTATACTCAAACATGAACACCTGCCTACTGTTGTCATGTACTTCCTTCAGATCTGTTGATGCCCAGATTAATAAAGGACTTCCTATAGACCTCCTGAGCACATGTGGTTCTTTAAAGTAAAGCAACGATCGGGCTTGAGGTTCAGGGAAGATAGTGACCTTTGCAGTGTGAGGAGGGTGTGCACTCAATTGAACCCCATGTCCCTGCCAACTGTTCTCTGCCTGTGAAGAGCAACACAAGAACACTGGAAGACAGATGAAATGCTGGTATTATGTAAGCGGGTGCCCCCTTGTGGCCAATTTCTGCATTTATCTACTTGTGACGACTGTAAAGTTCATTTAAAAAGAAAAAAAAATAGTTGTTTTTACAGAGGAAGGTAAAACAGAGAATACACTGTCCTCTCTATTCTCAGGAATGATGGAGACAATCACCGTCTACACACTACCCCTTTATAAATGTTCTTGAATGAGACTAGCAGCTTGTTCAGTAGCGTAAATGGACTTAGCTAGAGGAAGAGAACTGCCAGCATTTATTCATAGAGCTGTGTTGAGTGGACAGAGTGGGAATTCACAAAGGGAACAACGTGACACAAAGAGCCCATGATGCAGAAAAGGACACCTCTACCCTTTATCCCCTCGAATGACCTTCCTGAAGGCATGCCGCTATCCTGCGGGATACATTCCTCAGGGCGTTATTGACTAAAACAATGAAGTAAATGAGCGATTCGCTCTGTTTTTTTTTTTTATTGTGTGCTTTTTGTTCTGTTTGGGCACATTTATCGATGTATTAAAGCATGTATCGTGCCTGTGTGCTAGAGTCCCCGCTGTTCTCTACCACGTCTCTTCTGCATCCAAACCAAAAAGGACCACGCAGAGGCACGCAGTGACCAAAAGCCAAGCGGGTCGGTCCTCACCTATCCTTCATCCAAAGTGTGGGGGGGCGGGGGAAAGAGAAAGTTTGGAACTAGAACCAAACAGAGACAGAATTATCGATGGGTATCACTACGATTACGCCTGTGACTGTCACAGCCGCTTCCTCTCCGTTGCCCCAGCATTCACTCTGCTCCTTACCATCGGCGTCTGTTTAGAAATACAAAGGTGCTCTGTGTCCATCTGGAACACACACATACACACATTCTCTCATTTGAATGCAGACGCACAGGCGCGTAAACACAGCCACACCTTACAAATACAGAGCGTGCATAGAGGTGGATACGCATGATCAGCTTCATCTATCAATATTCATGAAGGTGTAATAATTGACTATATAACAAACTAGAAGCTTTCCAGTATGCATAAGAAGGTGAATCCCAATCATCTGTGGTTATTAACCCCAGAAACATGAAGTAGCTATAAAATGATTTCCTGA
The DNA here is from genome assembly GCA_021346845.1 of Apeltes quadracus. Lineage (NCBI taxonomy): Eukaryota > Metazoa > Chordata > Actinopteri > Perciformes > Gasterosteidae > Apeltes > Apeltes quadracus. The sequence continues at coordinate 7,587,110 of CM037928.1, read as the reverse complement.
ACAGATGAGTGCTACTGCTATCATCACAAATGTGGCAAGGATGCAAGAGTGATCATTATTTACTGACACAACTTCCTCATCAAAACCAAATACAGTAAGTAAAAACAGTCTCCTCTAAGGACTGAGCACAAAAACAATTAACTGCCCCCTTCCATTAAAAAAAAAAGAAACTTTCCTCAACTTTCATTATTTGTCACAAATATTGAAGTAGCTCGATAAATAAGCCAACTGTTTGTTTATGTGTTTGAACACATTCGCATATCCACAAACCGTATCCCCTTGTCTAATTCCATACATCCGCTGTAACATGTGGCTTATTCTGAACCGACAGTACTGATCTCTGAGGAACACGCGCGCACACACACACACACACACACACACACACAATCACCACCGTGATTGTTATCATGAATGTGAGGCCAGGTTCAGCCGCTGGGGCCCGCACATAGCACTCACACGTATGACAGGCAGACATCCTCCCCCTCTATACCCACACATTCCTCCAGAAAGTAATTCACACAGAGACCCTCCACTGCATTCATAAATATCAAATAGAAACACACACACACACACACACACCGATTAAGCACACACATACGTACACTTGCACACACAACTCGACGCACACGCGGAGGCCGATCCGCACACAAAGAACGATCGGGAAGCAGCGAGAAAACGACGAGGAAATTGTCGTTTTTCCTGGTCAACCGCAGAGCGAAAGGAGACCCCTGCGGACCCCGGAGTTGTTCGATGAAGACAGATTGCGCTCGTGCAAGCTGAGCTGTACGTGAGTGTGACCGTGTCTGTGTGTTCGCCGGCCAAGTTGATCCACGCCCATGCTCTTTAGGCCCGAGACCCTATCTTTGCCCCCCTCAGCTGTGGAATGCTGCAGTGATTGCTGGGTAATTACCCTGACGCTTCATTCCTTTGCTCCCAGCACCATTAGTATTAATTCTTTTCTTTTTCTCCTTTTTGGAGAGAGGGAATGGGAGGCTTTTGATCTAAAAGGGAGGAAGGGCGAAAGAGTGTGTGTGTGTGTGTGAGAGAGAGAGAGAGAGAGAATCAGAGAAAGCAAGAAAGAGAAGTTACATGTGGCCACCCGGCGGGGACCACAGCAGCTGTGTTGTGTGTGTGTGTGTGTGTGTGTGCGTGGGTCAACCTGGGGCTTCTGACCCAGGAACACGTTACAGTGATCTGGTCAGACAGGTCAAATACACCATACGGGCATACAGTTCAACTGAGAAACGGAGGGTGAAACTGTGACACGCTTCACACAGAAACTGAACAGCCTTGCCCCAGAGCTTAAGGACATAAGCCAACGAACCGTATCGGTCTGAGCTACGTCCTGTTGCATCATCGGGACACAGTCGGGAAAAGGCGTCTTCGTCAAGTTGGACGAGTCAGCGTGATTTCGTTGTGGTCAGGAAGAAGATGGACTGGAGTAGCCGGTGCCTGACATGTGGCCTGACACTGGGTTTGTCTTGACTGATGTGTAGCCTGGCTCCAATCAGCTAGCCCTGGGCTCTCACCATTAACCCCGGCTGATTGCTGATAGGAGCAGAAGGGGGGATTCAGGAGGGGGAGGGGGGGGGGGCCCTCTCTCGGGCTGTTTACCGGAACCTCCCCAGCTCCAACGGGCTTATCTGTTGCCATGTCTCTGCGCTGTGATTGGTCAGATGGAATCCATTAGGATGAAAGGCCTGGTTGGCCCCCCCTCACAAGATCTATCAAGATCACATACACGCTCACACACAGAAACGTACACAAACAGAAAAGAGTCATAAGATATTTTAGAAATTGAGCTGTTACACACACACAGGCGCACTACACAATCACTCAACTGGAATACTGAGTCTGCCCTACAGTGTATTTAGGTTGCATTGTTTCAATTCTGCAGTGTGACTTGACAGCTTCAGGCAGTAAATATTAAAGATTTCTTTAATACATCAGTTTAAAGATTGTAGACCTATATTGTAAACACAAACCCAAACAAAATATGTCAAAATTCCCGGTGCATTTTTTGCATAGCTGTACAACTAAGATGCATATTCACATGCTTAAATGAGCAGTTTCCTTATTCCGATCCAGAAATAACTGACCAAAGACTAAGTAAACAAGACTAAGAGGATTTGGTGCAAACCTGTTACTCAAAGCTTTGCTTAATACTTAATATATAGCCATATAAATAGTTTAGAATTGGAAGAAGCGATCGTTGTCTATTGTCGTACATACACAGACACAAAAGTAGAAAGCAATGCCTCTTTATAAACACATACCCCGTGCCAATGCATAACAAATATTTTACTTCGTAACAAAATACAGTACATCCTCTCACCATCCATATGCATCTAATTCAAAAGAGCCAGTGTTGTTTTGGAGAAGAGTTTAAAACAAGCAGAAAAAGGAGATAAAAGGGAGGTTAAATAGGAAAACGGAGTATCAATAAACCTCCATGGGTAGTCCTCTCAAAGTATTAGGAGGCTAACAGAAAACGGTCATTAGATTGTGTACGTTTGTTAATTCCACAAGGGACATGAAATGGAGTGTATTTCAACAGCAATGAAAACTAAGAGAAATGGACAAACAGAAGAGCAAACGCTTGACCGAAAGAGATCAAAGTGAGTGTGTGTGTGTGTGTGTGTGTGTGTGTGTGTGTGTGTGTGTGTGTGTGTGTGTGTGTGGGTGTGTGTGTGTGTGGGTGGGTGGGTGGGACAGGAAATGTTGAAGGCCAGGGAACATCTCTATTTATCTATATATCACTCTCTCTCCCTCTCTCTCTTTACTTTTCTTCATAATCAAAGGCCTCGCCGCGCTGATGACACCAGGCTGGAGCAAGTGCTGACAGCACAGAAGATGTTCTGAAACAGAGCCGGGTTCCCCTGAAAAAGTCTAGGGGATACCTAGCTAGACACTATTATAACGAACAGAGAACCTTGTGTACACGGCATCCTTCTGTATGGACACACACACACGCGCGCGCGCGTGCACGCAAACATGCACACGTATGCCCGATGCGGCCTAAGCGGACGTAATCAAATCTCCCCGTCTGTGGTTGCTACGGGGAGAGAACCTGATAGGGGATAGTATACTTCCATGCACACAGCCAGTCTTTTTTAAAAGCATGAATATGGATTAAGACAACCACAATGTTTGAACATGAATAACACATGTATGCCAAAACCGCACCACAACCGGCTCTACGTGTGTTCCTCCCACACCCCTGCCCCCGCGGCGAATAGAAAAAAAAGAAGAAAAAAAAAAAGGCGACCGAAATTCAAGAAAATAAATAAATAAATGCATCATTATGCACCGGTCACGGTCGCGAACAGAGCTCCCACTGTTCTGATTGTGATACTTAAGACGGAAAATGACGGCACAAACCCCAGCATATGCATTTTTTTTTGCTTTTAATTGAAAGAAGTCATTATTTTTTGTTAAATTCAGCCTCTAAGTATTACGATCAATTTAGAGCTCAAACTGCAGCAATGACATCATGGTACCGTGACATAAGTCATTGTGACTGTCCATGGAGAGGCCTTTTGGAAAAGATTCAAATGCGACGGACGGAAAACAGGGCACCACAGGGTGATATGTGTTGCTTTTTAAGAGAGCATCTCCTGTGATACACTGCAATCATTTCAAAAGTCTGGTCAAGCCGTGACTCATCTGCCACCCATTACTCTAGTGTATAAAGGGTCACTGGCTATGATAAATAATTGATCGCCGGGCGGATGTAGAAGGGGTCTTTACCATTCAGTAGTTCCATTTAACCCTTATTCCACCAGCCAATTTAACATGCAAGGACTACTGACTGAAAGCAAGAAAAATCAACAATATCATAGCAAAATATGAACTAGTCTCTTCCAAAAGCGTCATAGTTATGTCACTAATCTTATGAAAGAGACTCTTTCTATTTTAGGAACGACGTAGTTCATTTGCATAGTGTGAAACAAAGGAACACGAAGGAATCGGACTCTGCTGCATTCGTTACCACCTCCTTCCAAATGAGTTGAAAAAACTGTCAAATGTGCTTTAGACTGGAGTCTCCTCATACATTAAAACATGCATTTGTATATATATAAAGTCATAAAGCTGACGACTCAAATGGTTGGTAGAAACCTTAACAGTTGTTGACGAGCGCAGACTCTTTTAATAACTAAGTAAAATATATATAAAGTCAATTTAGCGAAAAGAAAGAAAAAACCCTATATCACGCCTACATATAAATAAAACAGACTGTTGTTGCTCTTAGCTTTCTAAATGTCCATTTCTTAAGACCGGAAGGAGAGCAAGTTTTCCCGCTGACACACACATCAGCTTGAACTCGGTTATCAGCCTGCATCATTAACACCGACGCCGCGTGTGGAGGGAGGTTCGGAGCCATTTGTGGAGCGGAGATAGCTGGCGTGTTTTAAAAACCCAGGTGCACCATCTTAATCCTCAAAGCTGCCTGGGGGGATGACGCGTTTGTTTGTGTGCGCGTGTGTCTGGTTTAGATATCGAGGGGAGGGGGGCAGGACTCGTTCGGAGCTGACAATTTTATGAGTTGGAGGAGAGCCACTCATTGGACTTTAAAATGACCTAATCCAGGCTGAACCTCGTCCCATAACATGAAAGACTGGAGGGAAATGTACCCTTGATATGTAGATACGGGAAGTGTAAGGGACAGCTTTATCCTGCGAAGAAATCCGTCATGACATTATACTTTGTCACAATTGGTAATGCGATAAGATACGATTCTGCTGTAACTTCCCTACTTTCAATAAATAGATGCTGTCCCCACACCATTACACTACACTGTAGCGCAACTTCATTAAGTGTCAAAATAGGGCTACATGTGCGGTTTTTTAGGGTTGAATATGTTAAGTGTTGTATTAGGTAACATTGGTATCACATGGTTTTGCAACCAAAATGTACTTCTAACAAAGTAAAAACTATGAATCATTATGCCAACAACAAAGCACCAATCTCATGCCAAATTTAACAGGGCTGCACAATCAATGCAGAACATGTGTGATTTGCTGGATTCAGGATCCGTGTTTTTGCCAAAGGAGATGGAGTCCCCCGTTAGTTAGGAAATACGTCCTTGTCATTTAGATTCTCTTTGAGGAGGACTTGCTACCTCTGAAAACTTTAAACACACGCAGGGCTCGTCCGTGTATTTTATAATTAGACCGCAGAAACTTAGAAAGTACGAAGCAAAGAAAGGAAACTAGATTTGACTCCCAACTCCACTCCTGCTTTCCCCATGTGACAGAGCACTGACCTTCTGCCCCGCAGGGACTGTTGGAATATAGGAAAACCAATCAGATAAAAGTTGACTAATACTGTGCAGAAGCTGTCATTTCAGAGGGTGAAATACTTGACGGGGTTCTTTTTCCATATGTCATTTCTTTTTCCATAATCCAAATTCATATTCCATATTCATGGCTATCCAAAGAGAGCAATGCAGGTCAGCATGAAGCGAATATCAGTCTGCATCATCCAACTTAATGTAACTGAGCCTGTGGGGAAGAAACTGGCAAGGCGTAAAACAGAAGAGTAAAATGCTGCACACAGCCATGTAGTAAGATATAACGAATAGTAAGTACATTTTGAAACTTCCTCCGAAATAAACTGGCGGCAATATTTCTTCGGCTGCGAAATAAAGTCATAATCACCCATGAATGAACTGTAAAAAAAAAATGGTGCCTATGTAGCTAAAAACAAGCTCACTAAGTGACTCACGTGAAGCACTATAGGTGGAAACCAAAGGAGAAACGCGCATGGAGCACATGAAGGTCATGTCTAAGCTCCTCACACAGAAACACCCCGAGGTCACGCAGACATTAAAATGCATTTGAACATATTCATGCACACACATCCACATGCATCCACACTGATTTGTGACACGGCATGTGACCTTCGGAGACCTTTTTCTTTAAACTCAGCGAGAGGGAGGCCGGAAGGAGAGTTAGGGAGATCTAATTTGAGGACATAACAGGAAACGAGGAAGTTGAGAGGGGACCTTTACGTGTGTGTAATTGGTCTAAAGAGGAATTGCCAAGATGCGCACCACAGGTGGCCACAGGCCCTGTCTAAATAGCTAACCTTATAAAATTCATTAAGGCCTCTGTGACATGCCGTGAGAGCGTGCGTTCATGTGTGTGTGTGTGTGTGTGTGTGTGTGTGTGCAGGTGTGCATATACTACTCATTGGGACTAATGCACACACACATGTACATATATAATATATATACATACATACTGTATGTGTCAATTTGTGTTCTATTTTTTTTTACTTTATTCTTATATATATTGTATAATATGTTTTATTTCTTATGTTGTTTTGGCTCTGTTCTTGAGCTGCTGTAACAGCAATCCTCAGTAAAGGAATGTATCTATGGAATCTATCTTTGTTAACCAAAAGCAATAGTGGGAGAAAAATATCTTACTTTGCACACATGCATTGATTGATTTACCAAACATTCTCTATTCACAGTCCCAGAGACATGATCATGTAGCCAGACCGGCAAATTCACTTCCAATATGGCCAGTTAACCCGTAAAAGCTAGCTTATGTGGTGACAGATGTGGTGACAGAATATCTGCACTTCTTTGTTATCGTATAAAAGCGATTCAATTCCATGAGCTAAAGTTTTTCCTGCCAAACGTCGAGTGGAAAACGAATCAATTAAAGCCATTCAAAAAGTTGGACTCACTCACCTTCTTCTGCAGGACATTAACCTTCCTCTCCTTGACATCCAGCATGTCCTTCATGTCTCTGATCTCTCCAGTTAAAGTGCTCTTTTCATCGGTCAGGTCCTGCAGCTGCTTGGTCTTCTTGGTCAATAACTGCTCCTTCTCCTCCAGACGCACTCGCAGAGCATCTACCTAGAAAAGACCAAGAAAAGAAGTTCAGATATGCAGATAAAAAGTCAGACGGAAATATGAGACAGACAAGCCATATACTTAGCAAGCCAGGTGATGTACAGGAGAAAGGGCATAGTACGAGTCAGAGTAGCTAATATAAAACAATATTCATACAGTTTAACAAAGAAAGACAACATTTATTTTCAGTATGTGACTAGTCTGTCCTAAAACTGATATTTCTCAACACATTTATACCTGTTGACATTTGGAAGTAATTGTCAAGAGGCCATAACATGAACCACTGTGATGTGATGCAGTGAGAGAGAGAGGGGGGGAGGGGGGGAGGGAGCCTGTTCCATCGTTTGTTATTCAGCCTGCTGTGCAACTGGACCAGCGCTGCCGTAGATCCGACTGCTCCCACGCCTCACACTCACACATTACAATCCTGAGTATCTGGCCACGTGCAGTGAGATGAGTTGTATCTGAGCTCAATCCAGAACATGTTAATGGACATCCATCAGTTTTCTCCTGCACCGCCTACAGTGACCCACAAACAAGGATTCCCACTCACACATAGCAATGTGCTGCTCCGGTGCTTTTCCTCACTTTTGCCATGGCGCAATGACAAAACCCAATTGAACTGAATTTTAAGGCGTGAATCACTTTATTTTAGGAATGGGACACACACACGATAATGCGTTCTGTAGATAAAGCCAGACATGGAGACACACATCAAACAACAGCAGTAAAAACTAGAAATAGAAAATAGCACATGTACTGCGCACGCAATCGAGAGACATGGTGTTGGGCCAGCATGAGTTCCTACCTGCCCGTATGAGCTTTGTGTGAAATGAGAGTGCACCTTGCAGACTGCAGGCACACAGAGGGCTCCTCTCAAGCAGCAGCATTAGAAGCAGGTCGGGACCCCCAGGTTTAAGATGGTGAAGTATTTATCTCATATTGCTCCTCTGGCAGACAACCAGACACCAATACTGAGGCCTGCTCTGTCCTCCCCACTCCACACCAGCACACACACACACACTGATGGCAGCACTAATCCTTTGTGCGTACAGTACGTTGGCACACGCACGTCAACCTGTGCTGCACCCATGTGTTGCCACATGCGTGCGTGTGCTTTAGTGTTTGCCATTGTGTGTGTGAGACAGAATATAGGGGAGTGGGAGAGACCACCCTCTCCTTCAGCCCCACCTGGCAAAGAGCAATTTAGAAAGAATGTAGCAGAGAGGCCTAACAGGAAATCCCTGCTGTCTCACCTGCACTGGCCCACTAAGCTGTGATAGTACTGTACAGACACCCTGCTAATACCCTCTTAAAGCACTCCCTGCTGCCAGGCACAGTACATGAAAAACAAGGAGGGAGGGGATGAAAGAGGTTCGGGGGAGAGCGAGGCACGGATAAATAAAACACACACTGAACGCACACAATCGGCACGCTTTGCCAAGCCTTTCATAAAACACACAAATAAGAGAGCAATCGTTGTTTTCTGTTACTTTCTTTGTTTCTATGAATCGGACCTTTTATGTATTAATCTCATTATCACTTGACGCTTTGCCAATGTCGCATATTAAATTGAATTGAGTGGCGTCGGGGAGGGATGATGAGAATTCTTCAGAAAACATTAACACCACTGACATGCTGCTCTTTCACCAGCTCAAACTACGCCTCCGTCAGCAGGTCCGTAACAGGAAATACTGTATGGCTTTATCAGCTGGCGCACATGCTGAGATGATAGACAGCTAACAAGTCAAGGTAATTAACCTCTCACATCTCCTTCAATTTCCTCTCCAATTTTCCTCCCTCCCCATCTACTGCTGTTCTTCTCAATGCCGCCTTCATGCCAAACCTCTCGCTTTCAAAGCGTCACTTCTACCTCTCTTTCAACACTGCGTCCTCTCAGCCGTGCTCCCTACGATCCAGGAGTTCTTCCACTGACATTTAAAGGGGCAGGGCCTGTGGTGAGACAAAGTGATGTGTCGGTGTGAGAAATCCCTCAAGTCCTCGAGCCAGGTTGTCTTTGGGACAGGCCCACATTTTCCCAGCTATGACTGTGAAGCTTTCTGTGTGTTTCCATGCGAGAAGCATGAAGCGCAAAGCAGAACTCCTACGCTGACGAGGTACCGATTGCTCTTATGCAATTGGACATTTGGGACCACGTAATGTTTTGTTATCACAGCTTTTTGGTGTATGAGAATACGATAAAGAAATTGAGAGGTGAGGAACAGAGAACGAGAGGCGCCAACTGTTGGCCATTCTGGCCAAGTCAAATCCAAAAGGACCTTTAGCGATGTCATTGAAAAGATGAATTAGAAAAAAGATCTATATCACCCCATCATCGCCCAAAACCCTGCTGGAGCTTTCCAGTCCCTCAGTCAGCACCATATCGTTTACAAAAAATGCCCTTGATATGTTATTAAGATTCGGTTATTGTATAACTTTAATTTATTTCTTATATGTGGAATGTGTTTAAACAAATAGTCACAAACGAATAACGACTCTAACGTGTACATGTGCACATATAGGCCTATATGCTCTATATGTGCACATGCATCCACCAGAAATCACACATGCATAAACACGCTCATTCTCCTTGACTTCCTGTCCGTCATGCCTGCAATGACAGCCAAATGTGGATTCTGGACACTGGTTAGCAAAGTAAAACAGAGGCTTAAAGAAAACAGCTTCTCTGTTTATCCTCACCTCCCCTTTTCCTGCCTCTCATTTCATCATAAAAGTTTTTCTGGCAGTCAAATCTGCAAAGGTATCAGGCCCCGCGTCGGCTCAGGGCCGCAACAGACAACACAGGGACTATATAAGTAGACCACAGTTAAAGCGGCAGAACTAAAAACAACCGCAGCGAGGGCCTGGGGATGCGCCGATTCTCGGATTCTCACACACTGACAGTTGTACTCTCACTCACCCGCGAGAAGAGTCATAGTTTGAATAGAATGTTGCTTCTAATGAGATCACGTATTTCTCGCTGTGGGTCGTCAAATATCGCTGACCATCACACATTAACACTCACACATTCAATGTTCAGGTACGAGTGTCACATAAGCTAACAACAGCATCATAAAGGTTGTTAAATCCCAAGCGTGGGTCTGGTGGAGTCTATGGATGTCTGAAATAGACACTGCTGTGTTGGGCTATTCTGTTTCAACCTGCATCAATACAGCACCAGTCAGCCATTAGATAGCATTTATTTGAAGGCCCGTGCTGTGAAATGAATCACCTAAAAAAAAGTTTTACTTTAGTGTTATTTAGGCCATGAATGTGGCTAAGTCTGAATTGTACAACCTAAGGACAGAGTTATCATTTAAAGAGGAAGCTAGACCACCTGAAAGTGTCCCATAATAACTATAATCTTTCAAATATCTATTTTTACTGAAATATACAGTATGCATGCAAGAGAAACCAACACACCCTCATATGATGAAGAAAGTGAATGTGGACTGCTGGGTTCAAAGACCCAGTTGCTGTTAGTTTGGCCTGAATGTCCGTTTTGTCAATGATTGGCAAAAGGTGACACAGAAAATATCCAATCTAGTTTATGAAATACATATGTTACAGTTTTAACAGATGGTGCAAAAGCAGCTTTTACTGTTGGCATTGGTGTGCGAATACGTAGTACTAAATGATCCGTAGTTTCCAGATGAGGCAATAGAAACTTCCAATGGTGTGTCAAAAGGTCCCCGTTAGTTGTGAGGTTAGACAGCATGAGGACCAAAGTGGGACTTTTTCATATGAAAATTGGCATGTACCCACTAATGAGTGTGCGTCCAGGATTTGGTTTTTCTCAATAGTCTGGACATCTGAGAAGGCACAATGGGTTGAATTGGAAACCCAACAAGAGATGTTGCAATGTCAAACAGAAGAACACAGCCCTTCACGGAGGGACTCTGGACAACGGCCGAGCATCTGCAATCCCCTGCAGGGATTCTTAGTTTCCCGGTTTACACGCATACACACGGTGCACATAAACCAAGACACAAACATGCAAACACAGACGATATTCTCTCCACATCCGCTGGCAGCGGCAGACATGACGCCACCGCGGTGATCTGTGTGCGGGAATGAAGGACGTTCCCTGTCCCGGGTCTTCGGCTTGATGTCATTCGAGGTGTGTCATCAAAGCCAGGGTTGAAGCAACATTCAGAGCTCTGATCAAGAATCGTGTAATCACCTGTCTGATCGCCTCAGGGTCGGCTAGGGATAATAAGCGGATGTAAATGCCTCACAGCATGGGTGGAGTTTGGGGCAAAGTCTCATTGTACGCGCCGACATCTGTGGATCAAACCATGGCAACACAGCTGTCTGCCCACAGGCTACGGAGGGAACATGGGAACACGCAGATGTAAAAATACTCTGACAAAGGGGTCTTTGTCAACAGGATGAATGAGTGTTTTCTACCAAAGCATAAAAGACAAATCCTCTCATGCCTTTGCTATTGTACCAGAGGTTGGATATTTGACAGAAAATGAAGGGGACTTTCTCCAAAGTACTATCCCACAAACCCTCACTGCACACATCTGCCTCATTCCGCCTTTCTCCCTCCATCCATCATCATTACCTCCTCCAGCGGAGATGGACGCAAAATACACATGCACGTAGAGAGGAAGAAGGCTGCAGGCGTTCCCCCTCGTTAACACTTGCTCCTTCCCTGATTATTTATCCTGATCATTTTCAGTGTCGCACACCGGTTGCTACATCCTGTTTCCAGTGATTCTACATTCTGTCACAGAACACTCAAACATGTGCATAACAATTGTGGGTCTGCAGTGTACACTAGGTGCCCGAAACCCGTAGAAACCCGTAGAACTGTTTTTTGTCATTCTGCTGGTCTGTCTGAAGAGCCCTCGTGATCTTGTTTGCTACGTTAGAGACAAAAGAAAGACACAAGTGTCCCCAAAAGAGAAAAGCGTGGAAACCTTCCATCAACAAAAAACAAACCATGAGTGGGAGTGAAAACTTTTGTGGCACTGCATCTTTGTATGACTGTAATTTTGTAAGCGTGTGTGTGTGTGCGTGTGTGTGTGTTTGAAATTAGAGGTTAAGTGGTCTGAGCTAAGCAGGGTGACCCTGAGGAGAGATGAGGTCAGAATAAAAGAATGGAGACCATTGTCTTTTGCCATCTCTATCAGCACCTCACTGCCTACTGGTTAACCATTTGCCGACTGACAGCAGACTAAGCAAAGCCATATTTTCTCTATGTGTTTATGTGCAAAAAGAAAATAGAAAACATGAAAAAATAGGTCATTCTAGACCTGCAAGTGGAATAAAGCATCATACAAATAGCATCATATAAAATGTAGCTTAGATGTCCCTTTACTACACACATTTTGATCTGCAGTGTGCACAACCACACACATTTTCATGTTATCAAGAGCATATGCATACGTAGCAGATTTCACACGCCTGTGTTCTTCAGCTCTTTCCGCTGTGCACATGTTTACCTCGTTCCTTTTGTAAACCATTAAATAGCCCATCTCCATTCTGACCCCCATAACTCAATTTTATGGCTTTTCCACATGGGCGAAGACAAACCTGCTGGGCCTTTATTTTGGACGGCGCCGTGTTTTCACTGGGGGCCCCGACCCTTTACTGCTCACACTGCATCCCGAACCGCAACTCCCGAGGAACATAGGAGCATGTTCTTGGGTCTGAAGGTGGTGACCATGGTCACTCAAGTTCAGCGATACTACAGGTCTGCAAAGGGCCCGTCACAAGAGGGCCGGGTTCTACATTTGAAGTTATTAATTAGTGGCCAGCCGAGAAAAGCAACCGTTTAGCATTTGCTTAAGCCGACTAGCCCACAGTCTTTATGTGTCCATCAAGTTCCCACCGAAGTTGAATTTGTACACACACTCCTCCTTGCGGTGGGGAACAGATGGGGAACGCGAATGGATAGATAAGCAGAAGTAGGTGAGAAAATGAGGGGAGGAATGACAAATAGAGGCAGTTAGTATGAAGGAAGAGAAAATATGGACAGAAGGAGGAAAAGTGAATGACGCAGGAAGAACGACGGAGAGTGAGAACACGGCGGGAGGAAAGCACAGGGCAGATTGCAACCAGGTTGAGACCACATCTTTCCTGCGCCTCACTACCCACGTGCACCATTAATCAGAAAAGAGAACGAGGAAGGATCAACAAGAACCGTCCAGCGGGGACCACAGCACACTGTACCATCCCATCGCTCACTGACAAAAGTCCACAACCTTCTACATCCATCAAGAAACTCTATTCTCTCACTTCTAACTTCCTCCTTTCGCCACATCTATCTCCGGATTGTTTTTCTTCCCTATTCATCATCGTTGTTATGGTTGATGGTAGAAAGTCATTTGTGAGTCATGAATATCTTCTTCAGGTCATTACACCTCAAAATCAAAACTCATTTGTAGTCTTCTGGCAGAACACACTGCTGGAACCGGGGATTAAAAAGGACACAAGAGATGCGAGGTCACATCTGACAAAGTTGAACTAAATTACCACGGCTTCTTTCGTTAAAAAGTACAAAACTAAAAGTTTAAAAAGTACTTTGCTGCTCCCGTCTAGATTTTCCCTTTGTTGGTAAGTGGCCACCAACAAAAGGATGAACATATAATTCAAACCTTTAGGAAATGAAAGTGTAATTATATTAAATAAATAAAATGTATGTCTCTCACAGAGTGGTACCACTGAAGAAGACGGCAAACACAGCCGCGCCACGAAACATGTTTTGCTAAGACTGCCTGTATGTCTTCTCACAAGAATGTCCGTAATACCTTTTGACCGGTGAGCCGTGACACACGGGCCCGACTCATTTTACTAGAGGGTTGGAGCGGACATCAACACAGACAGCCGAATCAAAACCATCGTCTCACAAGAAGCTTATCCAGTTGAGACGTACAAATAATTTGTTATGACAAAGTGGAGGACAAAGTGGGGATGCACTTGGATGAAACTGAAAGGCCAACATCACTCTCGCGTTATTGAGAGTGATGTTGCTGTGAACACAGCAGCTTTAAAGTAATGTGAAATTATATTTGGTTTGGGTGTGTCCATGGTGACTAATTCTTCACGGTAATCAATTCATACATTAATTACGCTAGTAGGCATGTTGTTTATTACTATGCCAAATTTTACCGATTGGAAAAATAGAAAACTGTCACATGCAGTGTCTTAGTCCATCCTCCGGTTACTGTTGAGCAATGACTTGAAAACTAACATTGTGGGCAATTAACCGCTGCAGCACACCCCCAAAAATCTCCAGATATGTTTGATATATTGCAGAGATTTGGGCTTTTCCGTATGGGTTTCATCAAAGCTTTGCGAAGTGTGCTTCAAACAGAGTAGGCTCAGTAATTGGAATGAAAAAATAGTGATTAGGTCGAAGAGATATAGTACATTTGAGAGAATATATTTTATAATCAATATTCATTAAATGCTGTAGGACAGAGCGTTTGTACGTATTCAGGCATGTTTGAGGAGCGTCTCCAGGGCTTAGACTCCTGGCTTACACCCTTATCCTGTCATAACCATAGACTATAAATACAAGAAGTTGAACAGTGGCCTCAGGGTTGGAAATTTGGAATTTTTTTCATCAGGAGAAAAGGATGCTAAAGGATGCTTACAAGCTAATCAATTTTATGCAACGTGTTATATTACTGTAACTGTGAGAAATTGAAGAAACCTTGTAAAAAGTTAAAAGACAAAAACATTGAAAACAACACCGTGGTAACAACCTGTCAATAAGAAGGTAGCCGTGAGTTAAATGGGACTATGATTTACTAAATTAGCATCAGGATGTATTGAATAAGACTTGAAAGTAACAAAAAGTAATTTGTAAATTAGATGCCTTCTTGAAAAAATGCTTTAGCTTGGTTTCAATCATTTATGTCAAACGTTATGCCTGTCATAGTTTTGTTAATATTATTTTGAATATTTAGCTCGTGCCCCGTACAGGGTTTTGACTGGTACTCTCAAAACAGATTACAGTCCAATCCATGTGAATAAATCTAAATGTAAGAGCTGCGAGTGTCTCTAAATGAACAGGTCCACATGTCTTACCACAGATTTCAGTACATCGTTTAAGATCTTTTCGAAGAAAACTCAACACAGTACCTGCAAGCCCCTTTACCACAGAGGCCCGTTGACTAGTTAAATATGAAGGAAGGTCTCTTATAAGTTACCGGATCTGCTGGTGTACAATTACAGTCCTGCATTGTTGTGATCGGGGGATGAGTGACGCATACACATCATGTATTAAAGGCTCAGGTTTCCACAGATGTGGGTAACCACCTCACAAAGCTTACACACTATTTCCAGAGACGTATCCAATCCCGTCCACTTGGAAGCCACCCTTAACTTTGACTGACAAATAAATACACTTTCATTTTCTCATCCCCTGGCTCACAGTGGTGGCTCTGTTCGTTGACAGGTCTCTTCTTGGTCCCATCCTGATGTGAATAGCTTTTAGAGACAAGTGTCTGTGGGACGAAGCTGCTCATCAGGTCTGGGGGGGGTTGGAGTGCAATACTGTACCAATCACTGTCATTTATAATAAGACCTGCCTGGCACACAGGAGAAACCCCACTAACGTACATGGGGAGGGGTATGAAACCCCGGAAAGGAAATCTGGGGCTCTTTAGGAATTTTAAATGAGATGTAGGGAAAGCTGCAACAAATTGTTTAAGGTAGGTGAAGTAATAATATGAGAAGACGGAAGCAATGAAGGGAGATGCTAGAAGAATGGCTGTGCCTCCCAGCCGAATGACAGTCGGACAGTCGAGGAATGCACGGCTGGAATAAAGCGCACTCAATCCCTTTTTTCATCCTGTGGTTTGCCATTTTAATACAGGAAAGAGGCCTTTCCAAAGTGTGTAGCTTTACTGCAGTAGCCTACGACAAGAGAGAGGAATACAGGCCATACACAGTGACGGACACACTGCTCACAGAGCAGTATAGGCTCATATATCATAACACACATACTTGCCCACTGTCATTTTCATTTTTCAAGACATTTACCAGCTCAAAAAAATTCAAACAATAATCAATCCAAACCGAAGTACAATCTCACGGTGCAATATTTATTTATTTATTTATTTATGCATAAACTACTGCGTACAGTATTTTAACATATTTAAATGGAAAGGCTATATAAAAGTACATTTCTGGCCGTGGCATTAAACACTAAATTTGCAGGAAATAGATGTGAGATGTGAGAAAGATGTGAGAGCAAAGTTGGCCAGGCACGTCCTAAAACGCTACACAGTCCTTATGTATGGTAAGACAAACCGTATGACTCTTCTCATTAACAAAAATAGAAGCAAGATCATTCATGAAGGAACATTTTAATTGTCCTGTTAAAGTTACAATCTAGATAAGTGACGATTTGATTTAAACATTAACAAGACTAAATGCCTGAACAAATTACAAATGTAAATACGAAAAAAAGAAACGTCTTTCTTTCTATGTAATTTTAGTAGGACACACACTAAAACATATACACAAGGAAAAAAACAGCCACTACATGACAAATTCCTATGATGTATGATGTATTCTGCTTGTTGTGAGGACCAAAATTCCTTGCACATGTATGACAATTAGGCCTAATTTTGGCCCAAATTGCTTCCTGTAAGTGGACATGGTTAGCCGGCCGTTCTGAACTGCCTAACACAAAGAGATCTAAAGTTCTAAATTATCATTTCCAAGTCAAGAGAGTGAGAAAAAAACGCTAAACGCTACCCTCCACACACACATACACACACACACACACACACACACACACACCTCCATCTCTCAATGTACAACCCGCCTCCATCACTAATAGCAGTGATAAAATCATTAGAGCCATTGAGTTTAGACCTTTTCAAAGATGAAGAGGAAAAGGCTGCCAGCGTTCTCCATCCAGCCTCTTGACTGGCTGGCTGACTGACCCTCCTTCATGCATCAAGCTCACTGGTGGACTACAGGAGCCAACCACAAAGAAATTGTATCCAGCCCAGGAGAAACCAGGAGAAAACATTTTACAGAAGTTGCGTAACCTCTGTTAGTATCTATAGTAACTACGCTAGTTATGAAGTCGGTTGAGAAGACTGGTCGGCCAGCCCATAGATTGCCAGAGATGGGCCAACAGATACTTTTCTGTGTGAATGTACTGACCTCCGTCTGCAGCGTATTGGCCCGTTGCTCCTTGGCGCTGAGCGACTCCTTAAGCACCTCGATGTGCTGCTTGCAGTCGGAGTTCTGATTGGTCAGAGTTTCTAGTTTGGTCTGAAGGGCCTGCATCTCTGACTCCTTCCTGTTGAGCTCCTGCTTCAGCTGTTCAATCTGACAAGCAGAGAAACACAATCACAAATGTGTTATTTAAATTGTTTAGTCATCATTAGGTACAGAAATAAAAAGCCATTCAACCCTATAAAGAGTCCGCCAAGCAAATGTGTGCAGGCCCACAGCCACATACCCAGAGGTACGCTGTGTAAAATAT